>CP092091.1:10792500-11205000 GCA_029203775.1 Neoneuromus ignobilis | reverse complement strand
ATTACATTTCTATTCTGTTTATAAATTGGCTTTGTTATAGAGTCGTAAACTTTTTCAACAATAAATACTTTATATTATTGTTTCATATTAATATATAAAATCATATCGTCTGTATAAAAATACTTATTAATGAGATTTATTTTATATAGAATATAAATTTTTATTTGTATTTTCATCGAAATGTAATTATATCCTGCTTAATAAATAATAAATGTGGATACAAAAGGGTTTGGATAACAATAGCCACATAAAAGACAATAAAAGCAATCATAACTATGGAGAATTTATATCTTTATTTTTCAAATAATAATTACAATACTTTTAATAATAATTCATGGATTATTGAAAGCGTATGTTGTTTTTAAATGTATTAGTAACGTTTATATTTCTGAACGATATTAATAATTAATGATTTTTATTTGATTTGATTTGATTAATTTATATTCTATGATTGCTTTTTGTAAACATTGAAAATGAAAAAAGTAAGTTATACGTATATTTAGAAATAACCTCACATATGAATATTGATAATTTAATCGAGATATTTAATTAATTATTTCTGTTCTAAAAACAGTTTTGTTGAAAAATATTATCTCTTGTAGAAATTTTTTTAGATAAATTATTAGAGAAACATTTTTAAAAATTTTTTGTCTTAATAGTTTTTATTTTTAAAGAATTAAATTAAATGACAATACAATAATAATACCATTTTATCTTTAAATAAAGATTTTAGTAATATTTTATATAGAAATAAGATTTCAGTGATGGTGAAAAATTACTACTACCTGATTTTATACCTTGAAATCTTTTTTAAGTGATAAATATGTCGTTAAAAAATATATAAACAACAAGTTAACATTTTACTCAACGAATTGTCAAAAATATAAAACGATTTAATTCTAAGCTGTTAAAAATTAAAGTAAGATAATATTTCCAAATATAGTAAAATTTCTACATAAATTGCAGTAAAAACGTTATTTTTGTTATCAAAAATAACGCTCAAGTGAGATAAACTACGCAATAAAATCATGTACGTCGAAACCAGTTGTGGTGAAAAAAAACTTCAAGATATCTTGAGAGACGAGTTGAGAATATTTTCACGTACATTAATATTTTTTATGTGGATGTGTTGTTATGGGAGAAGGTATTTACATAATTATAATTAATATAATTAAGGCTGTTTTAGAATTGTGAAATGTATTTTTGTTTTCTCGATTAATTATTTATTCATAACTTTTAGTAGATTTTTTTTATCAAAAATTATTTACATCTATTTATTATACATATATTGAAATTGTTTACTATATACAATAACTCAAATTAATAATTGTTGTAATAAGAAAATAAATTTAGAATTTTTTCTACTTGTATATTTTTTTAAAAAAATAAAATCTTAATATTACAAGAATATGAAGAAATATCAAGATAAAATCTATAAAAAGATAAGTCAATAATTATTGAATTTTTTTCAAATTAATAAAAAAATAATATAAGTTGCATAAAAGATAAATATTTATTGTTTTTGTAATAATATTTAATAAATCATCGTGAAAATTGGATCACTTTCATACAATTAAACTTCATTATTCATTTAATAAATCTTTATAAAACACAGTAATCTATTAATTAAAATTTTGATTTTTTAATCACGCCTCGTAAATATTTTTTTTTAAAGAACTGTATTTTTTGAAGTTCACAAATAGATTATAATTATCAAACTTTGAAATAAACGACGTAATAAAACGAGAATATAGACGTTTATTTTTATTTGTACAAGTAAATAAAGAAAATGTCTGTGTTTATGACGGCTATTAAGTGAGTAATTTGTTATGCATAAGACGTATTGAGCGAACGTAATTGATTCGATTAAACGTACTGATTAATGTAACGAGATTAAGAAAGAAGACACAATTAATTCGATTAAGAGAATATCGAAGTGTTAATTCATATTGCGTCGTTTCATTAGCGTTATTAAATGTTCAATGAGTTTTGTTACCTCGAATTTCATATTTTTGTTATGAATGATTTTGTGGATTTCAATAGTTTAATGTTTAAAAAATGTTGTAAATATTTTGAGTTTTATTATAAATATATTTGAAAATTTTTATACATACAATTCACGAAATTCTTTCTGAAAAAATCATTATTTCCTAAAAATAATTTAAAACCACTAATAACGTTTTTTCCTAACAGACAAATATTTTTTTCCACTAAATAAATCTGTTGTTCACCGATGATAATTTAATTAGCGATATCGCAAACAAAATTCAAATGAAAAAAATACACGTACGAAATGGCAATAACCCAATCGAAAAAATGTCAACAATTTATATTTTTGTCGAAATGAAATATGTGTCAATTCTAATTTATAATAATTGCAATAATTTACGTGCACTTCTATTGTGAAAGACCTGCTGACTGCTCACAAACGATAGCAATGACATGAATTATTAATATGTTGTTTGTCAGCAATGACAAAAAATGTTTATTCATTCATTATGTTATGCATGTTATAATAAGTGTAAAAAAATATGTCTCGACGAACAAATAACAGGAAAGTGTAATAAACTGTTTTTATTTACTTCTACAGGGACCTTCAAACAATAACTTCTAGAAATTAGTTTTACGTAAATCATTCGTTAGACAAGACATTTGACTTCCTATTATTTAATTTTATGATTACTCATGTTTAACGACTGAAGTATAATAAATATGAAGATATTAAGAGTTAAATTATTTGTAAAAAAAAATCAAATGAAAACAACGAGAAAATCAACAAATTCATTAAAAGTCTTATAAAATTATTGATCTATTTTAAATGATAATTTCTGCATTCTGTATAGATACATTTTTATGTAATTATGATCTAAAGATGATTGCTTTGATATAGAAACATGTATAAAGAATTAAAAGTGAATAATAAATAATTATTAAATACAAAATCACATGGTAATGATTTTTCTATAAATAATAAAAATATTATTGATCAATTTTTAAATTTTTTCAACAGTTGATTCGTTTCTTAGATCATTATTGTTTTATTGAATTATTTTCATTTGTATTTTTCATAAAAATATAATCATTTAAATTTATTAGTTGAATAGTAATATTTGAAAATTTTGTATTACTATTTTTTTAAAAAAATTAATAGTAGAATGAATACAAATATTCTATTTTTGATTATAAAACTGACCAATAAATTAAATATAGAATATGTAATTAAACAGTTATTTTTAAATTTTGAAAATAACATATGTTTTAATAAACTTGGTGAATATATAATGACAGTTATAAATATTAATTATTTATTAAAATTATTTTCTGTTATTCACACGTATATATATATATATATATATATATATATATATATATATATATATATATATATATATATAAATGAAAACATAGTTAAAGATTCTTTTTACCAAAACATGTTGCATTTAATTTAATTTGCATTTTTTGATCACATATGAAGCAATACATGTTATCAAAATACACATTTTTTCAAAAGTAATGAACATAACGTATCATTTTCATTATTTATTATAACCGGAAATTGATGTATTATGTTTAGTTATTTAAAACATGCCGGATGTTATATTGAATCGTGTGGTTACACAAAATTATATTTTTGAACATTTGTTTATTTTGATAATAAAAAAGTATACAAATAAATCATATATCTAATTTCTGTATGCAAAGTTAATTTACATTATTTTTTCCTTTTAGATCAATTTGTTATTTGATGTAATTGGTTTTATATATTATATATAACGATTTTGTTCACATTATGATGAATATCAATTAATTTCATTGTTACATTTTCAATTCTGTGACATATACATATATATTATTCTCGATCCTAGCTGGATGATGGCCTATTTTAAAATTTTCTTGTGGACCGATCCAATACCTTCTTGTTTCAACTAATTACAACAAATTGATCTTTTCCCGGATTTTCTTATATACCTAGGCTCTTAATCAATAAGTTCCCTTATTCATTAATGGTCATCTCTTCTTGCTAAGTGTTCTCATAATTTTAGAAGATTTGAAATTTTGACTTATCGCGCTGATCTGATTTGCGTGTTGGTGAGTACCTTTTCACTTTGGTCGAAAATATTTTCAACTTTTTTTTTGCTGGTTAGGCTTACCAATATTCAAAAAATATCACAGTATCTCTTAGAATCTCATTTTTATTTTTTCAGCACTTTAAAGCAGTGTAGTAGGAATTTAGAAAAAATAAAATAAATTTAGTAAATGTACATTAATTATGTTACACCGTTGTGTTAGACAGTTTTTTTATGAGCAGGTTTTTTGTAATTTTTCCTGCAATTTATTTTGTCATAATAGTTAATAATGTTAGAATCTTTATTTTGTAATTCTTGTTTTATAGCACAATATTTTTTTAGTAGGCTGACTTTGTTATAATTGTCTGTTCCTTGGAGCATGTATTACCTTTTTATCAATAAATATCTATTTGATTTGATTTGAGACAGTTTTTGTATACGAAATTTATTAAATTTAATAGAATTGTTTTTTTAATATAGTGAAAATTAATTATATAGATTGTTTTTTTAAGCGCGATAGAACTTTAAATTGAATCTTCATTGAAAGTTCTATCCAACCTAAAAAACACTTATATATATATATATATATATATATATATATATATATATATATATATATATATATATATATATATATATATATATAGTCACATACACACACACTCTTATATACATATAATTTTAGATTAGATAGAACTTTCGATAGGGATTCAATTTCAAATTCTATCACGCTTAAAAAAAATACACTATATTTAATAAATAGCATAGTGTGAGTAAATATTTAACCCTCTTACTAGTTAAAAAGATTTTATTAGAAAATACGTTTAAAATATATATAGAAACGTTAGATGTTAAATTAATGAAATTATTTGAAAAAAGGTTGAATTTAATAGCAAATATTTCTTTAAAATTAAATAAACGTACATATATGTATATTTTTACATTATAAATAATTGTGAATAGTTTTGAAAACGGAAATATTTTGTATTTATTTGAAAATATTTATTTTCGAAATGAGTGGAAAAAGTAGTAAGATCATTTATTTTTAGTATAGAATAAAATTCTACATCAAAAACAATTTTGCTGATTACAATATTTTATTTGAAAAAATAAGGCAATATTTCAAATAAAATATCATATATCCAAATGTTTACGACTTTACTATTAAGAAAAAATTTAAATAAATGTATATACATTTTTGTTTACGATTTTGGTGATACGGTATCGAAAAGAGAAACAAAAATTAAATAAAATATATATTCATATGAAAACATAACTACATATGTTCATCTATAAACATGATTTCTCAACATAAATATGTTTACTCAAAACATTTAATTTGATTTAGTATACCTGTTTTATATTATTTTCTATTCGTCTAAGATTTCAATAAAAGTATTGCTCGACGCGTAGACAGATCGTTATTTAGCTCGTTATTGGATTCAAAATAGCAGCAAGGCAGTTCTTTTTACGTCCGAAAACAAACAGAAAAAACACGAAACTAAATCTAGCGAATAGTAAAGTAGGTGATGCATGTCTTACACTCATAAATCCTCAATTATTTGCAGACAGATATGAAAGAACGATGTACTGGCGTACTGTTGTCATGGTATAAAATCCACACGAGTTCAATGAAAGTCCATTTTATTCTAAATCTGAGCTGGAAAAATTCATCGATTTTATCAAAAATTCATTGTATTTGATTATTGTTGAGCAATGTTTCTCGAAAACATGTAATTCCAAATGAGTGTAAAAGAACAAATATTTGTTTATTAAGCAGATAATTAAATAAGTAAATATTAAATTGAAACGTTTCCATGTATTTTACAAATAAATATTATGAAAGAATTTATTCTTTATTTTTAGTTTTCAATTTATATTTTTGTATTTTTGAAATTTTTTATTAATAATAATTTAGTATTAGCAATTTTGTAAAATTCCTGGTCTATTGAATAATTTTTATTGATAAATATTTTTAATTTTGATATCACAAATTCTCGATTTTTAAAAAAATTGAATCATAAATGAACAATGGTTTTATATATTTTTTTTCTATAACATAAATCTCATCGAATCATTTGATTTTAAGATTTTTATTTTTTTAAGTATTAGTGTTTTATATTAAAAAAAAGATTTTTATATAGTTTTTTTATTTATTTATATTTTTTAATGTATTAGATTGTTTATTGCAAAAAATATAAATTTATTAACATATATGTTTTTATATGTGAATTCTGTAACTGCTTGATGTAATTTTATAGCTAACATTTATTTTTTTAAAATTTGAATTTATAAATAAATAATATTTTTTGAAAGATGATAATTGACAAATAAATAATATTGTGTTTTGTAAAATAATTTTTAATGACACACACAATAATATATATATATATATATATATATATATATATATATATATATATTTGTGTGTGTGTATAAAATAGAACTAATAATCATAATAGTAATAAATTTATTACATTAAAAAAAGCGAGTAAATAAAGTATATAAAGTTGTATAAAAAGTGATTCATGTTCTCATAATAAAATACAATTGCATGTACATGGAAAATGGTTAATGGTTCGTGAAATTTTACTTTTCAAAAAAATGTCATAATAAAAATGTACTGAACGTGTTACGTTGTTGTATCACAAATGTACATAACCATATATCGAAAATCTTTAAAAAATGCATAAAAATAAGTGAGTCATTTAATATTTTAACAATATATTCAATTGAACATAGTTCGAATGTCAGTGTTGATTAGGTTTATAAGTACACTCTTATGTAGTTTAAATAAAAAAATATCAATGATTGTTTTTTATGTTTTCAGTTATTGTTTGATTGAATAAACAACTGGTATTTTTATAATATGTATTTTTTTAACTGCATTGATTAAAACATTCATTAGTAACGTAAATATGTGTTTAATTAAACAGTTATTGCGAAGTCACATGTTAAAAGTTCGTTTATTTGAAAATTATGAGGAGCCATGCAAACAATTTGTGGTGTTTTATTGTCATGTTTGTTTTTTTACATTTTTGGAATGACAGCTTGTTAAAAATAGTTTATGGACATTTTTATATGCTTCTTGACACACACACATACATATATATATATATATATATATATATATATATATATATATATAAAATCTTTATCATCATCAGCCTTTTTTCTATTCATAAATCTATGAAGGCCTCTTCTAAAAAATTCATTTTGATAGATCAGATGCCTGTTTCGACGAATTTTCTTGTTTTTGTCACATCTATCCATAGGTTCTTTTCATTTTTTTTTATTTTTTTATATATCTAAGTTCCCAATTAATAATTGTTCTTGTTAATTGGTGGTCTTATCTTTTTGTTATATGAAGAGCCCATTTCATTTTAACGTCCTATGTTACTTAGAGATTTTTATCTCATTATTTCAGTTTTTTTTAAACCTTCCTCTCTTTATTTTTTTTTGGTGGCATCTATTTTTGTTTTTGGTAGCTTTTCATTGATCATTTTTATCATATTTTCATATAAGTTCAGCTAATCTCTATCAATTTCTTTCATATTTTTTCATAGAGTTGCAAGATCTTTTAAATACATTAATTTCTATTTTTTCTGTTATTTTTTTTTTTTTGATCTTCATGGATTATCTACTCTTCTTTTTTATATATTATTACACTTTTCATCATCGTTGGCTCCTTTAAATATCATTTTATCTTTTTATAACAATTTTTCCTTGTTTTGCTACGTTTTTAATTTTTTAAATACTTATATTATTTGTAACTCGATACCTTGTTCCAGTTTTCTAATTGCAAATTTGTACTTAGGCTACTAATACATAAATATTTCATTTTGTGTTAAGTATTAAGTTTTATACCTACTTCTAATATTGATATTTTTTTTAAAGTGTTATGTATGAATATAAAGATCTTTTTCTTTTATTATTCTTATATTTATATATAAAATCTTGTTTTTATTTTTGCACTCTGAAAGTTTGAAATGTTAAAAGCATAATAGATTATTTTTAGAATTATGTCAATAAATATCTTTACATTAATGAGGTAAACTGTATATTGATTATGCGTGTATATATATATATATATATATATATATATATATATATATATATATATATACATACATATAAAGGGAGAAAGCGATAGGGAGTAAAGTTACAAACTATGTTAATTTACTAGTTGTAGTGGTATATATAAATAATGTATTTAATTACAGTATTGTGTTGAAGTTAATACACGAAATTTATAATATTTAA
The DNA here is from genome assembly GCA_029203775.1 of Neoneuromus ignobilis. Lineage (NCBI taxonomy): Eukaryota > Metazoa > Arthropoda > Insecta > Megaloptera > Corydalidae > Neoneuromus > Neoneuromus ignobilis. The sequence continues at coordinate 11,196,670 of CP092091.1, read as the reverse complement.
AGCGAACGTCACTGTTTGAATTTGTGATTTGTTTTCAAGGTGAACTTTATATTGTCTCAATATCTTGCATATGACTTAAATGATCAAGAGATTTTCTGTTGATAAAGTACGCTAATGTAAATTTATGACGTGACATCTCTGCAGGTCTACATTATTACCACTACAAAGGAGAAAGAAATTATTTGCATAATGTACATGAATTTATGACTAATCAATAGGTTCATTTCAATAGAAATTTGATTTTTATCTCGTTATTTATGGTGTTAATTTGGCACGGGATGTATTTAAATGTAATTTTTCTTTTTATCCATAGAAATGCGTATATAAATATATATTAAATTATTAGGGAGTTTCAGATGTTATTCAAAGCTGATATTGAAATATAAACCCTTTTATTTTAGCTATATTTTGTTCGTTACACAAATTATATTTCCACTTGAATTTCATTACATGCTTATCATACAGTTATCATTTTTCATTTTCTTTCACTTGATCATTAATAATTTTATAAGATTAAAATATTATTTTAAATGTTCTGTTATGTGTATTCAAACTATCTATTAATGATGTTAATTTTTTGACCTGAGAATTGTTTATTTCTTCTAAGTGTTTTATAAATATTCTTAATAATTCACACTTATTTTAGTATCGTGGTTAATATTTCGATACAAATTAATCATTTATCATAACCACAGGGTTTTATATAAATTTTCATCAATCATTTACTTGGTTTAATTTTAACAAATAATTCTGATCAACTAACAATAGGCTTTTAGATATTTTTTATGTTCCTATAAAAAAATATTTGTTATAGGTATTTTTTATATTCTGTGAACTAAATATATATTTGGTATAATTTTATTAAATCGTTATTTTGTATTTATTATTGTATTTTATTTTTACTGCATGTACTCGGTTAAGATAACTGAAATTGTTATTTTAATTAAATAAAATTCCTTTTTTCACATGAGGATTTCTGTTACATGTTATTGTTTTGTTCCAGTACGAATGCGTCGAAAGAAAGCCAACAGCATATTGAAACGTCGGCGATATCAGATCCTAGTAATCGGGCAGATACTAACATCGACGTGCAAGATAAATCCGTTCCGGAAAAACATGACGACTTTGACGATCTGCTCGATTACATAATGCTCGATAGTCAGGAACGAGCAAAGCTCAGAGGCGGCGATTCGGACGGTTTTTACAGCCCTGTTGTTGTGAAATCTGATGAAACGGCCAAATTGCTTGAGAATAATCCGACTTTGGCTGAAATCACCGAGAGGAAAATAAGGTAAGTTTAATTACATACAATGTGTTATTGTGTACGACATTGTTTCCTACCACTTGATTAATGTATGCAGTCGACGTGTGTTCAGCCTAATTATTATTGTTAACATATATATATATATATATATATATATATATATATATATATATATATATATATATATAGGCACGCAATTTTCTAAGAAAAAAATAATTATTTTTTGATATAAATTTGAATTTTATATTACTACTCGAATTAAAGTATTATTTTCGTATTACATAAATTAATGCAATTTTTGTAATTAATTTTTAAAGTTAAATTATTCATGTATTTTTCTTTTGAAGTATATGTCACTATTCGTATTATCATCAACATGTGAATAAGTACTGAAACTTAAATGATTATTTTGAGAAAAAAGAATTTATAAACATTTAATTTTCAACAGATTTAAAAATTAGAACTTTTTTACTATAATACTAATTATTTTTGATCGTTTAATATTTTTTTAACGTAATTTTTGTCATAACAATTACCTGTAGGGACAAAATTGATTAATTAATTGACAGAATAAAAATCCTTGACAATTTTTTTAAGATAATGAAAACATATTTTTTAAAAATTGCTTTAGATTTTTTTATTACATTTGTAAATAATTGAAATAATGATTTAAAAAAATGCATATAAATTTAAAAATTGAGGAATATAATTTTTTGATAAAAAAATCATGACTATTAATATCGAAAATTCGATGGAAAATTATTTTTACTCCAGAACGTTTCTTCCAAAAAATTCAATAATTTGTATGAATTTGAATAAAAAAGATTTTTTATTTGTTATGTAAAATTATAACTTATCAATATTATCCTTGTAATAATATTTTTATAAAATCTTTTCTAAGAAAAAAAAGTATATATATATATATATATATATATATATTTATACATACATACACACACACACATACATACATACATATATATATATATATATATATATATATATATATATATAAATGTGTGAATATATTGTCATGATATATAATTTTACATATCAATAAGGATATAGTGTATTGAAATTTATAATATTTATAGATTTCATTATATTTATGAGCAAGTAATATTTAAAATTGAAATAGTTTTTAACTATTACTAAAAATATATATTTAATATTGTAAATGCATTACTAAAAAGTACGTACGAATGAGGAAAAATTGTATGTAAATAATGATGACATAATTTTAATAATTTACAATGATATGAAGTACTGTTTCGTATTTATTCATGCGACGAATCTTAGATAAGAACATTGTCAAGTTTATTAACTTATTGTTAGTGCGTCGTGTTTTTAACATTTGAATATATATTAATTTATATAAAATATGTTTCAATTAAATTTGCATTTATTTAAAACTTATAAATTATTTTCTAAAAACTACTGCTTTAATAAAATATGAATGACATTTAAATTAATATTAGGTTGTCAAATATCTCCCTTCCGCCTTTTTGTCTTTTGAATTTCGCGGCTATGTACAAAAAAAAAAAAAGCGGAAGGGAGATACTTGACAACATAATATCATATGAAAAATAATTATTAATTTCTATCACAGTATTTCTTTTTGATATTTTCTTTTCGTATGTTTCAAATTAATTTAATTAGGTTAAATGAATAAATTGTCATGATATTTATGAATAGAATTTTAATTTATTATATATATATATATATATATATATATATATATATATATATATATATATATATATATGAGTATATTTCGTTTAAATTTGCCTATCTAAAAACTTTGTACCGTATCATAAAGTAAATAATAATAAACAGAGCTGATAATGTGTTATCAATAGGTCGAGTTAACATTACGTAGGATATTATAATCAATTTAAGTAATGTTACAACTACATCATTCATATGAGATTACCTTGAAAATATTTATTTATATAAAAAAAATATTACAATATTCAAAAAATAATCTTTAGTAATATAGATTTTTGGAAAAATGACCACACAAATTTTTATGTGAACAAATTTAAAAACATGAATTTTAAATTCATTTATGTGAAAGGAATATGAACTATCCATTGTTCGTTTTTCTAAAAAAATGATGTTTTTTGTATGCTATATATATATATATATATATATATATATATATATATATATATATATATATAAATAAAAAATATAAATAAAGAATTTTTATTTTTTTTGGTGATATATTTGATATTGTTAAATTTTATTACATTCAAAAATTAAAAAAAATTAGTAACTAGAAATAAAAGTTATTTTATAATTATTGTTGTCATACCATTCACTGATTATATTATTTGTCTGCTGTTTTTGGTTTTAAACTCTCGTGTTATTTCGTTTAGTTTTCCTAAGAATTTTAAGATACGTTTCTTATATATATATATATATATATATATATATATATATATATATAAATTACATAATTGATAATTGATTTCAATAATAATTTTCCTAGAAAGTAATTTGTGTTCTAATGAAGCAAATTGATGTTATTAAATCATAATTTGACAGTATTTAAGTTCTATTGAAATGAAGATCATTTATTGCGTCTTATTAGAGATATATTTATGAAATAAACATTTAGATATATTTCTTAAAAATATTTTTAATTCAAATTTCTGTAACATGTTCTAATCTATTTACAATATTATCAGCACGTATTATAGAGTCATACTTTGATTGTTCAATTAGGTGTAATTTTTGTGTTGAATATATGATTTGAAATTTGGTCATCGAACTCGATAGTCACTGTACCGTATGTTGATATTTGAAATGTCAAAGATGATAATCTATTCAAATTTTTTATTTAAATAAACGAGCTAGTATGAATCAGATTTCAAATGATTATGGTATTTGTGACTGATTTGTATTTTCAGTTGTTAAAAATAAAGTTCATAAGTAAATTTGTAACAATTATAAATATGTTTTTATATATAATCAAAACATTAAACTGCTATATGATTTTAAATATTATTCTAGAAAAATTTTCGTGAATGAAAACATTGAAATTATTTACAACTGATTACATATATTAGATGAGATTTATTAACTACTACATAACTTTATTTAACAATGCTTGTGAGACAATAAGTGAAATTATCCAATAACATATTCACACAAAATCCAGGTCGCATTCGTATTAAATTGTTCAACTACAAAATAAAGTATACGTGTAAGTGTAATCTACTACACAATTGTTTTCATAATGTAATGTAGTTCATGTGAAAATAATTTTAAAGAAACACGAAAAATAACAACTTACTACAATTGGCTATGTGCACGATTTGTCTATCTAATAATTGAAAGTATTATTTTTAAATGACTATTAAACTCCACTTTTATACAAATATGGAATTTATTTCAGGCACTTTGTATATTATCCAATATTTTTAAATGGAATTTTATTTATTTACGTTATTTATCTTATCACTGAATGTACATATATTGATATATATGATTTATAATCTATTGTTCATACAGTGTATTTATTTTCAGTCGATTATTAAATATAAATTAAATTTTATAATCAATAAAAATAATTACTTTTTCTCTTAATAGATTCTGTTGTTGTACTCAAGTGAATCGAATATTTTTTTCATAATTTAATTTGCTTTCTCTTTTAATCATTAATTTCACTTATATAAACACTTTTATATTTATTAAATTATTGTTTAAGATTATAAGAAATTAAATAAAAATTCTTCTACAATTTGAAAAATAAAATACTTATTTTACTTTTTTTAGGATATCCTTAATCTGGTGAGAGTTATATACATTTTGTAAATTCATTTAAAATTAACATAACGTCATTACTTGTTTAAAAAATATAAAAACATTAGTGAAATAAATTAATACAAAATTTATTATTTTTGTTTATTGGGTATTTCTTTATATAATAAAAAAATAAAATACTAGTATAAACTTTTACAAAAATAAGTGTATATATAAATTTGAAAATTTAAATTTGAATAAAATACAAACATACATGCATATATATATATATATATATATATATATATATATATATATATATATATATATATATATATAATATTTTGTTATTATAATTAAAATGAGCTACAAACAGTATTATTAATATACTGTACGTGTTTAGGAGCAATTAAAAGCGTAATAATCATGCTAATAAATAATTCATATTATTTACAGCTATTAATGTTCTATGGTAGTGTCTCAAATCTGATTAAATTTATTTTGAACGTGTGAAAAAAGTATTGAAACTAAAAGTAACTTTCATATATGATTTATATTCTCGATTTGTCAATAATCTTCTTTTAATAACATCGAATTAATAATTGATTTAAATATTCTTACAACCTTGTTTAGTTTATAAAAAATGTATATAAATCGCTTCTACATTTTCTACTATGCTTAATTCTTCCTTTATTCCTAAAACGAATATAATAATTTCAACAGATGTTATGTTTCACGTATTTTCTGTAATTTTCTTAAAGAAACTTTCACGATTTGAATACTCATTGAAGTTTAACATGCTATATTTATTGTATATATAATATAAATTACATAGCTAGTTATATATATATATATATATATATATATATATATAAACAAATTTATTATTTTCGTAACTGAAATTTCATTTATTTATTCGATTTTCTATGTACTTTCAGTATTTTTTAACCCTTGATTACGTTTCGTAAAAAAATAAATCGTATGTAGTTTTTTTCAACATAATCTTTTGTAATATAGTTTTTTTTAGGAAAGTTTGTACATAAATTATTAAATGAGTTATTCTTTTTTATTCATTAAATGAAAAAAAAATATTGGTTTATATTTCTGTTCATTTATTATTCAATATCATTTCAGTTATTGTTGAATAAAAATAGTATATAATTTTAATTCCACACTTTCATAAAAGTTATTTCAATTTAATAATCTAGAAATATTTGAATAAAAATTCAAAACTTAATTAATATTTACAAAAATTAACTATTGCTTTCAAATTATTACCATTATTAGTATAGTGATTGAAGGCTGTTTTATTTCAAAAATTTAATTATTAAATATAAATCTATAATAATTATAGAAAATTCTTCGTTTTACTCCATTAAGAAAAGTATGTTGGAATTCTTTAATTAATCTGAATAAATTATCAAAATATATTAGAATTTTATTTTTATCATACTAAGTTCTATATTCGAATTATTTTTAATTAATAGACGATGTTTTTTTATTAATACGAATTACTAAAATGCTTTTCACTTCTATTATTAATTCCATTTTATATATATATATATATATATATATATATATATAATATGAAAAACAAAAGTATATACTATAATATTATCTTAATTGAATGAAGTTTACTTTTGATAGAATTTCGATTTAATTCGGTATTATTATCAACAATTCAATTAAGTCGTCACAATAGCTAACGACTTGACTCCACTTTCAATAACGAAAAGAAAATTCATTTGAGATGAAAAACAAATGCCTGCTATCAATTAATCTGATGCTGAGTAGTAATCCGAGGTTCTCTGTTGGGTGTGAGGTGGTAACGATATAGGATTACGTAGTAGAATTCGCCAATACCGTATGAATAATGAAATATCAATTAAAGACAAACACAGGGCTGTGTAACAGTACTTGAATTTATTGTGCAGTGTTTCAATTTCGATACAAATGTATTGTGTGAATCGTGATTTCTAGAAATATTTTTTTTAAAAAAATACAATAATTTTTCATTGAATTTTTTTGAGATATTCAACATTTAAAATAAAAGAAAACAATAAAATATTAATTACTCAGTTACAGTGTTTGTCATGAAAAATTGTTTAAACCCACACGAATTCTGGACGAAATAATAAAAATCCGATTTAGATTTTCGTGCAAACAATTACATTTTTCTCGTACAATATATTCTTTTGCGTGTATGTTGGAATGTTGATTTATACATTCTGTATAAATGCTTATGCGACGAGAATCCGTATAAAAAAATCTTTATGACACAAAAAAATTAACACCCTTGTGTAAATGACAACATGTATGTATTTATAATTTTTTAAATAAATATTTATTAAAATTAACACGTTGTACTGTTCGTATGCGGTCGAGTTTGTATAATTATGACATGTTAAGGTTTTTAAAAATAATATTTTACACAAATCGCATATCTTGAAAGTTATTTTCGAGGTGGTATGAAAATATTTCGTTTAATTTCGATTGTCTGAATATTTTCACATATTATTTTAGAAATAGAACTAGTATCCCATGCATTGTCATTTTATTATTCTAATAAAAAATTCACGTCACATGAAAAATACATTCTTTTACTTTTTAATATATATTCTAATTGTTCTCATAACAACATTTAAACTTTTGAACTCTTTTAATTATATTATTTACACGATTGTCTCAAACCACAGTTGAATATAAAGTGTAACAAAAATATTACCTTGACTGTATTATTTCGTAACAATAGTGATTATATTATAGTTAATAAATAATAATTATCTTATTCATATTTAAATATTATATAAAAAAATCACAAGATGAAAAAAAAATAAAATTTAGATAGCAAAAAGATATGGCAACAAAGTTCATATAGGTTTGTTTATTAAAGAAATTTAATAAAAAATATGTTTTTAAGTATTAAATATGATTTTATTTTATTAAAAAGAATGAACGAAACCAATTAAAAGTTAAAATAAGTTTTTTTTACAATACATGTAAAGAATGCTAAAGAAATGTCTCTGAAGTTAGATTAAAAATGCAGTTTAATTACTTAGTGAACATTACACAAAAATAAATTATTAACAGAAATTTCTTAGTAAATTGAATTGAAAGTGAAAAATAATACATATTGTGTTAAATGATAAATAAATAAATTAATAAATTGTTTTTAATAATTGAATCAAATAATTTATACACACACACATATCGTATTTATTGTTAGTTAATTAATTTGTATTTAAATTATATTTGAAAGATTTAATTTGGTTTCATTTAGAATATTATTAATCATAATTCAATTTCAAAATGAAAATCATTCTCTTTGACAAAATTTAAATTTTACATAAATCCAATCATTGAACAAGTGGATTAAAAGATAATACCGTTGAAATCAAATATTATAAATCAATTCATTATTTTTTTTCCAAAAAATAATCTATATTTAGAAAAAATTAATAATTGCAAACTTTTATTTTCTTCATCATCACAACTAATTATATTTCATTAAATATGCAGGTTTTTAAATAGGAAATTATTAAAGTAGTTTTATTATTTATATTTTTACGTTTTAATACATTTTTTCTAATAAAAAAGTATTATTTTTTAAAAAAATGTATTATAATATATAATATTAACTTAGTGTTGTTTATTTCTCTTTCTCTCTCTCTCTCTCTCTCTCTCTATATATATATATATATATATATATATATATATATATATATATATATATATATATATATATATATATATGAAACCACTACCTCACTCAAGTGTAATGACATTTTATATTAGATATAAATTAACAGAAATCATTTAACCGCATGAAATTCACATTTGGTTTAATTTTTTTCGAGATAAGCCAATGTTCTATTTAAAAAATTGTAAAACAAACCTAAATGTGTATATTTATATATATATATATATATAATTTATTTTCTAATACTTGATCAATACAAATGTTTATTATTTTTTATTATTGAATAATTTATTAATAAATATTTGAATCAAACTTGATATGCTTTTAACTGTATGTTTTTCACCACAGCCATATATTTTATGCATATACCATTTATTTAATCTTATAAGCTTGTAGTCGACCTCATGTTACATTGGTTTACCAACGTGTCATGTTTACTATTTAGAGTTTAAAATCCTGTATTTATAAAGTTTTACGTTTATCGAAAAATAAATAATGAATATATTTTAATGTAAAATATATATTTGTTTTTTGCTACAGTCAATTAAAATATTGAATTTGATATACATATGTTTTTAGTGTGTTTGTGATAACACAATAATACTTTATTTTAAATACTTTTGTGTTTAAAAACACACACTACATTGATACACACTATATTTGAAATTTTTCAATAAAAGTAAATTATTGAATAATACATTTACTGTTTTAGTTTAAAATATGTTAAATAGTTTGAAATAACAGTTTTTTTAAATAAATTTTAAATTATCTTGGATTGAAAAATTGTTTATTATCTCCATGAAAAATATTATTCGAAATTAAAATATAATTTATTTAATAATAAAAAAACATTATTATGTACTAAAATTATATACACATGTTTATATATATATATATATATATATATATATATATATATATATATTTATTAACGTTTTAAATTAATATCATAATTTTTGTAAAATAAATAATTTAAATTATGATAAATAAACTTTCAAAGAAAAATATAAGGTTTCTGTAAGATGTTTGAATAAATCAAAAATAAATTCAGTGGTATTTTTTTCAGTTATACAGTAAATTGTTGATCATTATATATATATATATATATATATATATATATATATATTTATTCCTGTAAATATGTAATTACAATTTATTTATTTGCATCTATCAAAATAAAGTAGTATTTTATTATAGATAGTAGATTTTTTATTGAACAGGAAAACTTTCAATCCTATAAAAAGATTCTCAGTAAAATATCAAGTTGGAATATGTTTCATACATATTTATAAATATCCTGTATTTGAAAATAGAGTATCACGAAATATATTTTCTCATTTATTTTGGTATTCGATTTGAACTTACAAAATGAAGCCGTTATGACGAAACCGAATAATTTAATAATGGGCATTATTTTTTTTATTATATTTTGTTCACAATAGCTTCGTAAAATTCTATACAAAGACTTCAGAAAACAATTGGTTTTCTTTTGAATGATATATATATATATATATATATATATTTATATATAATTTACTTTTAATACACAACATAAATTTATTGTACATCTTTAGCACATAGGGCCTTTAATTTCCACAATGTGATAATAAAGAAAAATATAAAAGTAATTTTATTCATTAGTAGAATATCTAATATGTGAAAGCATTTTCACTGTTAAAATGCTTTCTAAATTTAATAAATACATATGTGATTAGTTACAATCTAAAATAGATTATATAATAATTCCTCGACATTGCTTAATTATTTTTTCTTATCTCTATTTTTTCATATATATATATATATATATATATATATATATATATATATCATATATATATATATATATATATATATATATATATATATATATATATATATATATTTGTAGTATAAAGTGTGACTATAATTCCTATTACAAAAACTTTTTAGTACTGTATTTGAATGAGGTTTAAAATAATATTTTATATACAAATACAAATTTCAACTTGTATAGTAGTAGAGATTAAATTTTTCACATATCTTGTTTGTGATAGAAAATATTAGATATTTTAATAATGAAATTGTCAATAAATTTAAAAAAAAGTTAATGTTTCAAACAGTATCGTATGATTAATATTAATCTCTTAGAATAATCCAAAAAGTTTAGTAAAAATAGAAAATAAATGTGAATGTTGCATGTATTTTTGTATAGAAATGGGAGTTATTTTGATATAAATCGAAGCTAAAATGGTCATTTCTTATAATAAAATTGTGTTAGAGAATTTTTATGACTGTATTTATGATGTATAAATCAATTTTTGTTAATACATATAATTGTTGGCTTATACAATGTTCAAAACAAATATTTTTTAGTAATATGGAGTTTCGATTGTATTTGATTTCAGATAAACAAATTAGTATAATATATTTATATATTGATGTACATATTTTCTGATCAGGTTTATATCATTAAAATAAAATGGAATTATTTCAAATATAATTAATGTTTGTTTATTGAAAAATAATTTGTAAACAGTATTATTTTTTTAAAAAATATAAATACGTGTAAGTTTTTTAATTTATCTAAAAATAATCATTTTAAGGAATGTGTATAGTAATCTGATTTATTTAAAATAATTTTCACTCACTTTAAATGAACAGGTAAAAAATAATTAAAATTATTTAATTACGAAGTGAGTGTCTAAGTGTTGTAGTTGATATTAGCAAAGTTCATAAAAAAGTGCATTTGACAGAAAAAAAGTAGTTTTATATTTAATAAATTCAACTTAAGCATGTTTGGCATGCACAGTACACTAAACGTGTCTGTTGAGTATAAACGGGCGAATGGCGAAGTCATTAGAACGTGCTATTGTTATGCTTAATTGAAATCTGCGCTAGACGTATGCCTTTTGTTCATTTGGTTCTATACTTCTCTCACGGTACGAGTCGCACTTCCCTGTTGTGTTGACGATTGTCCAAAATATACTTGTTATATTCAATATGCAAACGTTGAAAGTATTTCACGGTTAGTTTGAGACGAGCGACTGCATTGAGAAATCATTCAGAACGAGTAAACGACATTAAGCTATTAGTTTTCAACGAAAGCATTTGAAAAAGCTCTATCAATATATTAACGATATTTATTCGAGGAGAATTCACATTTTCAGTCAACTATTAGTGAAAAAACTACTATAATTATATTTATTCGCCTTTTTTACAATTTTTTTTACACGTAAACGAATTTAGTTTTTTTAAGTTTGATAAATAATTTTATGAATTTATTTATTTCTTTTAAAAATGATTAAAATGTTCAATAAATAACAACAAAACAGCTATTTTCGATTTTTAAAATTTTCATAAAATTAAAATTATTTAAAAAATATATATATATTTTTTAATTAATGTAATTTTGTAATATAGGTTAATATTGTAGCTAATTAATTATTTAAAAATGAATCAATGCTCTACTACTATAATGCGTGTAAAAATAATCGAATTGATATAAAATATTTAATATCAAAATTAATATTACGCATTGAGAAAGTATATATATTTTTTGCATATAACTAATAAATTGTAATTTATTAAAAATTACTTGAGAAAATAAAATTTTCTAAACTCATATACGTAGACTTTTAAAATATTAAATTATCTATTTATAATTTATTAGATTTTTTATTATTTTCAAAAATATATTTCAAAGTATTTATAAAAATGTCAGATATTTATAAGAGGCTTTTTTATTTAAACATTTATTAAATATGTAAACGTTCGTTGAAAACATTTAAAAAAACAATTCTTTTTCAAGATTACCGAACACAATTCGTCATACTTTATTATATTTTCATTATTTATGTATATTTGACATTGATTTATAATTTTCTATATTTTTCTCTTTGTAACAAACCATTTCAAATGATTTAAAATGTCAGTAACCAAACAACATATTCTCAAATAATCTAAATAAATTTATGTTAAAATGACATGTGAAACTTATTACACATAAACATGAGCTTAATATGTTTGGTTTAGTCAATTTATAAGTAACAAGTTGCATGATGTGTTATAATAGATTACGTTCATAAATAACCTGATATGAAACAGAAATAAAATTAAATTTATAAAGTGCAACGATCTTCAGGTTTATTATAATGCATGTTCTTTTTGTATGGATTTAATTTTCATCGAGCTATTCTATTTGTATTATAATAATGGTCATTATTTAAAAAATATTATGAATAGTTTTTGAAATTTAAAAGAAATATTGTAATAATTTACTTTTTTGTTGTAATTGTTTTGGTTTTATTCATGAGCACTAATAGCTGTGTTTAATTTTTAAATAAATTATTAAAAAATACAGACAACTTTTATAAATAATAACAGTTATTTCAAATTACGATAGGATGGCTCAAATGAGATTAAAGGATAATAAAGAACACTAAATGATAATAAGCAAGTAAATGTATAATTAAAATTCTTAGTCTTATTTAAGCCACCTTAAAAATGTCTTAATATTCTTGTATTATTTGACTGATGATTATCTTGATTTTTTTATGTTATTAATTTCTTAAATTTAATATTCTATTTTATATTTTTTTCTTTTAGAAAAATTTTAATAAATCTCATCTATTGAAATATTTAAATAATTAAGAATTAATTTAAAATTATTTATTTATTTCACAACTCTTCGTAAATGTTTGATAATAATTAATTAAATTAAAATATTTTATAACTCTTATTGATAATATTCTTATAAATAATTTAAATAAGAAGTTAAACCATAATATGATTTATACCATTTTTGTAAAAATAAAAAAAATGTTAATGAGTTAATTTATTATTTAACGTATACTAATGGGGAAAAAATTGAAATACAAAAAGATTACACTGTAGTATGAAACAAATGTTATAATTAACTAAATCTAAATTCACCAAAATAGTTGATGTTTACTACAGAGCTACTATATTCATTATATATTCCAAAGAAATTATTAATATTTAATTAAATCAACAATTCGAAAACTGTTATTTTAAAATTAGTTCCATTTTTGATTCATTTAAAATTAAAGTGTAATATAAACAAAAATATTCGAGTTAATTAAATAATTTTTTTTATATATATATATACTTAGTTTTTATTCTATTTTGCTATTTGTATATAATTAAATGTTTATTTTACACATTTATTAAAAATTAATTAATAATTTTCTATTTTATTTGATGATTTTGATACCTAATAATCATTTTATTCAGTTAATAAAATTATATTTATATGATTTGATAAAAGGCATATTATACAGTTATTATAATGTTTACTAAAAATATAAATATATTTTTCTGTGAACATTTAAAACGAAATAACCAGTCGACAAGAACTGATAAATATCTGTAAAATTAAAAAAAACTCATTTATTTAAAATTATTGTATTTAATTTTAATAAAAATATATGTTTATAAATTTATATAAACTTGCATATATATATATATATATATATATATATATATATATATATATATATATATATAAATGTGTATGTTATTCGAAATCTTTAAACAATGCAAATGCTTTTAAGATGGCTGTAAATTGAAGTAAATTAAATGTTAAATTATTTAAATAGTAACAGCAATAGTTCATAAAACTAACCGAATAAGAACTAGACCACTTACTGTACTATTCATTTATGTCAATTCAACGAATTGAAATATTCGGATAATTTTAATTAAAATGTCACCAAATTTGGTTACGACACAGCGCGGCAATTAAAAATGCCACATTTCTTAGTCAGTCACCATTAAGAAGATATGTCGCCAAATGTATTGGTGAGGAATGTCCCTTAATATCTCCTTTTAGCTCATTATGCAGTACTGGGAGAGTAAATTGCCGCAATAGATTGAGGACTCGCTTCTTCGTACACTTGATAGGTCAAGGTTAGAAACATGAATGAAATTTTTCTGTTAGTATTTCTAGTGAAAAATAATGTTATTTACTAAAAAGATGTATTTTGTTATTTATAATATTTGAAAATCAATGCTGGGTTATTTTTTTAAAATAATTATATATATATATATATATATATATATATATATATATATATATATAATTAAAAATTTACAGTTCATAAAAATGTTCATATTAATATTCATAATCTTCAAATGAATTTGTCTATTTTAAATTCTAATCATATAAAACGGTATTCGGCAAATTGGTGAAAAATTAATAGTTTTCATAAAAAAATAATCTATAAAAATAAATTTATGATATAATTATGGAATAAAATATTTTAATTATTTTTTAAAATAATATAATAAAATTTGAATTGTTAATTGTCAAAAAAAATTAGTTTT
Organism: Neoneuromus ignobilis; assembly: GCA_029203775.1. Taxonomy (NCBI): domain Eukaryota; kingdom Metazoa; phylum Arthropoda; class Insecta; order Megaloptera; family Corydalidae; genus Neoneuromus; species Neoneuromus ignobilis. The sequence continues at coordinate 11,181,632 of CP092091.1, read as the reverse complement.
AATTATATATTTTCAAAAAGTCTAATTTATAGTAAAGTTAATAAAATCTAACATTGAATGTTGAATTCACTGAGTTGTAGAATAAAATAATGTGCTAAAAATATCAATTCCTATTTTATTATAGAATAATAGTCATAATACAGAATTTATAAAAATTATGTATTTAATATTTTTTATTGATTATCTAGAAAATTACTTATAATAAATTTAATGAAAGATAACATAGAAATAATACAATAAACCTACTTGTGTATTTACTATCACTAAATTATGTATTCTTTAGAATGTTAATTAATAGATAAAAAAATTGTGATTTTAAAATATAATTTTCATTTGGAATAAAATAATTTATTTGATATTAAATACAATTAATATTTTAAAGTTTGTAAAAGTATTTTTTTTGAAAATATCTATATTTTATTTTTTTATTTTGGTTCTGATTTCTACTTTATGATTAATTTAAACATACATACACATATACAAGAATTTATATATATATATATATATATACATGTGTATTTGTGTGTTGTATGTAATATAAACACGTACTCTTAAGGCGATTGAAATTTAAACAAATAATCTTTAAACTCAGCCACAACGTAATTTCGAAAACATGTATTACTGCACTAGAGCTCCGCCTCTATCAAGTTACCATTATTTTGAAGTTTGAAGAACAGACGATAGTTTGTTATTTAATGTTCATCGTCTTCTTTCAATCTTTCCTTTTACAACATGAATGAAATGAGACTTTTGAAAAACCAATTTCAAGTTATTTTGCTCACACAAAACTATGTATGCTTTAAAGTGACTTTAAATCTTACTGTCTTTCTTCTACTGTGTACATTTTAAAGTTAATAACATTTTCTTTTATACTACAGCACTTACAGATGTACGTATATTTCAATACGCTCGAATAAATTCAAAAAAATGTTCAAGAACGATGAACTGAATATGAGACAAATATTTTTTATTATAATAAAATTATACATATAAAATATATATATATATATATATATACATGTATGTATAATGAACAGGTATTATTAATATAAATAAAACATAAAATCTGCTTATATTGTACAGAGGGATTAAAATATGTTATGATAATTAAAGCTTCTATTTAAGTGAACATCATTTTTTTGTAGATTATTTTATTTGATGTTTCTTCTTAACATATATATATATATATATATATATATATATATATATATATATATATATATATATATATATAAAGCTACGATAAAAGGTGTTATTTTTAGGTTAGGTGCAACTTCCAAAAGGGATTCAATTAAAAGTTTTACCACGCTTAAAAATACATACACACACATACATACATACATACATATATATATATATATATATATATATATATATATATAATACAAATGATATATCAGATGGTATATTTATTATTTCACTTCTGCACGACTGCCTATTTTAGGTTTCACTTGTCAGTTACTTCCCCTTTCTAATGTCACTGCAGTTGTTACACTAAATTAACGTCATTGATATTTTCAATGTAACTATTCTAATTTTGTCTTCCGAACGAAGATTTATGTGTCCTAATTAACATAGTAAGTGTAATTTGTTTAATATGAATTAAATACGGTTATTTTTAAAAATATATTTTTACAAGAAAAAATTATGTAATATACAAGTCTTTTTAATACAAAATTGTCTTAATATTTATCATTGTATAAATTTATATATATTTGTGTGTGTGTGTGTATGTTGATATAAAAGATAAATTATAATCGTATAAAATTAGCAAAATCACATCCAATATAATTTTGTCATTAAGTAAAATGTTTTCAAGGCATTTCTCTTATAAATAATATAAACATAAATACACGTTTGTTATGCTTGTTTTAAAGAGGATTTTTAATTTCCATAAGATTCAAGACAAGTTAAATATAAAGCTACCGCGTATGGATGACGCGTAAAGAAAATTTCAATGTGACATATAAGAAAAAAAAATAATATTTTTGTCTCTTGTGGAAACAAACGAAGCAGAAACATTCCTGATTCTTGGAAGTGTATATAATCGCATCACCTTGTTGAACAGCTCCCACGAGATGTTTGTCTTTTGGGCACACTCGACGGTCCGTTGGGATATTGACAGACTTTGTAGTAAGTAACTGTGTCGAAAAAAGATTTATGATAAATGTGAAATATTTTTGGTGCAATGAAATGTTGTTTATTAAGGATTTAACTGTATAAGTAGCTGAAATATGTTGTCTTTTTTAATATATTCAACTGTGTTGTTTGAGGCGATGAGTCGAGATTTTGTCAATTAATTATTTTAGTAAAATATTAAAATGAGATATGACATTGGATAACGTTTTTAAAAATAAAAAATATATATAAACAATTTAATTATTTAATTAACATAATTTGGTAAATATGTTTTTATTTCATTTTTGATTATATCTGAAATCAGAGTTATTATTCACGAATACAAATTGAACTTTATTATTTTTTTTTATATAGGGTCATCCAAATGTGACGTCTAGATTTGTGTTTTATTAAAAAGAAACTATACACATGTTTATTTTTAATAAAACACAAATCTAGGTGTCATATTTAGATGACCATTTATTAATTATCAAAAATGAAAATAATCGTTTTTTAAAAACACAATTCGGATTTAAAATTATAAAAATATATATGTTATAAAAATGAATAACAAGTATATAAATACTAAAAAGATATAATATTTTTAAAGAAAAATTATTTTAAATACTGAAGTACTTTTTTTAAAAAAATATTAGTAATATATTTTGAAAAATGTTAATGTATTTATTATTAATGAGTTATTAAATAGTTTTATATTCACTTTTTTATCAATCACATAATAAAATATTAATAATTATTTGATTATAATTTTTTTATTAAATATTGTAAAATGTTTCAATTAAAGGAATTATTTATTTAATTTTTAAAATAATATAAGATTCATTTATATGCATATATATATATATATATATATATATATATATATATATATATAAATTAGTAAATATGAGATGATTAATTTTAGAATTACAAAAATTTTTTTAAAATAGCAAACTGGTTTTACTAAAAACTATATATTAAATTAGGTTATAAGAAATATTTGACAATGTTATTAATTTTTAATATACATTGAGAAATCGATCTTTTTTGAATAGAATAATAATGAATATGTATTCAATATCATAGATTATAAATAAATAAATAATTAGATCATATACACATATAATTTAGTTAAATATACATGTAAAATTCTATTAAACGCTAGCAAAGTGCTTTTAAATATTAGTCGAGTTTGAAAATAGGTCACAAGTTCAAATATTCTCCAGGTTAAAATTCTCTTCAAAAATTGTCTCGAGAAGTTTGAAATTAATTATTTAAAGGAGGTTCAGTGAACTTACTTCTATTATATAGATTTGAATTACTTAGATTTTTATTAAATATACATACATACATACATACATACATACATACATACATACATACAAACATATATATATATATATCGAATATTTTTTTCTAGATTCTTGATAAAATGACAAATATAGAGAGTTAAATAAAATAAAAAAACAGAATGAAACCAAATTGTTGGATTGTAAAGCAAAAAAATACACTTAAATAACGTTAGATTTTTGACAATCAGATGATACAAACAAACATTTATTTTTAAAAATATTTGTGCATCTTTGGAAGACAGGTACATGTAAATAACATTGCAGTTGTATAAATTATTCCTGCAAGTCATTCAGTTGACTAAGTGCTGAAAATTGTAATGCTATGTTGTCACGGTATTTTTTCAACTGAATTTACATTTCATAGTTATTTTTATAAACAAATTTAGTTTTTTAATACATTAAACTTTTTTATCAAAAATAACCGTTTAATACAAAAAAATCTCTAATAAGGATATTAATTTGATAAAATCAGTATTTATTATTGTTTCTATTATAGCTTTTATAACAATTTTGTGTAGTATTTACACATTTTTTTAAATTGCTATAAAATGATTAAAATTCAATTTTGTATTTGACAAGTAAAAAAATATAATTTGGGATTTATATATTTTTATTTGTTGTTGATTTTTTATAAATATTTTGGGATACTATATATATATATATATATATATATATATATATATATATATATATATATATATATAATTAAACACTTATGTATGTATATGAAATAAAGTGAAATAGAATTGTGTCGTAGTTAAAAATTTACAAAATTAAATTTTTAATAACTGAATGGTCTATTTACATGAAATATTTGATTGTCAATCTGTCTTATATATATTTCATCGACTCGACAGTCTGTGCAGTTAACGTAAAACGTTCTCTTTTCTAGATTGTGGTTTGTAGAGTCCGAACTTCGATGCCATATGATGTATAAGTTAGGATATGTATGAAATGTATAACTGCTAACAACTACACTTTATATCACAACGTTAAGTTATAAATTACATAGTCCGAGAATCGAACAAGCGCTTGACTGGAGTTAACAGATATTTAGTGAACTTTAAAATGGCTGTACCGTGACATTTCAGTTTATATTTCTTTTTAACGTTTTATTTTTTGTATGGAACTGAATAAATATATACAAATGTATATATAGAGTGGATCAAAAATCATTTTCTGAAATGAGAATATCACTTGAAATGAGAAAATGATTTTTGGCCCAGCCTGTATATATATATATATATATATATATATATATATATATATATATATATATATATATATACGCTCATGCACAAATTACACAAAAAATATTTTCGTAATTTTTATTACATAAAAAGGAAATAATTCAAAACGAATTAACTAGGATGAGTGTTAATTATTTTAATGTTAAATAGTTTAGAATGACATCATTTCACAGTCAGTGAAGAATAGTATTTTGGAAGAATGTTGAATTGTATAAAATTAATTATTAATGATCGTTGTGTACTACAATATTTAATTTTTCTGTTTTTTAAAAGACATTTAGTATTGTTTTATTTCATTAAAATCTACATATTTTAAAAAAAATATTTTTAGAAATGGTTCGTTTATTAAATAAAATTTAAAAAAAATATTTAATCAATGTCCAAAATATAATATTCAGTAGCTATAAACCTTCGTTTATTATTCGTCAAAAGTTTGAAATATAAATATAATTAAATAAACTCTCTCCGTATAAATGTTTGTATACATATGCCCTTTAAAACTAAATTCTAAATTTGTGGATTGACATTTGTGAAAAGGGAAATTAACAGGGAGAGAAGGTTGTTATACAATATTTAGCACGTTGAAGTGGTGATACTTGACTGACAGTTGAAATATTTGATCTTAGGTTATTAAGCTTTACATATTACAAAATATTATATATATATATATATATATATATATATATATATATATATATATTGTATATATAAAATGATTATATTTATAATGATTAGTATGTAAGTAATATTAATTTCATTTTTTTTATTTCAAAATATATCGAAAATGAATAAAATATTACTATAAATAATAAATTAATAATTAATTATATTTTTAATATAAAGTTGAGTATTTCATGGAGTTAAATTAAATTCAATTATAATTGATTTTTTAATGCATAAATTTTTATTAAAATTTATCAAATAATACAATATTTAATACTGTATTTTTAAAATATTTTGATATATTCTGAAAAATACACCAGTCTTATTTAAATAGAATTTCAATATCGTACATTTCAATTAATAAGTAGTTCTCATATTAAAATTTGATCTGAATGCTTGTAATAAAATCAAAATGTTCTTTATTAAAACTAAAATGAACTCTCGGTTATTTTTGATTCTTAAAAAAATCACGAACATAAAATCTTTTCTAAAAATTTTATATAATTAATTTTTGTTTCATTCAACTAACAATATAGTCAATATGTGAAAACACTAATTACAATTTTATCTTAGTTTACATCAAAAACAAACAAGTTTTTATTATTATTGATTCACATTTTTATGCAAATAACTTTTTTATAATAACAATAAATACATAATCTAGTTTCAATTGACTTTGATTGATTAATATTCAGATTCGTGTTTCAAAGCAAAAAAAAAACAGTCAACAGCTTCACACTAGACTTGACTCATTTTGTGATATCTAAAATACATCTATTTTTAACTCGATCGCATTTATGGTAAATTAAACCATAAACGCAAACCTGTTTTTAATATAAAGAATTTTTGTATTTTTTTATAAAATGTCTATAGCACACGAAATATCATAGATTATGTACACTTGAATTTGTTGATTAGATATTGACCTATGGTTTAATTTAAATTTTATCTTGAAATTGATATTGTTTTATATAAATAAAATCTATCTCTCTTTATACAAATACACACACATATTTAGTTAGTTAATAGGAAAAATACACATTTAAATTCATATTGTAATTGGAAATTAAGTAAAACGTAAACTAGTTCATCAATGTTTGTTAATTTAACTATTAATAGTTACACAGATAAATGAATTTTATTGTAATTGGAGAAATTATTGTAATTTCAATTACTCAGTATTCAAATTATTATTTTATAGATTTTGTATTATAGGAATTATTAAAATATTATATAAATTTTATTCGATTATTACTACAGTTTATAATTTTTAAAAACTACTTAGTCAAGTAAAATACATTAGTAATATTTTTTAGTGTAACTGCACAATTGAATAAAAAAACCTAACAGTACGTATTTAAAATAGGATACATATTGAAAAATTAATTATTTCATATTACTACAAATATTTAATTTAATTACAGAGTGGTGGAAAATAAAACTGACGGTTTAGACTTACATTTACATTTTACATTATTCAGTACTTTTTTAGTCACCCTATATATTAATATCATATGTACATACATGTACAATAGTTCTATTAGTAATTACAATTATATATATATAGGGTTTTCTAATAAGAATGCCAGAACTTTGACAATTGGTGGCAGCCATGTTTGAATTTTTTTAGCTCATTTTGAAATTTCAACTCAGTTTAGTTTGACAAATTATCAAAGAACGTTTAACACTTTAACAACGCTTAGAAATTTTAAAAACTTCAAAAAGTTTAATGAGTCCATTATTTCACAAAATGGGCTCATCAATTGGTCATCAAGATTTGTGATTTAAGTCCATTGGATTATTTTCTGTGGGGTTATATGAAATCATTGGTTTATGCTGATAAACTACAAATAACAGAAGCATTAAAAATAAATATTGTACGTGTAATTTATGAAATTGGATCACAATTATATGAAAAAGTGACTGAAATTCGGCTAAGCAATGTATTGTCAAGCAAAGTCATGATAGTCATATGAGTGAAATTAATTAAATACTTTTTATTTTATTTCCATTTAAACTTTTGAATCACTTATTGGAAAACCCTATATATATATATATATATATATATATATATATATATATATATATATATATATATATAAATTGCAATATGTCTTTTGGAGATAAATATCTTGTAATAATTTAGATCTCTAAGAGATAATTTTTTTAATGTGCGACGTATCTCTGAGTTCAGAAAGAAATTTATTTGAAAATAAATAAAAGAATTTTAATCCATTTTTAATGATTTTTATAATTGATTTCTCAACGTTCATTTAATTCCAATAAAAGGTTAATATCTTTTCAGTTTTTATATGTTTAAATAGATGATAAAGAATAGATAGTAAGTAATTGTTGAATTATAAAATTTAATGGTTTTGGGGTGATTGTTTTCTATGAAAAAGAAAATGTTTACAACTTTTTAAAATTTTTACTTGAATATTTTATTCTTTTTATTTTTCGAAAAGAAATTTTTAATAGTTGAAAAAATATTTATTTTTATACATCTGTATTTTTTAATAAACAAATAGAAAATATTTTTTATATTTTGATTATTAAACGAAATATTTTTTTTATTTAATTTCTTAGCTAGTGTTTTTATACAGTTTTATTGTACTGAATATCGAATACCTATAACTAATTGATTGAATTTACAATAAATCTGTTTTAAATAACTTTTATTAAAGATAAATGTAAGAGAATACTTTATTATAATATACATTTGTGTCTGTTGTTATTTTTATAATTGTTAAAAAAAAATAATTAATTTTATTTAATAGTAAAGTATGAAAAACATTCTAATTTCGTGAACATATTTTTATATTCTTTTCAAATACTTCCAACAATAAATTCCACGTTTATAACAAAACGAATACTACAACAGTGTGTACGTTTTTGTTGTAACATTTACATTTTACCTGCGTTGATAAAAGTCTATACGAAGGTATTCGTGGTCGTTGTAAGGAAATTAAATCGTTGAAAAAGTGCCGATTGCGTTTTACAGGAAATACACCTTAGGGAGCAGTAACTCGTGCTGCCATCGCGACCAGGTAACAAGAGGGAGAAGGTCATCGCATCTTCTATTGCATGATGAACAGAAAACTCATCATGCTAGCCGCGTAAATACACGAGTACATGCTGTTATATAGAACTGGACGATTGTCGTATAAATTCGCGATGAAAGCACGTTCGTACGTTTCCTCTTTTTTTGAATATCCATGTCTTGTGACAGATGGGTTTCGACTAATAGTAAGAACGGAAATAGAGTTACAAAGTCTGTCTAGTTTTCATTGGTCGGGTTTTAATGATGTTCATATTGAATTATTCCAAATAATAACTTCTTAAGTTTGATAACAAGTAGTATGAGTGATTAATGTGGTAGCGAGGAAATTTATGAACTATATAAAGATGGATTGTAGGTTTTATTACTTATAGACACTAATTATAACTCTGTATAATTGTTTGAAAATATAATATTTTAGACGTTTTTTGACTACAAAATTTATAAATATTATTTGTTTTTTTTTATTAGATATCATTCTATTTATGGACATTGATTTAACATCTACTGCTAAAATCATTTGTTCAGTTATTCCATCACGATTGAATTTAAACTTCAATTCTTTAGATAGATCGATAAGAAATTTGTGAAATTGCAGTTGAAAAAATTAAAAAACAATTTTCTAAGTTATAATTAAAAATTTATTTATATATAAAATATATAAAAAAAATATAATTAGATGTTATGAATTTCTGAAGCTACCTTTTTTTATAATAATAGAAGTTTTTTCATTGATGGCAAATAGAAAATTATATTTAAATGATACATCAAAACGTATAATAGAAATAAATAGTAGAAATTTAAATATTTCCTGAAAGAAACTTACTTGTTTCTTTTAATTACATTATTGCAGTTCGAAAAAGTTTTTATGTTTACATTTTATATAAATGATTTATAACTTCGTTTATTTAGAATTAACTCATGACAGTTAATAAATACATACTTTGAAAATATGTAATAAAAATTATTAATCCAGCAACCATTCGTCAATAATAGATTGAATAAGTTGTTTAGCTGCAATCATTTCTTCGTTGTCAGACGAATTAATTGGAAGCAAGTCTGCACAATGTGATGATCCTAAAAAAAATTAAACCGTTATTTGTTTATATAAAATTCAAAATATAATAATTGATAAAATATTTTATATGATAATTGCTTTGTTTACCATTCACAAAAATCGCAGATGTTTCAAGATTTAAATCTTCTAGTACACCCAATGCATGCCATGGATCTACATTTCCATTTGTGAAAATAACTTTTGTTACATCTGGATGATCTGATCCATACATTATGTTTGTACGTTTTACTGCAGCTTCATGCATTTCTCTGGAAAAGCTAGAAGACATTTGATTATGTAGTACTTTAATGCTATCTTCTTTGAAATTTTATAAAAATAGCTGTTATAATACAATGATAGATGATAATAGATTATCTATCGAAATGCATTAATGAATAATAAATAATTGAACATTCTTATAAATTTCTGTTAATCTCAGAAATTCTTTTTCTGTTAATTTATATTTTTCAATTTAAAATTAAAATTTTTTTAGTGACAATTGTTCGAAAATGAATAAATAGACTTTTTGATTATAAAGCATCTACAAATTGTCTAAATCTATATTTTTTTTAAATTAAATTTGTTCTGTTTTTAAATGTGATTTTAACCATCCTTTTATTTTAATACACACCAGAGTTTTGATTTCAGAACACATGAATTAATTTTTTAAACTATAATTTTTACATGATTTTTCCATACTATAGTCGTCGTTTTTTAAAGGAAAAATTGAAAATTTTAAAATTCACTCTAATTTAATTTATATTACTATTAATCGATTATTTTAGCAGAAAAAAAATGTTTTTTTAGTAAAAATAATATTTAATATCGAGAAATGTGATTTTAATAACTGAAATATGATTTTTATTATTTTTCTTTTAAATTTAAAAATCGAAAAAATATCTATTGCCATCAGGATTTACAATTCTCACATTTATAATAAATATATTCTTATATTTGAGAATATTTTTAATGTATTCTTTGATGATGATGGCATGGTCATTGAATTGCATATAAGCGAATAAAAGTTAATAGGTTTTGATTATAAAGGATTTGTATAAAGTCCTGTGATTTTAGGCAAGTGATTAATTTGTGTTAAATACGTGGTATATTATATATATATATATATATATATATATATATATATATATATATATATATATATATATATATATATATATATATATATATATATATATATATATATATATATATGATTTTCATATTAGTAACTATTTACAAATTCATCACATACTTGTCGCCAAAAACATCTTTACAGACTTTTAAATTAAAATCTACAGGAAAACTTGTACCAAATGGTTGATTATTCGATGCACTAGTTTGGAAATATCCATTTTATTTAGATGTTTTATAAATCCATTTACGACATGTTTAATTTAATAATTTATATTTAATACAATTGTTTTCATTTAAATTTATATATATATATATATATATATATATATATATATATAAGTAAATATATATTACCTGAACCGGTGCTTATTCGTTCATTCTTGTAATATTGCACATAAGAATCATAATCCGTGTTTACACAATATGGTCCAAACATAAAATTGACGACTTTTTCAGTTGGCGTTCCAGGTTGTTCTTTCAGTCGATTACATGTTCTTAAGATATCATCATTTTGAGCATATTGTACTGTTCCAGCAAAAGTAAATGCAATTACTCTGAATATCAACGCTTTACCTAATAAATTATCAACTGTTAACTTAGGACAAGTTCTGAAAAAGAAATTAAAACATTTGATCTATATTATAAATATGCCCCTAAAATTCATTTTTGATTTTTTTATACTAACCTCAATATCTTTTCTGCTTCATTTATTCCTTCAGTAGTTTCATATAAATTTTCTAAATCTTCTGTGGCATTTCTTATAATTTCTACACATTCTTTATCTACGAATGATATTGCTTCGTTGACAACTTCCATATATTCTACAAATAACATATAATTAAATTAAAAAATATTCAAACATTTTTATTGAATTTTTGAACTTGAGTAAATACTTATTCAGAAATAATATTTTATAATAAAAAATCGTACCGTAGAAGTCTGATTTAGCACGAACAGGAGCACTTGATGCAACAGCTCCTTGTATTAAATGTGGATATTTGAGTCTTGCCCAAGCAGCCAAATTACCTGCATATGATCCTCCGAATACAATTACTGTATCAGATTCTAATGTGTTACGTTGATAATCAATAAAATGAGCTAAATCAGCCAAAGCTTGATCTGCAGATAAGTAAACCAGATTTGTGATGTTATGATTTCTATAAAAATATTTTCAATTGATGAATTTAATAAATTAAAAAAAATTCGATTTCTACTAAAAAATATTAGTGCAATTCAAATTTATTTTAAATAAGTAAAATAACTATTTACGAAATATTGAAGTTAATAATGGATTGACAATTTTTTTAATCTTTTTTTACAGTATTTATGTTTTTTTTCTGATATTCTTAACACTATTTTTTCTTCATTCTGATATATGATAATTTTTAATCGCTTTATCGAAAGTATTCCACAAATACTAGATGAGATTAAAAATGGGTGATTGTGGAAAGTAAAACTTTTTTTAATTAAAAGTGATTTTTTTAATATGTTGAATTATAATTGTCGATAATGTTTGTGTCACTAGATAGAAAATAAGTACACAAATATGAAATAAAAAATTGTTTTCTAAAATATTTTCAATTATCGAAGTAGAAACAAAAAAAGCTCTTAATTTTTAAAAATTCGTTGTATTTTAATTTTTATTAAAATAACTTACCTAGTGGGGTGACTGTTGCCATAATATCTATGCTCTGTGTAAAACATTGCACCGGAATGTTTTCTAGCAGCTTCAAACATTTGTCCTGATTGCACGTAACTTTGATGAATAGTCCATTCGCCTCCAATCATTACAAATATCGGACCACCTTTGACATAATAATCCAAATTGGTTATGTATCTCTATAATTATTTCAATTCTCTTAATTACATCTTATATATTACAATATAGTTATTTTTTACCATTTTCCATGTTTTATTATTTGTAGGATCGAAGTTATCAACCCGTTGTGTTATAAGATTCCATTTATAATTAGACAATTTATTACGTGTATTTTCCAGTGGTGGTAAACGATGTAATCTTTGTTGAAGTTCGAATAAATTTAGTCCATTGTCGTAACTTTTAACACCATTTGCAATGACTATCAATCCAATTAATAGAATTAAATTTATTATAATTCCCATTTTTTCAAATATATATAAAAATGTCTTTAGTATATAATTTTTTACTCTTCATCTAACAGGATTTAAATGTTCTCACTATTTATATATTTTTCATTATCTAAAAAATATTTATCTCCTATTTTATCGATTACTTAAATTCACAAAAATTGAATTTTTGAGTATGCGATAACAGCTATTTTTAAATTTTTCTTATTTAATGTTAATCTTGTCCAAGAAATCTATATTTTTTTTATAAAATTAGAATTAACAAAATTAAAACTGAAACAATAAAAAGTGTTATATAAAATCAATAATTGAAACTATGATTTTACTTTATTAATAAACATTTTAAATTCTAAGTAACATAGCTAACAATAATATATAAAAAATACATACATACATACATATATATATATATATATATAATGTGTGTGTGTGTGTGTGTGTGTGTGTACATGTCTATATGTATTTATTATATATTATTGTTAGTTATGTTGCTTAGAATTTAAAATTTTTATTTTATTTTCATTGGAGATAACATTGTTACAAATTAATGCTTTAAATGATATACTTGATAAAATGGCACTAATAAATTGATAAAAAATTGAAATCAATGAATGTAAGGATTTTTAAATATATAAAAATAATAAAACATTAATTAACTAGAGTTATTTTTAATTTTTTTCTGTGCAAATTATAAATATATATATATATATATATATATATATATATATATATATATATATATATATATATTTAAATCAGGAACAGAAAAATTGTAACCATAACTAGTAATATTCTAGTTATATATATATATATATATATATATATATATATATATTGTATATATATATAAGTAATTTTAAATGTCGTAAAATTACATTTTTTAAAGCTTTCAAACTTATCACAACTAAGGTTATAAAACTAAATGATTTCCTCCTTTTTTATTATATTCGTTATATCATAAGTACGGATTTTTTTTTAATACTTAGTGTCATTTATTTTACATTTTTTTTTATAAAGCGTAACTATTGTTATATTTTGAAAAAAATATTTTTCATTTATATTAATTATTTATATATTTATTTATTTTAGACTAATTTACTACAATTACTACAATTATTTTGCTAATATGTAACAAAAATTATTATTGCAACCATTCGTCAATGATTGATTGAACACGTTGTTTAGCTGCAATCATTTCTTCGTTATCAGAAGAATTAATTGAAGATAAGTCTGCACAATGTGATGATCCTAAAAAAATATTAAATCGGTATTTATTTACATAAAATTTAATATTTTTCAATAAGAAGTGTATTGACTGTTAAAATGATTTATATGTTAAATAATTGCTTTATTTACCATTTACAAAAATCGCAGGTGTTTCAGGATTTAAGTCCTCTAGTACACTCAATGCATGCCATGGATCTACATTTCCATTTGTGAAAATAACTTTTGTTACATCAGGATGATCAGATCCATACACTATGTTTGTACGTTTTACTGCAGCTTCATGCATTTCCTTGGAGAAACTATAAGAGATTTTTTATGTTGTACTCTGTTGCTATCTCTTTTTAAATGTAATGAAAATAAATTTTATAATACAATGAACAAATGATAATGGTGTATCTATTGAAATGTAAATCAGTTAATAACGAATTGTGATTTTATATTCTTATAATTTTTTATAAACTTCCAGAAATGATTTTTATATCAATTTATATTTTTCATAGTAAAAGCTGTTTAAAAATGAATATATGAATTTATTCATTATAAAGTGTCAATTAGTTATTAAATCTGTATTTTCGTTCAATAAAATTCATTCTACGTTTGTAAATTCAATTTTAATCATCGTTTCACTTAAATGCATACCAGATATTTGATTTTAGAAGAAAAAAAATAATTTTTAAAACTATCGATTTTTTATGAAATTTTCCATACTATAGGTCGTGGTTTTTTGAGAGTCAAAAATTGAAAATTTTAAAATTTACTAAATTCTTGATTTTTATATTAGAATTCTATTATAACAGTCGAAAGTAATATTTTTTTGGTAAAAGCAACATTTTTAATGGAAATTGAAAATTTTATAGTCAAAAAATCGATTTTTAACTGTTTTCAGTTTTTGTTCCAAATTCAAAAAATTAAAAAAATATGAGTTGTACTCATTAAAATGTAAAAGTTTTACACAAAACGTATATTTGTGTTATAATCAAATATTTTTAATTAGATAATTAGAGATTTTTTATAGAAAATATTATTAAAAAAATGAAATTAGTAATTTTTTGATTAAAACAATGATTAATTGGTGAAATGAGTGTTTTTTTGTAAATAAAATTCGTTCTATGTTTGTAAATTCGATTTTAACTGTCGTTTTACTTTAATATACAAGAGATATTTGATTTTAGACGAAAAAAAAAGATTTTTAGAACTATCGATTTTTCATGAAATTTTCCATACTATAGGTCGTGGTTTTTTTTGAGTCAAAAATTGAAAATTTTAAAATTTACTAAATTCGTCATTTTTTTTATTAGAACTTGATTATAATAGTAGAAAATAATATTTTTTTCGTAAAAATAACATTCGTTAATGGAAATTATAATTTTTATAATTAAAAAATCGATTTTTGACTATTTTCAGTTTTTATTCTAAATTCAAAAAATGAAAAAATATGAGTTATATTCATTAAATTGTAAAAGTTTTTCTTAAAACGAGTATCTGTGTTATAATCAAATATTTTTAATTAGAAAATTAGATATTTTTTATACAAAATATTATTAAAAAAAATGAAAATAGCACTTTTTTGTTTAAAGCATTTATTAATTGTGAAATGAGGATTTTCTGAAAATAAAATTCGTTCTATGTTTGTAAATACAGTTTTAACTGTCGTTTTACTTTAATAAATACCAAATATTTGATTTTAGACGAAAATAATTAGTTTTTAGAACTATTAATTTTTTCATGAAATTTTCCAACTATAGGTCGTCGTTTTCTCGAGATTAAAAATTGAAAATTTTCAAATTCACTCTAATTCATTTTATGCTACCAATAATCAATTATTTTAACAGAAAATAACTATTTTTCAGTAAAAATAACATTTAATATGAAAAAGTAGAATTTTAATAATCGAAAGTTGTTTTTTATTATTTTTCTTGAAATTTAAAAAAAGGAAAAATATCTATTTCTATCAAAAACTAGAATGTTCATGTTTCAAATGAACATATTATCAAATTTACATGAATTTTTATTATATTATTTTGACAAAAATTTCTCATTAACGTAAAAAATTAATAATTATTGATTATAGAACGTTTGTATAAAACCTTGTGGTGTTAGATGAGTGATTAATTTGTATTAAATAGGTGATTATATTATGGAGTATATGTACAAAAATTATTTTAATATTAAAAAATAAATTATATATATATATATATATATATATATATATATAATTTATTTTTTCATATTCAATAATTTTGATTTTTATACCAATAAATAGTTACATTACTTACTTGTCACCAAAAACATCTTTACAGAGTTTTAAATTAAAATCTACAGGAAAACTTGTACCAAATGGTTGATTCTTTGAAGCACTAGTTTGGAAATATCCATATTCCGTACATGTTTGATAAAACCATTGACGTCCTGATTAAGTTAATAATTTATATATAAAACATTGCATTTCAGTTATATATATACTTGTAAGTAAATATATATTACCTGCACCGCTGCTTATTTGTTCATCTTTGTAATATAGCAAATAAGAATCATAATCCGTGTTCGCACAATATGGTCCAAATACAAAATTGGCGAGTTTTTCAGTTGGCGTTCCAGGTTGTTGTTTCAGTCGATTACATGTTTTTAAGATATCATCATTTTGAGCATATTGTACTGTTCCAGCAAAAGTAAATGCAATTGTTTGGAATATCAACGATTTACCTATTAAATTATCAACTGTCAATTGAGGACAAGTTCTGAAAAAGAAATTAAAATATTTGATCTATAATATAAATATGCCCCTAAAATTCATTTTTGATTTTTTTATACTAACTTCAATATCTTTTGTGCTTCATTTATTCCTTCAGTAGTCTTATATAAATTCTCTAAATCTTCTGTGGCAGCTCTTATAATTTCTGTACATTCTTTATCTACGAACGAGATTGCTTCGTTGACAACTTCCATATATTCTGTAAATAACATATAATTAAATTAAAAAATATCAAACGTTATTATAAAATATTTGAAGTTTAGCAAATAATTATTCAGAAATAATATTTGATAAAAGATCGAATAATAGATAATAATAATCGTACCGTAGAAGTCTGATTTAGCACGAACAGGACCACTTGACGCAATCGCTCCTTGTATTAAATGTGGATATTTTAATCTTGCCCAAGCAGCCAAATTAGCTGCATATGATCCGCCAAATACAATTACTGTATCAGATTTCAATGTGTTACGTTGATAATCAATGAAATTAGCTAAATCAGCCAAAGCTTGATCGGCAGATAAGTAGACTAGATTTGCGGTGTTATGATTACTGTAAAAATATTTTCATTTCAATAAATAAACAAATATTATAATTCAATAAATTAACAGAGAACATTTTTCTACTAAGAATTTTTACTATAATTCAAATTAATTTAAAAGTATGTACTAAGACATTTATTTATGAAATATTAAACTTAATAGTAACTTATTAATTCTTTTTTTGAATCAGTTCTTTCACAGTATTTTAATATTTATGAAATTATTTTTTTCTGGTATTTCTAACTATTTTTTATTCATCAAAAATCTATTTTTCTAGTTTGACTTTATTGATAACATAATGAATTTAATCTTTGTGTCACGAAAATTAAATTCAAATACTAGATGAGATATAAAAATAAGTGATTGTGGAAAATGATTTTTCTAATTAATACTGATTTTTTAATATATTGAATTATAATTGTCGTAACTTTTGTGTTACTCGATAAATAATAAATATGAAAAATTGCTTGGTAAAATATTTTCAGTTAATGAATTAAAAACTAATATATGTTCTTTAATCTTAGATATTGGTTCTATTTTAACAAATTATTTACCTGGTAGGATGACTTTGTCCGTAATATCTATGTTCCGTGTAAAACATTGCACCAGAATGTTTTTTAGCAGCTTCAAACATTTGTCCTGATTGCACATAACCTGGAGAAATTTCCCATTCGCCTCCAATCATTACAAATATGGGACCACCTTCGACATAATAATCCACATTGGTTATGTATCTCTATAATTATTTTAATTATCTTAACATCATCTTCTTTATTACAATGTAAATATTTTTTTCTTACCATTTCCCATGTTTTACTATTTGTAGGATCGAAGTTATCAACCCGTTGTGTTATATATTCATATTTATATCTGGGAAATTTATCAAGTGTATTTCCTGGGGGTGGTAAACGATGCAATTGTTGTTTAAGTTCGAATAAATTTTTTCCGTTGTCGAAAATTTTAACACAGTTTGCAATTACTATTAATGAAATTAATAGAATCGAATATATTATAATTCTCATTGTTTCAAATATATGTAAATGACTTTTCAATATACTTTCTCACTATAAAACTAACAAGAATTGAATATTCTCAATATTTATATATTTTCATTTATCTAGAAAAATATTTATCTTTTATTATATCGATTTCTTAAATTCAATACAATTGTGTTTTTGAGTATGCGATAACAGATATTTTATTTATTTTTATTATTTAATTTCAATCTTGTCCAATTAATTGATATTTTTATTATAAAATTATAATCAACACAATTATTATATAAATAACACAATAATAAAAAATATATAAAAAAGAATAATCTAAACTAAGATTTCAGTAATTGTGTATATATATTATATATATATATATATATATATATTATATATATATAATTCATTGTTGTTAGCTATGTTATTTAGAATTTAAGATTCTTATTTTCCTTTGGCCTCATTAAAGATAACATTGTTATAAATATATGCTTCAAATAATATAATTGACAAAACAGCATTAGTAATTGAATTGATAAAAAAAATTAACGAAAGTAAGGATTTGGAAATACATAAAGACAATAGATGTTTATTAGTTAGTATTATTTATTTATAACATTTTTTTATATTCAAATTACAAACAGAAAAATGTTAAATGTAAAATTGCATTTTTCAAAGTTTTTTTTAAATACTCAAATCATTTATCTTACATTTTTTTCAAGAAACGTTTGTATAATATTATTAGAGTTTGAAAAGGCTTTTATGTTTATATTTTATATAAATGTTTATATACAATAAATGTTTGTTTAAAACTAATCCATTACAATTGGTACAACTATTTTGTCAATATGTAATAAAAATTATTATTGCAACCATACATCGATAATAGATTGAATATCCTTTTTAGCTCTAATCATTTCTTCGCTATCAGACGAAGTAATTGAAGATAAGTCTTCACAATGTGATGATCCTAAAAAAATATCAAATTGTTGTTTAATTACATAAAATTCAGTATTTTTTTCTAAAAAATATATTTTATGCTAAACTAATAATGGTTTTGTTTACCATTAATAAAAATCGCAGGTGTTTCAAGATTTAAATCTTCTAGTACACCCAATGCATGCCATGGATCTACATTTCCATTTGTGAAAATAACTTTTGTTACATCAGGATGATTTGATCCATACACTATGTTTGTACGTTTTACTGCAGCTTCATGTATTTCTCTGGAAAAACTTGAAGAGATTTTGTTATGTAGTACTCTGATGCTGTCTTTTTTTAGATTTTATAGAAATAGCTTTTGTTATTCAGATGATGATGGTATATATATCGAAAGATGAAATTCAGATGAATAAATATTAAATAATAATTGAACATATGAATTTCTGTTAATCTGAGAAATAACTACATTTATATTTAAATTTTTTAAATATAAATAAAATCATTTATATTTTCTAATTTATTGTGCCCAAAATATTTTTTTTCAGTAAATATTGTTAGAAAATAAAAATATGGATTTTTCTATTATAAAGTGTCAATTAATCGTCTTAATCTGTATTTTCTTTTAAAAAAAATCATTTTATGTTTTAAAATTGGATTTTAATCATCGTTTCACTTGAATATACACATTATATTTGACCAAAGAAATTAATTTGCAAAATTATTGATTTTCATAAAATTTTCCATACAGTAAACTGTCGTTTTTTTGAGGTTAAAAATCGAAAATTTAAAATTGACTAATTTAAATTATATTACCATTAATCATTTCTCAATACAAGTAACTTTTGATATTAAAAAACTATGATTTTTAATAATCGAAAGTTATTTTTTTTCTATTTTTCTTGTAATTTAAAAAAATAAAAAAATCTAATTTCATCAAGTTTTAAAATAGTCATATATTCATATGTGGTGTTATCAGGATTTAAAATTTTCATATTTAAAATTCTCATATTTAAAATGAACGTGTTATACAATTTGAAAATATTTTTTAATTTATTGCTTTGACAATGATGGCATGGCTATTTTATTACATATCAACAAAGAAAGTTAATAATTAGTTATTATAGCACACTTATATGAATTCTTGTGCTATTAGATGAAATATTTAGTTTAATACGTGGTCATATTATTAAAATTCGTCACTTACTTGTCGCCAAAAACATCTTTACAGAGTTTTAAATTAAAATCTACGGGAAAACTTGTGCCAAATGGTTGATTTTTCGATGCACTAGTTTGATAATATCCATATTCCGTACATGTTTGATAAAGCCATTGACGTCCTGATTGAATTAATAAGTAATATTCAATACATTACATTTAAAAGAAATCTCTATTATATATATATATATATATATATATATATATATATATATATATATATATGTGTGTGTGTGTGTGTGTGTGTGTGTGTGTGTGTATTTGTAAGTTAATACACTTACCTGCATATCTGATTTTTCGTTCATTTTTGTAATGTTTTATATAGAAATCATAATTTGTATTCGCACAAAGTATTCCAAATACAAATTTGGCAACTTTTTCAGTTGGCGTTCCAGGTTTTTTTTTTAGTTTAGTACATGCCTTTAAGATATCATTATTTTCAGCATATTGTACTACTCCAGCAAAATGAAATGCAATTTTTTGAAATATCATCGATTTACCTAATAAATTATCAACTGTTAATTTAGGACAAGTTCTGAAAAAGAAATTAAAATATTTTATCTATAATATAAATATGTCCCTAAAATTCATTTTTGATTTTTTTATACTAACCTCAATATCTTTTCTGCTTCATTTATTCCTTCAGTAGTTTTATATAAATTTTCTAAATCTTCTGTGGCATTTCTTATAATTTCTACACATTCTTTATCTACGAATGATATTGCTTCGTTGACAACTTCCATATATTCTACAAATAACATATAATTAAATTAAAAGGTATTCAAACATTTTTATTGAATTTTTGAACTTGAGTAAATAATTATTCAGAAATAATATTTTATAATAAAAAATCGTACCGTAGAAGTCTGATTTAGCACGAACAGGAGCACTTGATGCAACAGCTCCTTTTATTAAATGTGGATATTTGAGTCTTGCCCAAGCAGCCAAATTACCTGCATATGATCCTCCGAATACAATTACTGTATCAGATTCTAATGTGTTACGTTGATAATCAATGAAATGAGCTAAATCAGCCAAAGCTTGATCCGCAGATAAATAGACTAGATTTGTGGTATTATGATTACTATAAAAATATTTTCATTACTTATAATTCAATATTTAAAAAAATGTTTTGTATAAAAAATTACTATAGTTTAAATAAATTTTTAAACAGGAAGACAAATATTTAGGAAATATTAAAGTTAATAGTGGTTATTCTTTTTTATTAAATCAGTTCTTCTATGGTTCTTAATATTAGTAATTTTTTATCAGGTATTTGAAAGGCTATTTTTTCATTCATCAAGAATTTGTTCTTTTTGATAATATCATTATTCTTAATCCCCTTATCAAATGTATTCCACAAATACTAAATGAGTCTTAAAATTGGGGACTGTAGAAAATATTTTTTCAGTTAATAATGATTTCTTGATGTATGGAATTATAATTGTTGGTGATTTTTGTGATACTAGATACAAGATAAATATAAAATCTAAAATAGTTTAGTAATATATTTTTAATTACTGAAGTACAAACTAAACTATTTCTTATTGTTTAAGATTGATTATATTTTAATTGTTACTAAAATGATTTACCTGGTAGGATGACTATTTCCATAATATCTATGCTCTGTGTAAAACATTGCACCGGAATGTTTTTTAGCAGCATCAAACATTTGTCCTGATTGTACGTAAACTGGATAAATAGCCCATTCGCCTCCAATCATTACAAATATAGGACCACCTTTGACATAATAATCCAAATTGCTTATGTATCTCTGTAATTATTTCAGTTATCTTAATTACATCTTGTATAATACAATATAGTTATTTTTACCATTTCCCATGTTTTGTTATTTGTAGGATCGAAGTTATCAACCCGTTGTGTTATAAGATTCCATTTATAATTAGACAATTTATCATATGTATTTCTCAGGGGTGGTGAACGATGTAATCTTTGTTGAAGCTCGAATAAATTTAGTCCGTTGTCGTAAATTTTAACACCGTTTGTAATTACTGTCAATACAATTAATAGAGTCAAGTGTATTATAATTCTCATTGTTTCAAATATATATAAATATCTTTAATATATAATTTTTTACTCTCCATCTAACAAGAATTAAATATTTTCATTCTTTATATATTTTTCATTATCTAAAAAATATTTATCTTTTATTTTATCGATTTTTTTAAATTCAAGAAAATTATATTTTTGAGTATGAGATAATAGATATTTTTAAATTTTTCTTATTTAATTTTAATCTTGTCCAAGTAATCGATTTTTTTTATAAAATTAGAATTAAAAATTACAAATAATACAATAAAAAAGATTAATAACCAATAATCTAAACAATCATTTAAGTGTATGTGAATTGAATGTATTAACACAAATTTTAAGTTCTAAGTAACATTGCTAACAACAATATATAAGACATACACACATACATATATAATTTGTAATCTTGTAAAATTGCATCTTTCAAAGTTTTCAAACTAATAACAATTAAGGTTATAATACTAGATGATATCCCACTTTATTATTCTTAATATCGTAAATAAGTTTTTCTTAATTCTCAGTATCATTTATTTTACATTTCGTTTTTGAAAAGTAAGCATTATGTTTTAGAATAAACATAAATCATGTGAAATATGGAAATGTTTTTTTTAAAAAATGTTGAAACTTATTCATATTTTAAATTATAAATAACCTGATAACGTACTATATTGTATTTTTATTTATTATTTGTAAATAATTTTCAGATAAACAGTAATATAAAACGATTTGACAGATTTAAAATTTTTCACATAAAATAAATGATTCAAATTTTGTATATTTTGTTACAAAACATAGTTGCTGTAAGTGAAAATAACTTTTATACAGAAGCTAGATATCTGTCTTGTAGTCTTTTACGTGGTCGTTTTTCATCGGCAAGATTGAAAGGAGATCACACTGACAGATTTTTTGTTGTTTTCATATTTTTTTCTTATTCTCCATTGTATAACTTTCTCGCGTCTGCTTAAAAGCACTACATTTAACGTTATGTGTGTTTATAAAAAAATGTTCATATCCTAGATAAACGTCTTCTTTGTTAAGTAATTACATTATTTTGTTAAACTTTAAGTTAAACAAAGAGATATAAATTGATAAATTCGTACTTTATTAATGTTTATTCAATAAAAAATATTAAATATTTAATATACAAGTATTATTTTTGTAAACAACTAATATTTACAGATATTTTTTGAGTGTTGTAAAAGAACAGTTGTTTATAAGAAATTTCATTATTATTTTTTTTATTTTTATTTATAGTTTATTGAAAAAGTACCGTTCGTATAATATAAAATTTATTCTAATATCGTTGTGTTTTGTGAGTGCAAAATAATGTACAGAGTGTATAATGAAACTTATTTAAGAAAAGATTTTGTAAGTCTTTGTTTATCTGAGAGTCATTGAAAAAAGGAAAAAATGTTGGATCTTCGTATAAACTTCTTTTAAATGTAATTATATCTATAGGGTCATCCAAAAATGATGCCTACATTTGTGTTTTATTAAAAAGAAACATTTGTATAGGATGGTGTATAGGGAAATATGTGTACAGTTTCTTCTGTGTTTTTTTTTTCATAAAACACCAATATAGGCGTCACATTTGGATGACTCTATATTTTATAAAAATATATAATAATCATTGAATTTTAGAAAAATATTCTAATTATTTTTCAAAATCAGATGCATCAATGTATATTAAAAATATTATGAATGAATATGACCAAATATATTGAAAGATTATTATTTTATAAATATACATATAATATTCAACCTTAAATACATATACACTTTCCCACACACATGATATGTATATATAATATATATATATATATATATATATATATATATATATACATATATGTATTTATGTGTGTGTGTATATAAATAAACTTGATATAAAAGTAAGAAAAGCCCAAAATAATGCAAAAATTTTACAAATATAAAAATAAAACAATACATAAAAAGGAATATTTAATTGGATATTAAAAAAACTTGTTTTGTTTGCAGTTATTAAATATTCAAACACTACTAGTCATTTCAAGTGGAATGACCTATAGTTGTAAATCTGGATATTTTTTTATTAATTTCAGTTTCTTTTTTTCCAACTTACATTCGTAGAAAACACGATTTATAAATTTTGAGTATTATTTTTTCTAAAAACAGATTTTATTAGCAACAACTAAACGGATACTAAAATATGTTTCAGATAATGTTATAAAAAAATAAAAATACTTTTGTTTCAATAATTGATTTGTCATTAGAGTTAATTTAATTTTTAAACAATGGTTGTAATTTCTTAGTACAAGATTTCAGTGTTCAATGATCAAGTACAAATAATTTTTTCAGTAGTTATACAGACATTTTTATAACACTGTATTATAAAATTTGGTAAAATTATTTATATATTTATCTTACAATATCTTTTATTTATTTTTGATAATAGTGTAATCTTTTATATATTTTTTTAAAGTTATTTTAAAATATTATTATTGTGAAAAATTATTATAAATATTTATACACTCAGAATATATATATATATATATATATATATATATATATATATATATATAATATATGAAATATAATCTGTCATAAAATGTAAACGATCATATTAACGAAATCATTAGCAATAACGATAATTAAAATTACAGCGATAAACAGTTCATTTTATGATTATTAAATAATTGAATAAAGAAATAATTATATTCATGCATATATGCATGCATACATACATATACATATATTTATATAAAGTGAATATATTCGAAATATTTAAATATTTTACGGATATATTTTTCAAACAAAATTAAATATTAATTGAAAATTAATAAAAATAAACCATATTATTTCATGCACAATTAACTCAAATAATTACGCGTAATTAAGTAAACAAATATATAAAAATAATTAATAATTGTATTAAAGAGAGATAATAATTTAATAAAAAAAAGTTTAGGAGTATATGTTGAATAAACAGACGTTTCCAAGTATGTATATGCATCTGTTCACTTTGTTATTTGAATCTCCTTGATATATGATCGTAGTTTCTTCTCTAGTAATTCGCAAGGTATTTTTATTTCTTTTTATTAAACAGGATGTCCGTATATTTTATATCAATAATAAATATCTTAACATTCACCTCATATGGTACGTAATAAAAAAATTCAAGGAAATTAGTTATGCTTATAAATAGGATATGAAAATAAGATTCATACTATGATTGCAATGTATCTATTTGAAAAAATATCTATTATAAAATTATTGTGTATCGACAATTTTATTTATAAATATTTCAAAGTAATCAAATTGAATTTCAATATTATTTGTAAAAAAATTTTAGACATATACTAAATAGATTCTAGAAAGGTGATTATTATAATATTATAAAGGTGATTTTTAACCTTAAAAAAACAACGACCTATGTATGTAAAATTTCATAAAAAAATTGATAATCCTAAAAATTAATTCTTCTCGTCTAAAATCAAATATATGGTATATATTAAAGTAAAACGACAGTTAAAACTGTATTTACAAACATAGAACGAATTTTATTTACAGAAAATCCTCATTTCACAATTAAATAAATGCTTGAATCAAAAAAGTGCTATTTTCATTTTTTTAATAATATTTTGTATAACAAATATCCAATTTTCTGATTAAAAATATTTGATTATAACACAGATACACGTTTTAAGAAAAACTTTTACATTTTAATGAGTATAACTCACATTTTTTTCATTTTTTGAATTTAGAATAAAAACTGAAAATAGTCAAAAATCGATTTTTTTGACTATACAAATTTAAATTTCTATTAACCAATGTTACTTTTACCAAAAAAATATTATTTTCTACTATTATAATCTAGTTATAATAAAAAAAATTACGAATTGAGTGAATTTTAAAATTTTCAATTTTTGACCCTAAAAAAACCATGACCTATAGTATGGAAAATTTCATGAAAAATCGATAGTTCTAAAAATCATTTTTTTTCGTCTTAAATCAAATATCTGGTGTATATTAAAGTAAAACGACAGTTAAAACCGTATTTTTAAACATAGAACGAATTTCATTTACAGAAAACACTTATTTCAACAATTAATATTGTTTTAATCAAAAAATTGCTATTTTAATTTTTTTAATAATATTTTTTATAATAAATCTCTAATTTTCTAATTAAAAATATTTGATTATAACACAGATACTCGTTATAAGAAAAACTTTTACATTTTAATGAATATAACTCACATTTTTTCATTTTTTGAATTTAGAATAAAAACTGAAAATAGTCAAAAATCGATTTTTTAACTATAAAAATTGTAATTTCCATTAACGAATGTTATTTTTACCAAAAAAATATTATTTTCTACTATTATAATCAAGTTCTAATAAAAAAATTACGAATTAAGTAAATTTTAAAATTTTCAATTTTTGACCCTAAAAAAACCACGACCTATAGTATGGAAAATTTCATGAAAAATCGATAGTTCTAAAAATCTTTTTTTTTCGTCTTAAATCAAATATCTGGTGTATATTAAAGTAAAACGACCGTTAAAACCGCATTTATAAACATAGAACGAATTTCATTTACAGAAAACACTTATTTCAACAATTAATATTGTTTTAATCAAAAAATTGCTATTTTAATTTTTTTAATAATATTTTTTATAATAAATCTCTAATTTTCTAATTAAAAATATTTATTTATAACACAAATATACGTTTCAGGTAAAACTTTTACATTTTAATGAGTACAACTCAATTTTTTTAAATTTTTGAATTTAGAAAAAAACTGAAAATAGTCAAAAATCGATTTTTCGACTATAATTTTTTTAATTTTTATTAACCAATGTTACTTTTACCAAAAAAATATTATTTTATACTATTATAAACTAGTTTTAATAAAAAAATTATGAATTGAGTAAATTTTAAAATTTTCAATTTTTGACATCAAAAAAAACACGACCTATAGTATGGAAAATTTCATAAAAAATTAATAGTTCTGAAAATGAAATTTTTTCATCGAAAATCACTTTCCTGATGCAAATTCAACTGAAACGATGATTAAAATCATATTTACTAGCATAGAACGAATTTTATTTACAAAAATCCCTGATTTTATCAACCAATGAGTGTTTTAATCAAAAAACTGTTATTTTCGATTTTTAACAATATTTTCCTATAATGAATTTCTAATTTTCCAATTAAAAAATTAATCGTAATGAAAAATAAATATAGTTTATGAGTATGGTTTGAAAAAATCATACACTTTTTATTAATGTTTTTCAAAAAATAATTATTGATAGATTTTACACATACAATTCTTTGAAATTTTTATAATATATTGTTTTCTTGACTAATTTTTTTTGCTAAATTTAAAATAACTAATTACAACAAATAAGATCTGATAATATTTTTATACCAATATTAATGTAATATAATATTTTTTTTATTTATCAATATTAAATGACTAAAATAAGGTATAAAATATTTAATAATGATTATAGTTAATAAAAAGTTGCAAAATTAATGCATGTACGAGTACATGACATCATGTAATTAAGATTAATCTATGGTAATCTTTTATTTTTACTATTTGGAAAAAGGATGAAATTATATATATATTCATGTTCGTTTTTTAAATTCACTAAATATTCCCATTAAATAAATTTCAAAACTTGCATTCGCCGTATATAATTTAATTTTTTTTTTGCAAAATCCACTTTCGATTCTTATTTATTTCAAAAGTACGGTTATTATTCAACGTATGGTTAATATTCTATCGAAAACATCTTTCGTGTTCTTCGTGTGGTACCAGTTTTCGTGCTATGTTAATATTGTATTTTAATACATTACATTGTAGATAACAGTCAAAGTAAGCAATATATATTGGTAATAAAACAGCAGGTAATTTTCGTATACCGTATATATGCAAAATTATTTTGGGATAAAAAAAACATTACATTTTTGGTAATATTTGTAACATTTAATTAAGAAATATTATACAACACATAAAACAAGATAATCAATTTTGTTTATTGCTTCCAATAATGATGTACTAATTAAATAGTTGATTTGTGGATTTCTTTGTGCAAGTTTAAGTTTAAATCCGGCTTTGTGTTGTATTTTGTATTTGATTATAAAAACATTTTTTTGGAAAAATGTAATTTATTTAAACTTGATAATATTATATTTGAACAATAATTAAAGATATTATTATCCATAAAATATTTTTCAAATAAAACAAATTTAAATCTGTAGGTTGTAAATAATATCTTTTATTCATTAATTGAATCGTAAAATAAAAAAAGGATATTTTGTTCCAACTTTTCTGTACGACAACATAAATGTAAAAAATAATTTTCAAGTACTCAAAAATATTAATTACAAAAATAACTTTTGTAGCACAAGAAAGAAATTTAAAAATCGAATAGTTACCAAAAATATTTAGTAAAATACTATAATTTGTTATAAAAATTATAAACAATTTATAATTGAATAAAAAAATAATTTTTTACATTCAACGTTATTGATTTTATAAATTATTTATATTGTATTTTGTGAATAATTATTTATAAAAATCCAATTACTAAAATATTCATATTAATTCAGTAAAATTTAAAAATTTGAAACACTCTTATACTTCTTAGTATGCTAATCTTTATAAAGTTGAAAGTGTATCAATTTTATGTTGATAGATTTATTAAAATAATTTAATTTTGTACTTATATTTCCTAACATTGAATATTATTTAAATTAAGCTCTCTTATTTTCATTCTTGTATTTTAGTAATTATTCTTAGTTTATTGATTTATTGAAAATTCAAATAAATTAAAATCAATTTTACAGATACATTATTATTTATTTTTAACTTTTTATATTTTAATTACTTGATGAGATTATTTAAATAATTATTTTGTTGTATTTTCCGACTCATTGATTATTTGTTAATTTATAAAAAATTCTGAGAAATTATAAAATATCATTAGAGTTAAAATGTTTAATATTCGTCTCTTTTTTTTCTCCTCTAATAATTTTATTTTGATATTTTTTTACTATACACTATTTTCAGTATTTCCAGTTTTCCTGGATAACAACATACTTCCGTATTTGTATTTATAATTTACTGCACAAAACGAATATACAAACGTGTTATAAGCTAAGAAACTTGGATAAATTTCAGAATCGGCGAAATCTTAGTATAATATTGCAATTTTATACAGTACAATGTCAGCATATATATAAGTGACATATGTTATAGATATTGGATATAAAGTTTTGATAAAACGATGACGGTTGATGCAAGAAAAATGTTGCATAGCAAAATTATTATGTAAAAAAAAATAATATTATTTTATATAATAATATTTTTTATATTTATACCATATAAAAATGAAAAATTGTGTACATATATAAAATTAATTTTTTATTTTATTAAAAATATGTTTCATCTGAAAAAATGAAATTTATCGTTTATCTATACTTATTCTTCTTAAAAAAATACGGTTAAAAATATTATATAAACTGTTTTTATCTCTCATCTTTATAATTAATTGTGTTTATTCTACGAAACAATATTTATGTTTAAATTTAAAACAGTTGTATTTTAAGAAAGTACATTCAATCATCAAAAATCCGGCATCGTTGTGCCCTGTAAAATATCTAATTTTGAGTGTGCCAAATCACCGGTGGTTAGATTAACACATACAGATTACCAGAATTTTCAAAAATAAAATGTATAATAACCCAGATAATGGGTCAATGATCTCGAGTTTGTCAACCTTTTTTATTTCCGAAAATAATATTTTCAAAAATGCAATTATAAAACATGAGCATGACACCAGTGTATAGGGGAGGATGTATAAAATCAAAACACATTAATGTAACATAGAGGTACTAAACACAAAAATGTAATGCATACAGATATTCAATCCATCTCAAACAGATTTCACAAACTGATAACATTTCAAATACTTTTGATCGAAAGAAATATACAATGGCAATATGTTAGTTTTTTTTTAAAATGGTTTGATAAAAAAGTTATTTTTATTATTTTTTTATATTAAAAAAATATATTCTAATTAACTTATAAGTTCAAAACAATTTTTTTATTATTCTATAAAAATTACTAATTTTTTTATTATTTTTATTAGATAATTTTTTTTATTTATTTATTTAAAAATAGTTTATATTAATTGATATTTTTTAATTTAATAACATTTTTATTTCTACATTTACTTGTTAAAAATGATTATTTTTGAATATTATTTTGTTTGAATTTATCTCCAAATATATTTTTTTAAATTTAAATATTTTTAAAATTTAAGCTATTTTGAAATTTATTCTAATATAAATCTGATAATATAAAAAATAGAAAGATAATGAGAAATGTTTATTTAATAAAATATCTTTATAAAAAGTATTTTACTAATCTTAAGGTACACAAAGGTTAAATTATTTAAAAAATATTTAGAAATTATATCACATAAAATAGTATATCTTTAGATAAAACTTTTCATTTTAATCAACATTAATAATATATATATATATATATATATATATATATATATATATATGGTTATAAAAATGTGTGTGTATAAGCATGAGTGTATGTATTAATTGTAACACAAATAAATTATACTAATTTATATTAAATACTTGTCATTCTTATTTTTTTTATATATTTGTATTAAAAGAAAATGAAATTAATCTAAATGGACTTGAAAAAGTCTTTAGATACTTATAGATTGATAGGTTATGTTGTTATGTGTAATCAATCACAATAGTGACGTTTTCTAGATTGATTATTTATAAATACGTTTATGTCAAGGTAAAAAAAATGTAAAACTTACTAAATGTAAATACAATTCTTATTTCAATGAAAACAAGTCTGATGAAGGGATAAATAGAAATTTCTTTATAAAAAGTTATTGTTAATAATATATATTTATATATATATATATATATATATATATATATATATATATATATATATATATATACATATATATAAATAGTGTATAAAAAATTACGAATATATTAAATTTTAAGCATGCTTCAGGTTACTATTTATGATACTTAATAATACAAACAAGGTGTAACATTTAACGGTTCTTATCTATTACTTTATAATTATTATAATTTTTATTAGTTTTTTCAGTATTAAATAGTTTTTTTAAGTAATTTTTGTGTAATAAATTTTTTTATTATTTTATTCGTCTATTATTAAATACATTTACAGCAATATTTAAGCAGAGTTATAAAAAAATACTGTTATCTCTGTAAATCTCATTTTAATTTTTTTATTTCTATTTTATGATTTCAACAGTATATTAATATGAATGATGTTTATATAATAAAAATATTATATATCTATTTTTAATTAGTTTGAAATAAATTCTGTTTAAAATACTGAGTTTTTTTAATTCAATTTTAGTTAATGCAATTAATAAGATTTTTTTTATATTTTTTACTAGTTATATATTTATATTATATGAAAGTTACTATAAATATTTTCAAAAAATGTTGTAAAAAATAAGGAACGAAAAATATTTGTCTAATATAAAAAGGAAACAAGGAATTTTTCCAACTTATGATTAAAAATAAATGGAATATAATCTGTAAATAAATACATACATATAATTACATTTTGTTCGATAGATAGGTAAATTGAATTGAATTAAAAATTGAAATTATAGTACAATGAAAAATGGTCAGTGTGGTTAAAATCATTTTATCAAATTTAATATACATGATAATTATATATCAAAAAAATACGGCGTTTATTGTATTAATCAATGCAATTAATTATAACAATAAGTATTATTTATTTTATATAATTATTTATATTAAATAATTAATCGTATTTTGAATTATCATATGAAATAACAATAAAATCAATGAGATTTTAATTACAAAAGATATTTTATTCTAACATTTTCCAATATTTTTATAAATAAATAAAAAAATATTAGTGACTATCAACAATAAAAATGAACAAGTATGGCGTAATAAAATAAAAAGAATAAGTTCTTAAAAAAGTATTAAATTCAGTTTTAATGGAGAGAAAATGATTGAAATGATTTGAAAAGAATTGAAAGGAATAACTGGTAGGGTATGCAAACGGAGACAGCAGTTTGCAAATACGACACTGGAACAATAGATTGAGAATTCGCTATGAGACACAACACGCACACACACACACACACACACACACACACACACACACACACATATATATATATATATATATATATATATATATATATATATATATTGTAAAACTTTTTTACTATTTTCTAGTAAACTTATTTCAAAAATTGAACGAACATGTCGAAACTATTTGCAATTTAAATATAGGATAAAATTAAACAATGTTTTTCTGAAATTTTATATATATATAATTTTTCTGAATGTTTTTTCAAATTAGGTATAAGTTATTTGTATATTATCAAGTTTATATTTTGTATTGAATTATTAAATTAAAAATATTTTTATGTTCCTCGTTTTATTCAACTTTTAAAATAAATAATTATCAAATTAATTAGAAACTGTTTTGAAAATTAAAAAAAGAAATGTAATTTATATTCAACCTTTTTGAATTAATTTCTTAATAAATAAGTTACTTTTTTTAAAAAAAATAAAGTCATAAAAAAAACTAAATGCAAAAACATAGTAATTAATTTATCTAAAACTATTTTTTATGCTTTTTCAAAAGAAGAATTTTTTTATTTCGAATGTAATATTTGTTTAATGTTATATTTTTAACCTTATATTATTTTAGTAATATTAGATTGTCATTGAAAAAATTGTATTTCGTTTTTAAAATTCCCGACCTAAACTATACAGTTTTAAATATATAAATATGTATATATATATATATATATATATATATATATATATATATATATATATATACATACATACATACAGATGTATGTATGTGTGTACATGTTATAAATATATGTTTTTAAATATTGAATATTGATTTTATTCTGAAGTTAATATTAATCATGTTACTGTTTCTATAAATGAACTAAATTCTCAAAACTATCCTGTTATAAAATTTAGTACTATAATTTATATGGACATAGATAGTTTTTATTGATTTTTATATCTGAAATTTAATTTTTTTAAATACACAAACACACACACACACACACACACACATATATATATATATATATATATATATATATATATATATATATATATATATAGTTATATATAAGTCCAAATTTTAAATAATAAATTAATTGTTGCAAATTAGTTTTATTTTTGAGTATAGTTCACTATTTTCAATATCAATATATTTTATAAAAAATATATTGATATTAAAAAAATACAAATTTATTGATATTAAAAAATTATAAATTAATACGTTTAATTGAATGTTCAATTTTTAATAATATAAGAAATTTATACAACGTTTAAAGCCGAACTCGCTGTTTAATACAGGTAAATTTTTCAACCAATATTGAATATATATTTAAAGACATGCTCATTGTATCATATTTGTTATTATCATATTTAATATCGTATAGTACTTTAATATTTACTTATATATATATAATGTATGTACATATTTTGTGTATATAAGTAAAACAAACTTAAAAAGTATAAACATACTTAAATTATTTACATTTCTGAATTATAATTTTTTTTACAATGACTGTCACTTTTTATACATCTACTAAATTTATTTTGCAACTTTCACAGTTTTGCAAGCCTAATAAGTTATAAATTTTCATATAAACATAAGTAGTTGTAGAGGTTAGCACCTACAATTTGTTTTTTTAACGTCCAGTTCAATGATTCAAAAAGTGTTAATCATATTGGTTTTGAATAATAAATCATAAAATCCACCTTGTAAAAAAAACAATGACCTGTACTAAATAAAAATGGTTGAATTTTAATTGGTTATATCATTAAATATTATCGATTATTATTTAACACTACAGTGTATAAATTTATCTCATTTTGTACGTTTTATCTTTCGAATATATCAGTTACTTGTTTCATGATTTATTTACAGTATTAAATTGATTTTCGGTTTGGAATACTAAATCATTTAATTATTTTGGTTTTCAATGTAATAAGTTTTATTTTTATTTATATTTTACCATTGTTTTAACACATGTAATATTAAAATAGTATAATAATATTTAATATTAATATAAAATTTATTTTTACAAGTGGATTATTTATTTTAAAAATTGCAAAATAATTAATAAAGAAAACAATAAAAAACAATCACAATATAATATATAAAAAATATCTACTTACATTATAAATATCTAATTATAATAATGACATATTTCGAAACTAAAAAAATTAAAATATAGAGATTTTAAAAATAAAATTATTTATAAATTAAGTGATTATTAAAAACGAAAAAAATTACATTCAAACTATTTAAATAATTAATATCTTTTGATTGTATTTAACTCTAAATATTTTTTTTAATTATTATTTGTGTTTTATTGAATTTTATAAATTTATTTATTTTCAACTTTTGTAAAGATTTTTAAATTAAAATATTTATATAATCATCTATGATTTTGAGTATGAATATATTTCAACTTACATATAGTCTTTATATTAATATTTTATATACAGTATGATTATTCCTTTTATTTTGAAAGTAGATATAACTGTTTTATTCAAAATTTCGTATTTATTTCGCTTTATTACTGAATCATAAAGAATTACATCTTTTTAATTATTTTTATTCAATGCATTCACTGTTCAAACGGATACAATTTTTGCTACTGATCTGATATTATTTTCATAATGAATTGAATTAACACACATAAATTATTTGTTAGTATTGAGAGAGTTTATTATACTCAAACCATATGTTAAAATTATACTTAATGAAATCTTTATTACATACGTTACTGGTTAAATAATTATTCAGAATAATATCAGTTAAATTTGAACATTCGCAGAATATAACAATGTTTAATTTATTTGTACGAATAATATACTTGTGTATATTCCGTACTGAAAAAGATATTATCTATATTTGTAATTTATATGCTCATACATAATATATATTGAGAACAGATACATGTTGCATTAAAATATAACTTGACGTTCCATTTTATAGCACTAAAGTTTAATGAGATAGAATGGTTCGACTGAAGAACATGAGATTGTTTTTTGATTTTATTTAGTTTATTAATATAATATGTTATTAATGCGATGCTGATAAGTTCTACATTAATACATATACATACATACATACATACATACATACATATATATATATATATATATATATATATATATATATATATATATATGTAGTAAAAGAGAATAAGTTAAATACTGCTTTACAATTATAATAATTTTTTTAAATCTTCCATAGTTCGATAATATTTCATTGATGATATGAAATATATTTTCATAATAAAATTAGTTATGAATATCGTGATATTTATTTTTAGTATGACCAAAGAAATATTAATTTGTTTATAAAAAAATCACATGAAATAAAAATTAAATTTGTTGGAAAGAAGTATGGGCAAAATATATATTTTGATCAAATAAATGGAAGGAATATTTGTCTAAAAATTTGTGTAATTATTTTACCATATCATTGCAGAATTAAAAAGTAAATTCGATTTACACAATCCTAATTGTTAATAAAATATAATAATTTCATTGGCTTCCAATTTTCTTACAATGACTTAATACATTTAAAATAACACTTGATAAATAATTATTTTCCTTTATTTATATATTTTCAATTTTTTTCAATTCCCTGGTGTAATTTTTATGAATATTAAAAAATTCGTAAAAGATATACATACATTTTTATTTATAGTTAAATTAGTCTTTTTTATTTATGCATATAATAATTAGTCTTAGTTATTAATTATATATGTTATTAGATTTTCATAGATAATTGTATTAATAGTTATATTTAATTTAAGAAAAAAAAACATTTATTTATAACACAATGTACTAATTTATATACTTTTATAAGATATTTTACTTGTGTAAGTATGAGGTTAAGTGAACATTTTTATGATTTTAAAATTACTATTGTCTTGTCTAGAAAAAGTTATTTTAAAATAAATACCTTTTTATATAAATCGATATAAAAGATAATCGTTTCGAAATGTTTAAAAGATTATAAAAATGAAATAGAAAATGTATTCTTATCTCAATTTTATATATATATATATATATATATATATATATATATATATATAATAAATGTAGATAGTAATAAACATGTCAAAAAAACGATTAGTACAATATGTCGTGTTCTATTAATGCTAAAACGTTTTTCATTAATAAAACTTTACATGACACTACGATGATAAACTATGTAATTAAAATCGAAACGTACTATGACTTGAAAAACTTAATTCAGCAATAAAAAAAAATTGAATAATCATATATCATAGATTTTTGCAAGTACACGTACATAATTTAAAAATATTTGCATAAAATTATTACAAATTATTATGCAGTCAATCGTTTATGACTAAAGCATATAATCACGTAATACATTTCACAACATAATTAATGCAGAGCAGATTAAATATGCAAAGAGACTGATATATACAAGAAGTTTAATTCGATGCATAATAGTGTAGGAAATTTTGTAACATGTGTTTAGTGTATCACTGGCCGACTGAACTTGCATTTTTATTATTGTTGTTTAAGTTAGATACCTACATATTTTAAAAACATACAATTAATTCTTTTAAATGTATGAGAAAAGAGATTTTTTAAACCAGTTTCTATTTTATATCTATATTTAAAATATACTTTCTGTAATATATAATTGAACTGTCTTTGTCATTATTTGTAAGTATCATTTTCCGATTTACGCAGCGTTAAAAAATCTAGATGAAAGTAAACAGGTTTGATACCGTAAAATTACAATAAAAAATTGTTTGTATTTAGATTTATAACATAATGTATGATTGTTAAATACATTTATTTTATATATATTTAGTAAATATGCTAGTATGTTTTTTTTAAAAAAATAAAAGAATTTGAATTTTTTTTTTGATTGTCATAAACAACATTTAATAATTCAATAAAAAATATATATGTTTTATTAAAAATAGTCTTATAATGTTAATAAATAATACACACACACACGATATATATATATATATATATATATATATATATATATATATATATATATAAATTATATATATATATATATATATATATATATATATATATATATATATCTAATTAAAATGATGATTTATTTTAAAAAATTATTGAGTACAGAAATAAAATCTCAGTAATGTCAAATAGATCTGATAGCGATTCAAATCCTCTAATGACATTTTTACTAATAAACAAATTTTTTGAGACATTACCGTGTCAATGACATCATTTTTTGTTTATGGCACATATCAAAACAGAAATATCCGTTCTAGAAATACCTGTTTGTCTATAACTGGAATGATTAAATTATAATTACCAAAAAAATGTTAATCTTTAAATATATCAACACGTGTCGATTCTTAGGATATTAATTAACAAATGTTATAAATCATTAATTATCTTCTAGGATGTATTTTTTTAATAGTTAATAAAAATATATATAAATATAAAATTAGATACACGAGTTTATCAATTTTATTATACATTTGTAATAAAAAAAAATGTTAAGATATGCGAAATATGTAAGTTTTTTTCGCATGTACGAATATTTTTTCCAGAAATTTTGAACGTAAGTGAATTATATTTGAAATTACTTTATTATGAAAATTATTATATGATTGAACATAATTTCGTCATTGCTATGCAAATATCGTACTTATAAGAGATATGCCGTAGGGGATAAAAATAGAACACAAATTTACATAATCTGCAGTAGATAAAGTAGTTAACTCTTGCCAGTTCATATGGTGTATACATATACATACATACACACACACACATATATATATATATATATATATATGTATTTAAAAAAAATCTATTCACTCATGTCAACATTTTAGACATTCAATTTTTAATCAGAATATCGATCATTTTGTAGTAAACAAATTAAATGGATTTAAAACGAATTATTCATTAAATATTTTAAAGAAACGAGTGTTATTATTTTGAAAAAGATTGTTATAGTACAATACATTGCGTTGTGATAGTTTATAAGGATATTCAGGTATTCTACTGGTACTTTATTATACATTGATTAGTAATTCGAAACCATACTTGTGTACTATGTTGCAATTTCTTGAAAAATATTAATTAATAAAATAACAATACAACAATTTTTTTTGTTTATTAATTTTTTAAAATGTTTTTATTACTGATAGGTATATATTTTTTTAGTATGTCAGATTACAAAATATAAAAATATGTACCTATTACAAAAATATATACCTATTAATAATAACAATATGAACTTTTGAAATATTTTAATTGCAAATATATATATATATATATATATATATATATATATATATATATATATATGCATAAATTAAAATATAGGGTCATACAAATGTGACACTCAGATTTGTATTTTATTAAAAATAAATAAAAGACTATACACATGTTCCTTTTTAATACACAAATCTAATCATCACATTTTATATTTCTGAATGTTAGCATATTTGTATTTATATTAATTATAATATGGTTCAAAGTTATATATTTTTTATGTAAAACAAAACTAGGCACAAATACTGTTATCTTAACATTGTTTGAAACACACGTGTATAATTTTTCAAAAGATTTGTTAATTACAGTTGAGATTAAAAACTGTCTCTACGATGTGAAACTAATTTTGCAGAGTAAACAAATGTCATTTTTAATTTCAAACAAACTATCTTATACGTTGTTATAAATAAATATTATTATCTTCATTATTTATTACTTGGAAAAACATACTAAACGGAATATAATTACAGTTTTGATGAGTATTATTTTATAAAATGAAAAAAGATTAAATATTAAAAATGTTTAATGTTAATTTTAATTTTATTTATATCTGTTGCTTTATTGCTAATTATGTTTGGTTATCACTTAGTAACAAGTTTATTATGCAGTACAATAGTTATAATTGTGCTGCAAATAGATATTTGTAATGAAACATATTATATATATATATATATATATATATATATATATATATATATATATATATATATATTATGTATGTGTGTATATTTATCAGATATAATAGATATATACTACATGTTTTTATAAATGTAGGTATTGAATTATGAAAGTAGTGATAACTAAAATAAATCTTTATTTTTACAAATGAAATATTTTTTTCTTTTTAAAACAATGGAATTTATAAGACTCAATTTTATTTCATTCTACTATTAATAAAACTTTATTATTTAATTTTATTTGTTGTGTTGATTAGATTTATATTATTTTTTCTGTTGAATAATTACATTTCTTGGATTGTAAATTTAAAGTACAAACTAAATTAGTATTACAAGGACATGTTTATACATTTACTTTTCAATATGGCTAGTAACTAACCAGTCTGTTCACGTGGCTAGTGAGTTTTCTGTTTAGCTAGATAACCAGGGAAGTAAAGAATTGTACTGTTTGTTGCAAGCTAGTTTACTAACTGAGTTGATTATATGGAGCAAGTTTACAAGCAGTGTAGTAAAAAAGAGCGTGGTAAGGAAAGTTGAACGATTTCAACTTCACTAGCTTGTACTTATAAGCTAGTGAATTTATTCACTTTTACAATTACACAAAGATAGTTTAAGCTATTAGGAAATTTTATAACGAATTTAGTCTGTGTTATACCCACTTTAAATAATTTTGTAAAATATTTTTCTTGGTAAAAATAAGAAATTGAAAAACTTAACATTACTTCAATTTTCTTTGTGAATATTTAAAAAATATTTACACTTTGCTATCATAATAATAAATTGTAATAAATGATATAACTTGAGAACAAAATTAAAATATACAGTGATGAGAGTACATTTTAATTAAAAACAGATTAATAATAAATTTAAATTTTAAATTTGATACATCATTAAGAAATAAATGTCTTTTAAGAATTTGTTTTCTTAATTTTGGAAGTAAATATTTAATTCTTTTTTGAAACTCATTAATTATCTGTCTACTACATCTGCTGTTCATTTGAATAAAACTTTTTATCTACTGCAGTTTTCTATGATATTTTACGTCATTTATTTTCTTCTAATTATCTTATTTTGTAATTACATATATATATTTATTTGTATGAATATCTATGTTTATGCATGTATACTCTAATGTATTTCTAAAAGAAAAAAGGTAATGTGAAAGATATAAATTACAAATATACGTGTATTTTTTTAGTAATTATTTGCTACTAAATGGACTTCATTTTGACTCCGTCCTTCCGCAATCTGTTGGCGTTGTGCCGCTTTTAGTCTTGTACTTCGCCGCATTCATGGTACTTGTGGTGGTATTGTTATGTATATATAATATAGTTACTCTACTGTTGTAGAGTAGAAAACTTATCTGTCAAAGAACTTTTTTGTGTATGAACATAGAGTTAGTTACATACTAGATTGTCTCAAAGAAACAACTGTTGTGTAGGTATATTGTTTTAAATTTATTCAGTTTAGATAGTAGATATGAAAACAGGAGTTTATATATCATGTGAAGTTTTTAAATGAATTGTTTTCATTTAAAATTTAACTTCATGAAGTTCTTATCTAGAATGTTTTAAATGTATATTATTAAAATTAAGTACTGAAATTCGAATTAAATTTGAAACCACTTTTAATATATTTTATATTGTTTAACAGTACAAGAATTTGTTATAAAATCAATTAGTAATCATTGATGAATTTTCATATTGAATTGAAAATATTAAATTCATATTTTTATGAAAAAATCACTTCTCCAAAAGATTTTCTTCGAACGTTTAATAATTATTTATTATTTTTTTCAATAAATTATTCTTTTCATAGAAAAAATTAATTCTGTAAATAACTGAACTTGTTTATAAAATATTTGTTTAAAATATCTCTTTGAAAATAATTTCCACGTTTGTAATACGTTCGACTTTCTAGCGTCTGATTTTTAACTTAAATTCTTCGCATACTTCAATATAACGTAAGAGGGATGAATTCGCATAATATGAAGTAGGTTTTATCGTCTATAAAAGTTGTTTATATTTACGGATCAATGGAGATTCAGGACATAAGAGAACAGTCACGCTTTTTTATGATATTTAAAATTCTTTCACTGTTTTTAAATGTCCAATAGTAGACACTAAATTTTTTTTCTAAAATATTATATTACGTAAAGATAGTGTTTGACCGACAATTGAATTCGACTACTGTTGTAAAATGATTTTTTATTGAAATATTTTTCTATCGTTAAATATATAAATAATTCATGATTTTCAATTTAAATTAATCGTTAATAAAAGAGAAGATTGAAGTATTTAATGTTTATTATACCCTGAAGGGATTATATAGGGTGACCCAAATGAGACTGAAAAATAGTAAGGAATAATAAATGATATTAAACAAATAAATGTATTTTTAAACCCTTCACTCTTAATTGAATCACCATATATTATTATGAAATATAAATATTTGAAGAGAAATAAATTAATATTACAATTTGTAAAAAAAAATTAGTATGGTAATTTAGGCAATTTTTAAAAAGAATTTTGTTATATAAAAATGATATTAAAATTGATAACAGAAAATAAAAAATAATGAATACAAATCTGACACAGAAAACAATCAAACCGGAAAGAAATGTAAATTATAATATTTATAAAAGTATAGGTCATTAATATTGCAAGGTCAAGTACGTACAAAAAAGAAATATCTAGATTATTTCTTCTACGCTATTAAAAATGCATTTAATGCTATTTATTTTGTTTATTTTTCTTAAGGAAAAAATTGGCTTCGTAACTTATTTACCATTCACATAAGATATATTGTTTTCGGAATTTACGTAAATTTGGCATCCATTTTCGTACTCATATTATTTAATAAATCACAAATAAACCGAATTTCAAGTGATAGTCCCGGCCAATGTGGTGACGTGCAGCTCGCGAGTTTAATTATAGACCGTGCTTTAGGTCAGCCAGCCTCTGACCACGACTATTTGCGAAATTTGTCGTGTTTTTAGCTGTCAACATTGTTTTCGTGTGCGTTACCAGTTATAGTCCGGCGTATATATGTACGAATGGACGTTAACTTCGAATGCATTTCAACATTTGTACTCGAACTACTGAACTCGTTCTAAATATCTAGACATTTACATACAAATTGGGATAAAAAATAAGAGTCGAGTAATCTGTAGATATCTGATGAAAAATATGCAGAGGACACTAAGTGAAATTTGTAGAGTTTTGTGATAGTACTTAAACGAGCACCAAGTGGGATATTTTTAATAAAAAATATGTACAGTACGAGAGAGATTTTAAGTCAAGTGATTTTTTTTTTTGAGAGGTCAAATTTAAATTTGTTAAATATTTTGATAAAATTAAAATATGTAAATGTAGATTGATATATATATATATATATATATATATATATATATATATATAAATTATTATATTTTAGTAACCTACTTAAAAAATTTAATTAAACTTATAATTATTTTTTATATTTTATTTTTAATACCTATTGCAATATTTTCTATTATCAACTTTATTAATTATATTTCAATTAATTAAAAAAATGTCCTATTTTAAAATGTATATTCAATTACTTTGTGTTTTTTGTAATTAATAATTTTTATAGTACATCTCTAGAGATTTGTAAGCATCAGTTGTATGTAAATGATTGATGTTTCTAAATCTATTAATCTTGTATTAAAAACCTGTAACTGATAAATAATTTAATTGTTGTATTTACATGCATTAACAAACAATAATATTTAT
This sequence comes from Neoneuromus ignobilis, assembly GCA_029203775.1. Classification (NCBI taxonomy): domain Eukaryota; kingdom Metazoa; phylum Arthropoda; class Insecta; order Megaloptera; family Corydalidae; genus Neoneuromus; species Neoneuromus ignobilis. The sequence goes on along the minus strand of CP092091.1, from coordinate 11,138,321 downwards.
TTCATCAATGGTAACATTTATAATATTTGATTTTTGAAATTTGTTATATTAAAATATTTCAGTAATTTTTTAGGAGATTGAAATGATTATTGAAACTATTTGTATATTTTAATATATCTATGAATGAACAACTGATTTCAAAATTTAAAATTTTATTTATATATTTTTATATTTATAAAAAAAATACAATTTCATACTTATATTTGGTTATCCAAATGTGAAGCCTAAAATTATATTTTATTAAAAAAAAGAAAAGAAATTATACACATGTTTCTTTTTAATAAAACACAAAAGGCATTACATTTGGAAGACCCTATATCAGATAAATTATTAATATTTTGTTCTTGAATTTTCCAAGTACAAAAATTTTGAAAAGTGTAAGTAATCGAAATGTTTAGAACCAGATTGAAAGAATTCATATTTCCTTACAAATAATTAAAGAAAAATTTAAAAATACATCCAATTAAAAAATGTATCAAAATGCAAGATTTATTTCTCTTAAAATTTCAGAATATTGAAATAATTATAATTTTCTAATAAAATGATTGTAACTAAATATATTTAATTAATTGAAAAGAAATAAATAAATACAAATCAGTAGATAAAAAAAATATATTTGTATATTGACGTTTTTATTTAAATAAATATTGGTGGAATCAACTATGATATATATTTAAGAATGTCATTATTATAGTTTTAATTAAATTATCTTTACGTATCTGGTTTTTTCGAATAAACATTTTTATTATATTTTATTACGTAATACGATTTAATGTGAGCTGTTTTATATCTCAGCTCTATTGCCATTTCTAAAATTGCATTTTTATAAGTACTAAACTAGTACATTCGCATTATGCCATTAAAACCGTTTGTTCTCATCAAAGTATAGATATAAGCTAAGAAATTTAACACAGATGACGTTAACTTTTATATATATATATATATATATATATATATATATATATATATATATATATATATATATATATATATATATCAAACATAATTATACTAATTAAATAACTTTTGTAAAATATTATTTGAAAACACAAGTTTTTTTTACAATTTATGAAGTAAAAACATTTTATTTAATTGTTATACAATTTCAAGAAAGGTTTAAAATATAATTAATAAAAATATTAATAAATTTATCATTAATTTAAGAGTACTGTATTCATTATAAATAATTATTTTGTTTATTACTTGATTTTAGAGTATATTTTTTATAAGTTTTAATATATTCAATTTTTAAAAATAAAAAATGATTTTTTTAAATTTTTATAGAATGAATAATTGAATATTAAGATTCAATTATGATCATTGAAATTCTCTAATCTTATTTAAAATGTATATTTTTCATTAATAATTATTGTTTTATTGTCCAAAAAATCATCAAAATCTAAAAATTAACAATTATTATTTTGTATAATAAAATTTACAAAAAATAACTTTAAAAAATATATTTCTGAAACTTGACTAATCTCATAACTATTGTATTTTATATTCATTGATTAATCAGATACATTTCTCTTTTTCTAAATTTTACTGTTACTCATCCATCTCCTATTTAAAACCATTTGTTTTTTAAATTATTCAATACATTTTGGACGAAATGAATTAGTAAATTGGCGTTAGTCCAAATTGTTTCAATTTACTAAAACACAAGTATCGCAAAATAGTAATCTAAACCTTATTTTTAGATAAACGTGATTTATTTTAGATCTTTATATGACGAATAGTACAACTGTTTATAATATCGTCCTTTGAATTCATTTTGAGATGTGGTGACGTTTATAGTCTGTGCTATGTATAAAATTTTATGTGTATTTTATAATTTAAAAAAGTGTCTGGATTCATTTTCTTTTTTTAACATGAAAGATTATTTGTTATATTAGTATACATTAAAAAAGATCATTTTTATACATTCTTGCACAAAATGTTTTTTTATTAAATTCTTTATATGATAATTTAACGGATTGTAATAATGACTGGAAATAATAAATATACACAAAAAAGTTTAATACAATTTAAAATTAGTTTTATATCATCATTGCTTATTTAGCAATTTTTTAAAAGTTGATTAAATTTTTAATATTATTTAAATATTTTCAAATATCTTAAGGTCATTTCTTAAAAAAATGATATCTTTTTGGATGAGATTCAATAAATAATTTCAATTATTAACTATTAAATGATTTGAAATAATTTTATATAAATTATCAGATTTAAGACATTATTTTTGTAAATAAATAGAAGTAACAAAATCGTATGTAAAAACGAACAAATATTTATTATCAAAGGCTATTTGTACGAAATTTAATTTCAATGAAAAATGTTTTAATTATTTTTTTAAAAAAATTTATTTTAATATTAAATAAGTTTTGCATCGAGAGAGTCAAATAATTAAGACAATCAATTTATTTTCTTATAATGATTTATTTTATTTTTTTATAGTGAGAATAAATTATTTAATAAAAATTTAAATATTCATTTCTTATATATTTACTTTTTTCAGTCAGCACAATGAATTGAATTTTTATTAATATATTAAAAAATTATCCATTGATATTCTTTTTTTAAATTTAATATTTTTTTAATAATTATTTCTTCACTTTTACAATTATAAGAGTTGAAAAATCTAATATTCTGTGACGTGTCATACATATAATATATAAATACACACACATACTTATATTTATATATAATATATTGTAAAATATGAATATAAATTAGAAAATGAACTTCTTCATAATCAATAACTCTTATCAATAACTATAACATTTGTGAGGAAATGAGGTCATAATATTCTACGTCTCATCTATAATTAAGTGCTATTGAAGCGAATTTGATTGAGTTGAGTGAGGTGTGAATTTTCGATTTAACAGATTATAATTTGGCAATGTATTTCAGGAATGTAGTCGATACATCGTTAGTGTCAAGTACTTGTGACAAGATATTCCTATATTAATATATCAAACAATGATGTTATATATCTACATATATATATATATATATATATATATATATATATATATATATATATATATATATATATATAAAGGTCCATCAAATGTGACGCCTACATTTGTGTTTTATTAAAAAGAAACATGTGTATAGGGTGGTGTATAGGAAAATATGTGTATAGTTGTTTGTTTCTTTTTAAAAAACACAAATTTAGTCGTCACATTTGGGTGACCCTATATTTTTTGTTTATAATTGTAACTAACTGACAATTATTTCATGAAAGCTCTCATGATATATTTTGAATGTCATGTCTGAAATTTAAATTTAAAATACATGGATCACTAGTTCGTTACTTTATTTTTCACTGAACAAATATGATATATAAATATTTTACTCATAAACTATTCTAATAATTAAATAAATTATTTTGACAATTGTAATAAAATATTTTTTATTACAATTTTTTATAGAATTGAAATTTAAATTAAATATTGCTATAATTGATTTTGATCATTTAAATAAATGCATGTTTATTAAAAGAATGTATATTAAAATTTATTTTTATTTTATCTTATTTTTTAGATTCTTAATTAAGTTTGAATTTTTCACTTATATGATAGTAAAAATATAAAATTTGCAAAAAAAATGTTTTTGATATACTTTTTTATTGAAGATAATAAAAAAAGTGTATATACAAATGAGGTATATTAAAGAAAATTGAAATTAGATACATAATTCGAATGTATTTATTTTGAAAGCAGAAGGAAATTGGTATACAAATCCATCTTGATGACTTTATCATTGACGTACTTCGTAATTGAAACAATTTTGAAATCAGAACAGTTAGTACGCTCAGGTGGGTGTATTACATAACAGTTGTAATAAACGTTGTAGTAATTCGTAAGTAAATTGGGATTTATGCGTTTCACGTTTATTATTCCGCATAACGTTTAGAATATGTGTGTGTATGCAAATTATACGGATGCGGAATACCTGAACGGGCCGACAACAAAGTATTGTATCTATTAAAGGTAAGATGCACGTGTAATCGTCTGTAATTCAGGCTTTTATAGTATTGTCTCTTCAGTGCTATATTAAGCATTCTTCGTGTTTCATGCAGGCGTATGTTTTAATAGTAACAGAGACTATGTAATATAAGATAGATAGTATCAACTGCGGAGACTATTACTGCCACATTGTGCAGCCCTCGTGCTGACTATTTCAAGAGCACATTAGTCGAGTATTGTCCCCGCACCGCACTGTACCCAACTCTCCTAGTCTTATTCCAACAGTGTCACTGATAACGACAATTTGTGGGTTGCTTTTGCATATGACTCGTTGGCTATACCTACTGTGAAAACGGTGGGCGTATCTTCCAGGAGCGTTAACTTACTCTACCTTCAGCTCTTCCCATCATACACATTTACACCACGCTCATAGTGTTAGTTTATAACTAAAATAAAATGCCGTTTTATCTATATGAAAAGTTTTCAGATTATTTTGGTATTCTTTTCATTAAGTTTATTTTCGGGTTTGCATATAAAACGCTTAACTACCTCTTATGCTAATGCATGTTTTTATCGTGTTTTAAACTATACGACCGAGTTGTATGTACGTACGGAACATTTAAAATTATTTGTACTACAAATACTTTGGATATCTTTTAATAGTACTCGGTGAAATGTGTCAGTTATCGTTTTGTATTTTCATTTTCTTTTTGTACCGACACTGATCTATTTTGTTATTTAAAAGAAGTTGCTTACTTTATATATATATATAATTATCATCAGTATCAGCTTGTATCAGCCCACTTTTGAATGAAAGCTTTAATGCATGTTACCATTCACTGACATTTATTTGGTTATAACACTGATCAGACGGGATGGTGAAGATTTTTTATTCAGGGTTTATTCCCTTAGGCAGGTTACTTTCACTAAGGTTAAAGAACCCATCTGACCTCTCCCTCCTCCCTATACACACACACATATACATAAACATACTTATTAAGAATGTAAACGATGTTTTTTTACGTGTGATAGAACTTTAAATTAAAATAAAACATATTAATTAACTGGATGACGATTTATTTGGTATTATTTGAAAGATATTTTATGACATTGATATTTAGAAATAATTTCGGACATATGTGTACCATAGTTACCTCTTATATACCGTATTCTGTCAGTTCAATTTCGAGTCACAAGCAATTGGGGCCTTATGCCTGCAATAACGCGAGTTATGTTGACTTCTTATACTTCAATCGTTACTAGTTTATCAGTATAAACGAGAGACTTCACATATCCTCTCAAAAAAAATAATCCAAAGGCGTCAAATCATACGATCGTGAATGCCAATTCACAAGTTAATTTCTGGAGATTAGTTATCGATGAATTTTTGTTTCAATAACTTGATTGTTTCGGTCGAAGTATGGAATGTAGCACCATGCTGTAAAAGCCACATCTCTTCCAGAATAAATAATCATTGATCATCGTTCTGTAACGTACACTATTGACGTTAACGCGCTCTCAAGCTTTATTTTAAAAGAAATAACGTTCGATGATGCCATCAACGTGCAATCCACACCATATGGTACATTTTTATGGATGTGGGTTCTCGTGATCACTTCAGGATTGGTCTCATTCCAAATGTGGAAATTTTGCTTATTAACTCACTCGTTAAGTCAAAAATGAACCACATCACTGAACAAAACTTTGCAGTAGAACAGAACACTGATTTTTGAAATAAATTTCCATAATTTGGAAACTTTACTTAAGTGTAAAACGTTCCATAATTATTTGCTAAAGTATACTGAATCCAAATGTCATTTATAATGCGCAAGCTGATAACTGAATTGACAGCTATCGCTATTGAAAGTTCTATCTAACTTTTAAAAAACATGTTTTATACATATTAGTAACTGTCTGTATATAATAGAATATTTTTTTGATTATCTTTTAAATTAAGTAATCTTCAAAATATAAAATGTGATTTTCTCTAAATAATTTTACATCAGTTACTATAAAATTTATTTTTATATTATTTTTTCACAATTAAAATTATAATATGTTGTAATTGAAAAAAAAATTCATTTTTTTAAACATACTTTAATTTTTAGATAATTTTACGATAACAAAAATATATATTTAAATTATTAAAAATGTTTGGATATTTTCTTTATTTTTGATTTGCTGATATTTAAATTTTATTATAATACAATATCAATAGAAGAGAAAAATTAAAATACTGTATTAAATAATATAACTTGTAATAATAGAGAAAAATATTGAATAAAATCATATAAAAATATAGAGTTGGAGGTAGGATGACTCATGAGTAAATCTGCTTTTATTTTCTCTAATATCACTTTATCTCATGCTGCTTTTTATTCCTGTGTCCTTATTGATCAAAACAGACCTTCAAATAATTTCATTTAAGTATTGAACAAAATTACTTTAATATATATATATATATATATATATATATATATATATATATATGTGTGTGTGTGTGTGTGTATGTGTGTGTGTGTGTGTGTGTGTGTGTGTGTAAATTACATGCAATCAATAATAATATTCATTTTCCGTTATTAAAGTTGTCAAAATCGTAAATACCAAATTTTTACACCATACACATATTATTATCTTTTGTTATAGAGTACTCATGTTTAACATCAACCATAAAAAGTATGTAATCACAAATTTAAAAATTAATTTGGTATTTTCCGTTACGAAAAAATAGAAAATGTAATTGTAATTTAAATAATAAAATATATGGCATTGAAAATCACTGTTAATAATTTAATTTTTATGAAAATACATATATAAACATATTCTCCAAAAAATGAATTTCTATGATAATATAAATTAATACTTTTTAATATTAGAAACGACATTGCTCTTAAATGCGAACTAAACCTCAACTGAGCGTTATGTTTTAACCATTAAGTCATATAATAAATATTTAATTTTAAATCATTTTATAAAAATGCTTAATTGTAAAAATATCTAAAAATTTAAAACCTATATTAAAATGTATTGATTTTCAAATTTTATATTCTTTGTGATGTTTGAAGATTTGAATAACATTTTTGATTATGTTATATGCATACTGATGAAAAATCATGGACATATATTTATTGCTCTTTATTTGTCATTTATATGTACATATTTTTATTATGAAAAGAGTTTCTTTCAAAGCAGTTATATAGAGTACACTGATAAATAGAATTGAAGATGTATTCAATGTCTGTATCCACCATCTATCTAAATAACTCGACGTAGGTGTATTAAAACATTTTTACCTACCATATTTAAATTGTGGATGGAAATATTTTCTGTCTTTTTAGGTGGCTTCTCTTAAACATTTATTTAAATGACATTTTAATAAAATAATAAAGGTAACAATTTGTAAATAATTCAAATTTAATTGTAAATTAAAAATCTATAAGTAACAAAATTTAAATTTATTTTTAATTAAATTGTAATTTAATTAATTTTAAAAGAATTGACAAATTTCTTTAATTTATTTCCTGAAACTGAAAAAAGATATTTAAAGATTTATTAAAATGTTACTGTTTTATTAAAAAAAATCAAAATGGGGTTTTTAAAAAAACTTGCTGTGTATTTTTATCAACTGATGGAATTGTATACAAACAAGTTCATGACCTGTCTGCAAGGATACAAATATATATTTTGAAAAAATCGATAACAGGTGTTTTGTCAGATTTAGCCAATAGATTATTTTTAAATATTGTCATTTCATTACAATGTATTTTTTTAATCAAAATATTTACGAATATAAAATTATTCAGTTTGAAAAATTTATTGATTTAATAAAATTGATTTTTCAATGAATTTTGTTATTGTTATTGTTTTATTAAATATTTTTATTTAATTATTAATTGAGTATTTTTATTAATTATTCTAAAAATATTGAAATTATAATTTTATAAAATCAAACTTTAATTTTTTATTATATTTATTGTAACAAAAGTATTTAAATATATTTTTTCAGTTATCTATGTCCAACTTAGAAGTGGTTATTTGCAAAAAGAATTAAAATTTTCTATATTTTTCTTATTAAATAGATATTTTTGGTAATTTTCATACCAGAAACAAGTGTTTATCATATTTGTACAAATATATATTGTGTCAATTAAAAAAAAAAAACTAAGAAATAATTATAAAGAATGGTCCAAATGAGACTGAAGGTTAATAAAGAATAGTAAGCAAATTTATGTTAAATTCTTTAGTCTCATTTGAGCCGCCCTATATAAATAATTATTAAAAATTGTAATACCAGAATTGAAATCTGAATTATTTAGAGTGCTGCTGCTTTTGTACTTTAGCACGTTTCGTTTGCAATTTCGCAATAGTGTTAAGTAATAACACGAATGTACGTTCAATAGGTAATGACAATAGTTTTATTAATAACTGTCAAGTGCAGTTGCATCTTTATACGTCGAAGCTATTACGATGTGGTGAATGTGAAATATATACATATACATACATGTGTATATATGTGTACATATATAATCCACATTATTTCGCAGATTGCAATTTGAAATTCGTTATGGTTCCATTGTTTAGACAATGTATAATTGCGACCTATTCTACACTTTACATTAAATCATGTACATTATCTTTGCGTAATGTTTGTATATGTTTTGTAGTCATAATTCTCTACATTCGGTAAGATTATTCCGTGAGCAACTACTACACCGCAACCTTATGCGAATAAGTAGGAATAGAGCTATTTTCTGTTATCGTCCAAGATGGTTGCATGGTAGTAGTGGTCTGTGCACGAATGCCAGAACAATCTTTGTTTAATGAACTACAACCTACTACTCGGTTATAATTACCCTATACAAGATATCGCGGCGAGGGTAGCTATGTTCGCTACACTGGATAACAAACAATACTTAATTCCAACTATTTTTAGTTTCAAAGTGTTTTAAGAGATTTGAGTGCTTCATTAATTTTAGTTAAATATTTATACTGTGGAAATTAAAAATATGTACTAGAAATAAAAATGAACGAAGTTCGGTCAATATTTCAAATATAAATTTTTTATTTTAAAAAATCAAATGAGAAATGTATATGCATATATATTTTTACAAGAAATATTAATAATTACAATTTTATTTAAAAAAAAAATAGTTTTTATCTCATTTGTATTATTCTGTTTAAATATGTCTACAAAATAGATTCTTGTCATCAAAAATAATTGTTAATTATTTCCATTAGTATAAATAATCACTAATTTTATAAACAGTATGAAATTCGTTTTGTTTGAAATTTTATTTTATATAAACTGAATTTACATATTATTTAATTGAATTCATTATTGAATATTTACACTAAAACATTTTTTAATAATTTTTCTAATGATAAAAATATATATTGTTTATTTAACAGAATTATTTCAATATCTTGCTTTTTTAAAATAAATAAAATGTGTATCATGTTTAAGAATTCGATTGATTTATTTGATCACCTTTTTATATTTTCTTTAATTTTTTTGAATAACTTTTCACCTTGAAATCAACATAAAATAAAACTGAAAAAAACATTCGATTGTTTGTGAATATGTTTTAATAACTGAAAAGTGATAATTTGATTTAAAATATTTTTAAATACCAATATTACTTAAAGTAGTGTTACTTTAGCTAGCAATTTTATTTATTTATTAATTTTGTATAGTATACAATTTTTGTGAATTTTTTTACATACATTTAGTAATATATGTATATATGTGTGTGATTGTATGTGTGTATGGAAAAATCTTTTAAACTTTTTGTTTACCTCTATACAAGATTTTTATAAAAAAATATTTATCGCTTTTCTTTCGTTCATTTGAATGATTGTGTATATAGCGATACAAAAGAAACTGGTGACACATTTTAGATGATTAAAAAAATCGTTACGCCGAAGTTACTTCTGATGACATGAAACACTTTTCATTTACTTTTTCAATAAATTATATATTTTTTTTAAAAAAAACATTTTTATAGAATTTATATATTTATTTCACAAATATATTTGTTTTATATATTGATTAAGAATTGAATACACATAAAACTGAATACATACATATATCATATGTAAGTAAACAAAATTGCAATCACTTTTATATTGCTCTTTGCACATTGAGAATGGTTCTCAATTAGATATTATATATTTGTCAAATGGATAAAAATATTTTATTGTTTTCAATACAAATGCTCTTAAATAAAAAAGTCAGAAATAAGTTTAGAAAGATATTTGATTAATAAAGATAATTTTATATTTTTAATTATTTTTGGGATATAAAGGAAATACTATTCTTTATTTTTAATTAATGTTAGTTTCATTCAATTACATTTTCAATCAAAAGAAATTTAAAGTATACGTTTTAAAAACCTTTATTTTATATATTATATATCAGAAGTATTTTTAAATAAATATCTTGGAGTTTACGATTATTATTATATAAACATATGTCTATATATAAAGTAAGAAAATATTATCGTAAAAAATATAAAATAATATAAAATCTATTTCAAGTATACATTTATTTATTTAAGTATAACATTATAAGATTTTTTTGCAAAAAATGTTACAAATAAAAATATCGTTCTTCTATTGGTTCTCAAAATAACATTTCTTCTTGTATTGTTTTTTTAAATATATATTCTATAATAAAAATAATACAATAAAATAACTACATACTAAAAAATAAAATAATTTGTAAAATAATAATCTCATTGTAATGTAAACAATAAAAAAATAGAAACATTTTAAGCAGTTAAATTTTCCAAATAAAAAATATAGTCAATCTATTTCCAAAAAAATAATTTATAGAAAATAAATCAAAAAAAATATTATTTCATTTTAATTGAATCAAAATAACTTAGTAGTACTTATTATTTTTTGTATATATTTTACATATGGTAAAATTTAAGATTAATTAAATTTAACCATTATCTTTGTAAATAAAAAGAATTATAAACATTCAAGTCTCTTTATTTATTGCTTCTATAACTAAGATCATAAACGTCAGCGAGAAACCATTTTAGACACTCCCTGAATAAAAAATATATAAATTAAAATGAATGAAATTACTTCGATCGAAATATTAATTAAAACACACGTGGAATAAAGCTTGATTAAAATTGTTTGACCTATAACGCAATATTTATAAATAGTATAAAATATCAAGCTTGAAATATAAGACAAAATCAAATTAATTAAAATATGTGATTTGTAATTCATTGTTTTTATTTATTTAATATAAAATATATTTTCAATCTCTTTATCTTCATATTTTTTTTAAAAAATATTGAATTGAAATAAAATTTATTTATAATTCTTTGATTATAGGAAATTATAAAATTTATTCAATTTCGATATTTATGTTTTTTTTTCAATTTTTAATTGAATGTACTTTCTTTTCAATAACTAATTTCAAATTTAATTTTAATTCAGAAAATATGAATATTTCTCTACTTCAAAATGATGATATATAAATTTTAGTGTGTGTGTGGTTTATGAAATAAATCATGAAATTTAGTAAAATTATTATATATTATTTTCTTCCTATTATTAATACCATATCATTAAATACAAGCAACTTGACAGTTTTAAATTATATGTATTGTATATTTCCCATGTTTCTGAGTAAAGAAATATGAATGTATTCAATCATAAGCTGAATGTATAGTGATGACTAATATTGAAATATTTCTTTATTTATGAACATTTCGATTGAATGAAAAGTCATAAATGTTCATTGTACGTAATGTATCTTTTTTATGTAGAAAATCAAATAATATAACAATCGCATGCTATTATTTTTTTAAAATATTCTTGGTTTTACATTCCTCTATATCTTTTTAAAAAAGTTTTTGACCGGATATCCCTCTATGATTAAAAAGAATAGTTTTCGATTAAGCATCTTACCTGTTCTTATCTATGACATTGAAACATAGGTCTTGAATGTCAAAATAATTCAAGAGTTTCAGATAACACAAAGAAACATGGAAAGATATGAAGAGAAATGATTTGGTCAAAAAGAAAATAAAAATTACGGATGTTTCAATAAACAACTTTGAAATAGAAGTGAGTTGGTTCTATAACAAGAAGAGGAGATCACCGATGGATAAGGAAAATTATTAATTGGGAAACTAGATATTTAAAAAGGAAGAATCCTATGAATCGTTGGGATAGAAAGGTAAGGAAAATCGTGTCGAAAGGAAAGTAAAGGTGGAAAATTTTGGGAGAGTCCTTTATCCACAAATGGAATGAGATGGGCTGGTGATGATGGTTAGATATAATTTTATTAAAAATATCTCTTAGTAAAACGTTTTTTAAAAAAATACACATATTTTTCTTCTTGTAGTAATTTATTTTGTTAACAACATTTTTATTTAGTTCGTAATAAATAAATAAATACAATTATATTTACTTCTTGTCAAAAAATATTTATTTAAATTAAAAGCTGTTTTGATTTATAAAACAGATTCAGTACTTTTTCTCATTTTTTTAAATTTTTTCTGGTATAACTGTTTAATTTTGAAAACTAGTTTTCTTTTAATTTATTTTATTTTTAATTACATTTAACAGATTTTATAATATAGTTATCTGTAGATAATAATATGGCTATTAAAAATTACATTAAGAAAAAAATATTTTTATAGTGTTGTGATATGTGATTTATTTATTAAAAACTAAATAATCGAATTCAAACAAATACTAAAAAATAATCAGATTGAAAACTAATCATAGCACTATTTCACTATCAGAAAATAATTATAACATGTACTATATCAAAAATATCTAAATTGAATTCAATTTTGAATACATATTAATTCCGTTTTCATATCTAAAATTACTCAATTAATTTTCACGCATTTGTCCACAAAAAAGAAAACAATTATATATTGTTTGTATTTATACTCTAGTACAATAATGTATTATACTGTGTTATCAACGATTATGTATATGAATCGAAACAATACATATTCAAAATGGTCACAGATTTATCTCAAAACATGTGAACATGGCTTTATAATTCTAACTAACAATCTAATATGCTACTTATATATGTCCTGCAATGTTGCCTGTGTATGTATGTTTTGGCTGGCGATAACGTCGTTCCAAGCGGCTGCAAGAAAATATAATTATACTTCTCCACCCATTGGGAACGATTCTCGAAATTATCTAAATTAATGTTGGAATTATATCTTTTACATATATATATACAGGATATATTTTACAAGAAAACCTTCTATAACTTGTCTTCTGGTATTCATATATATATATATATATATATATATATATATATATATATATATATATATATATATAAATAAATTATTTTTCTTGAACTGTACGATTCAACCAAAATTCTTGTCATATTTATGTAGTAGAACACACTGACCGTAAAAGGTTAAGATATAACAAATTATAATTATATACCAGTAATGTTTCTTGTATCGTAAATCATTACACAGAAGTATCTATTACTGTATTATCAGTCTTAAAAAATGTTAATTTACATTTCTGTATAAATATATACGTATTTCCAAACGTGTGTGTATTTAAAACGTGATTGATTAATGTATAAAAAATATCTTTCTTAAACATCGTATAAAATAGTAACATATTTGTTTATATACCGTTACTGAAGAGAGTTGTGATCGTTCATTATAATAAATTCGAACAAGTTTTTATCTTTTATAGATACTTCACTGGTCAGCGATTTTTCGTATCTTGTAAAATAAACTCATACTATGGATTAAATCATTTTATATTGAACTCATTCACTTCTAACATTATTTGATATTACATGCCGAAATCCTAATTTACAATTTAATGTATATAATAACAATAAAAATAGATGGAATAACTATTCTGGAATCAAGTACATAAATATTTCTTTACTGAATCAGAAACGAACACTTTCGTCCATGTTTTCTATTCAGAACTTTTAAATTGCTTATATGCATGAAATAATTTAAAAATATGTTATAATATCAGTACAGAATTGAATTTTATAACTTGAATAAAATGTTTATTGGTTTCTACCTAAGATCTTATAAATCTTGTTTTCGTGTTGTTAATATTTGAAATAAACATTTCGTCGAAAAATGACTTCGAATGAACAAAAATACGACATTAAATTAAATGAAGTGTTATACGGATATAAATAAAAGTAATTACTTCAACCTACTGAACGTAATTTATAGCTGAGATAAATATGAAATCCGTTTTATGAAAATACTGTAAATTATATATACACAATCATAAAAATAAATGTAACAGATTTAATTGAAATAATAATTAGATTGTTGTATTATTTTTAAAAATTCTTGTTTTCATATCTAATAAGGTAGCTTAAATTTTTGTTTGTTGTAATAAAAATATATTTGTTACGGTTTGTTAAAGATTTTATATTCATACTGTAAAATTAATTAAAAATATGTTTTCAAGGTATAATTTGACATAAAAGATGGCTAAAAGGCGAAATTTAAAACAATTAATTTGTGTTTGTAAAAACTAAACAATATGTTTATTTTAATTTATATAAAAATGAAATTATTTATAAACACAAATGTTTACTTTCAGTAAATGAATAATATATGTATGTTTTAATAATAATCTTTTTTGTTTAAATATGTGATTCAAGGTAATTAATATTTCATTCGTATTTTATATAATGTATGTGTTTATGTATGTAAAGTTATTCTAGTTCAATAGGTGTATTTGTTACAGTTATTAAAAAAATAAATTAATTTTTATATTTATTTAATTATGAATCATTTTGGTGAAATAATACTCATTGTTGTTTTTGTGTTTTTTCAAAATTATTATAATTGAATTTAGTGTAACAACTATTTAAAAAAAATCTTTTCAATACTAAATGAAATTTTAATGATTTTTAATTGCACTTGATTATCACAAATCCGGAATTGTTGGGATATATAGGGTGTTGGATTAATGAATTTACCTGATCATCCATGGTTAGATTAAAACATGCAATTTATATAACAATAAATCCAAAATTTTCACAAATGATAAATTAAAACAATGATCTTATGATCTCGTATTTGTTCAACCTTTTGTACTGCTGTAAATAATATTTTCAAAAATACAATTATAAAATATCTGCATAATACTAATAAATAGGGGTAGGTGTATAAAATTAAAACACACTAATTTAGTACAGAATAAGATCCAAAAAAACATAATAAACATGCAGATATTCAATCTGTCTTAGAAAGATTTCACAAATTGTTAAAATTTCAAATACTTTTAATCGTAAAGAAGTATGCAATGGCAATATGTTATTTTTTTTAAGGATTATGAATTCAATAAATAAACCATGTTGAAAAAATAATAATAAATAACATCTCTTCACTTGAAAAGTGATGGAATTCTTAAATTTATTGAATCTTTTAAAAAAGTCAAACAAAATACTTTTTTTAAATAGAATTAATTTTAAATAGGATGAGAAATTTTTAAAATGGAATGAGATGGGCTGGTGATGATGGTTATATATAATTTTATTAAAAATATCTCTTAGTAAAACGTTTTAAAAAATAATACACATATATTTGTCTTTTTGTAGTAATTTATTTTGTAAATAATATTTTTATTCATTTCAAAAATTTAAAATTAATTTTTGAAATGAATTAATTTTAAAGAATTGATTTAGGAAATGAATAAAGACTACTTATATGTATATTAATGGAATAAATGTAGTTTTATAAATATAACACGTAATTTTTGTGTACTGAACTCTTAAAACTTTCGTGATTGATTACAATAAAAGTATCTGCACTCTTCTTCAATATATATGATAAATTTTTGATTGAAATTTGGCCATACCATTATTATTATTAATGTTTTAAAGTATTCATTAATGTTTTATCTTACATACAGGAATTATTAATAGCTTACTTAACGATTTTCTTATATTATCAGCAGTAAGGTTTATTTTTAGTTGTAAAAATGTCTGGAAACCAAAAAGTAGGTAGGAAATAATTTAGGATTGTTTGACAAAAAAGGATAGAAAAATATCGCAATATTCCGTGATTTAATTTATTCGTATCTCGTACATTGGAAATTTCTATAATATATTTTAGAGAATATATATATGTATATAATTTCTTAATCATTGTTGATGATGTATGGTAACAGGGGGAAAAATCCATTATGTGTAACAAATTGCTGGAGACGTTGTACGGCTTCGAGCATGTGTTAGGAGAATAACTTATATGAATCCCGCCTCAATAGAATCGTCATCAATTACGTTGGTCTTATCGCATTTAGAATCGAATAGTTATTCCGATCGCGAAACGGCAGTATAGCAAACATCCTCATATCATGCCGCTTTTTTGCGTAGTGGAACGATCTCGCGACCGCGGGATCATGAGCCACGCATAACTCATGAAGCGGGATCGCGGTGCCGGCCACCCTTATCTCCGTAATATGCCACAAGACACTGCTCCGTCCGCCAGTTATGCGATATTTGTGCCTTGTAATAAACTGCACGTCCGTGGATGTAAACGGTGTTTGTAGATCGCTAGTTGTGTGGAAGGATTCTTTTTTTCTTTTATCTGGTTTTCATTTTTTCAACATACTTTTACTGGAAAATATGAATACAAATTACAAAGATGCTGCTTGAATTACACATAAACACATATGTTGGGGCTTATATTTATTCATTTAATTGAATTTCTATTCAAATGCAAGTAATTCATATTCAATTAGAAATAAAACATCGTTTAATATCTTAATTTCTCATTTATTTAATCTATCTGACTATTTTAACGGTAACATTAAAACTGTAAATTTATTCCAACAGATATTTTTGATTTCGAAAGAATGCAGATGTTTAAATTTTACTTTTATTCCTTTTGATTATTTAAATTATTTAAATGTATTTATTTTATTACAAATGCACTTTTAATCTCTTAAATCAAGAAATGTAAATTAAGTAATCCGTTATTTCTGAATACTTAGTATTTATGACATAATGGAACAAATTTAAATCTGACCGAATTTTTCACGTATTCAATAATTATTTATTATTTAGTTTAAATTTTAACAGTGCTTTAACGATGATAGTCATCGAAATGCATTATCAACAAATAAAGTGAATAATAATAACTTTTTTTGAGGGGGGGATAATTGTTTAGTTCTTAAACTGATCTTTGTTTTTCTTGTTATTCACATTCCTGCAACTTCTGCTTCTCAAAAAATATTTTGCCTTTTGTGTCTTTCTGTATTTCTTGTTTTTTTTTCTGTGACTTCTTGATTTTTGGCGAGTTCACAAAAATGTGAACAATAATTGATTATGAACACTTTTATAGATTGTTCTATTATGGAATGAATCGTTTATAATATAGTGGATTTAATACTACATTTAGTCTGGAAACTAATGGAACTTTTGAAATAATACACATAAGAAGTTATTTATTCATCAATATTTCTTTTGTCACCTTCAAAGTACTCTCCATTGGAAGCAATACACATATGACAACTCTTCTTCTAATCCTCGAATGCTCCCATGAACGCCCTTCATGGTATATCCTTCAGTTCATGCAGCGAATTTTCTTTTATGACTTTAATCGATTCAAAACGATGCCCTTGGATCATAAATTTGAGTTTTTGAAATAGAAAAAAGTCATACAGAGCCATATCAAGTGAATATAGAGCTTATGGAATGATGTTGGTTGAGTTTTTGGCAAAAAACTCACGAAAAAATTCAGTGCTCTTAGTACCACAAAATTTTAGTCAAAATGATATGACATTGTGTTTTTTTAAATTCCCAACTAGGATACTAACTGTCTGATGGAAATATAACGATTTTTAAGCACCAATGCCTTGATTTGGGTGACGTGTTGTTGTCAATTGATGTCGATGAGCATCCAGACGTGGTTCATTATCTTTGAACGCTTTAAGTCTCAAAAATTCTTATTCGCAATAAACAACCCTCTGGGTACGCCTTTCTTAATATTTCCAATGTTTGCGTGAAGCTTATTTGGTTTGCAACACAAAATTTAATGCAAATTCTTTAATCAATTGATTTCGAAAAAAAATCATCGTGAAAAAAAATCATCATTTAACAAAAACTACTGTAAATTATTTACTAATGAGTGTAGCATCATGAAATTTGACACAGATGTCATCAACAGTTGTATCAATTTAAAAAAAATACAACATGATATTCCACAAGCACGTATGGTCAAAATGAGATAGTTTCGTTAGTTTTTGGATAGAATGTTTCAAAACGAATAATGATTTTTTAAAATAAAAATCTTATCTTGTTTGAGATAATCAGAATTTATAAAAAAAACATTTAGTACAAATCCATTTATAAATGTATGACATATTTTGTAATTTAAAATGTTTTAACAAAGTGTCAAGACATTTTATCCATTTTTTATAAATTATGTCAGTTCTGTTAAAATAACAGATATGAATTTGAATGTAAAAACTAAATAGCTTAAGGGTATATCCGTTTTGTAAAAAGTAACTCTATCCACATATAACTATTTCCCGGATTACAGTGTATTATTTGTGACTAGAATTATCCACGTATTCTATTTACTTCATTTACATTTATAGCATAGATTACATAACAAACGGCAATGTACATCTGAAAATATACCGAAAAGGATACATATTCATACGCAAAAATGTTCGAGTAAGACAACATTCGAAGCCAGGACATGTAGTGTTGGAGAGACGCATGTTAACCAAACTGATAGAATAAGGGCGCGTACGAGTGAGACACGAACAAGTAAGACATACGCCTCTATATTCAAGTCATAATATAGCCGTGAACATATCTGTATATGCTGATTACGAGTCGTTTGCATGCATGAGTGGCGAAAGTGTGTGTCACGGAAGGAGAATGAACGAAATAAGAGGACTGAACTGTATGTGGTGGCGCATTGGGGGTTGTATTGTTGACGGTGCGGCACCCAAAGGGGAACTGTTGTTTCGTACGACGGACGACCAGAAAACTTTATGTACGTCACACTTCCGACTGTGATCTGAATGCCGTTACACAATATTATCTTGCCTTATCGAGTAATTTGAACATGGCTTCTAAATGCATTTAGTTTCTGTTAAGAAACGATTGCAAAGACGTTTGTAATTAGATGAAAGTGCATTATTCAGTTCGGCTGTGTTTATATTTCTTTATTGCGTTATAAAAAAAACTTTTATGGGAAATATCTGGTGGGATATGTGTTTTTTACGTAACGACGTAAATTTACCGGAACAATTAATGCTTTGTTTTTAATTGTATAGATAATAATCTATGCGACCGAGAATATACAACACATGTAACGCAACGTCTAGTACCACATTTGTGAATGTGACGAAAGTTTCTTTGTAGGTTTCGAATAACGAATTCCCCGCATCGATTTTACTAGGTAGCTGTACGAGTATACAGACAGTCAAGCGAATAATTCTTCACAGAAGTTTCAAAGTCGAATTTGTTATCTAATGTCTTCATTGTACTTTTTTACTCTTAGATATAATAAATAAATTAGATACGTTCTACTTCACAAAAAATATATTTTCTTGATAAAGTATAACCCCTTTTTCAGAAGAAATACTATTGAATTCTTTGAACATTTCACTATAAAGAAATAAAACTACCTTCCGAACACATTACGTTGTTGTTTGAAGGTCACAAACGTAATTGTATTGAGTTGTATTTTATCAAGTTTATTACACTTACCCTTCGTTAAATTACATTCCGTTCAAGGATTGTTTCCATTTTATAATACTAATTTGTGTAAACTGCTTTTAATGTTAATAAATGATGTTTTTAAAACCTAACTTGATTACAAAAATATATATATAAATATTTTCAATTCCTACTTACCTTAATAAGAAGTAGACCAACACTTTAATTTGTCATGTTAAGTAAAAACCTTTTACTCAATATAAATTTCAGTTTCTTTATTTTCTTTTAAAAAAATATATTTATATAAAATATGTGTGAAAAATTTAATTTTGTATTTTAAGGGATTATTTAAATATTATACAAAAAAAATATAAATAATAAATTAATTAATATTTCAAACTCAAATTCATTAAGTTACTATTATAGAAATTCATTATTGTATAAATTACAATATGACATAGACAAGTTCAGAAAGAGAAGCTTATTAAGAAATATAATTTTAATTTTTACTGGTTTTCCTTAATATATCTACTAAAAAAAATAATGGTTTTAAAATTCGAAAATCCAGAAGAAATCAAGCATTCAAACATCCATAGGAGATTAATTTTTCACTAATATTTTTTAACAAAAATTCTAATTTAATTTTAGTACATGATTTTTCTTTTTATAAGAGAGAAAAAATATTCTTTGCTGGAATTTTTTTTTATATTTCTTTTAAATTTTTCCACTCAAGTTTTATCATTTATTTGATCCATCAAGTTTAAAAAATATTCATAGTATTAATTTATTTAAAATTTAGAAGAAAATGAATTAAAATTCCATTTTATAATACAACTTTTTATTTTAATATTTTCTTTTATAAAGTTTGAATTTCGTCAATATTTTTTAAGATAAAAAAAATTTGATTTCTCTCTCTCTCTCTCTCTCTCTCTCTCTCTCTTTCTATATATATAACATTGTGTTTGTATGTAATATATAGGGTGGTTCAAATGAGATTGAAGGTTTAGATATACATTTATTTGTTTACTATCATTTATTATTCTTTACTATCTTTCAGTTTCATTTGGATTACACTATATAATAAATGTATATCTTATATTTAATGCCTTATTGTTAATGTAACATTTTAATAATTTGTTTTTCTTTATCGTTTCAAATTACTAAATGCCTAAATCCGTTCCTGTAAGCTGAATAAAGCATCACTGCAAGAGCTACAAATATGTCAGACGTATTTTTTAAACAAACATTTGTAACAGAGTATCAGTTTTTTTGAATTAACTATAGAAGATAATATTTTACATATATTTATGTTAGTTTATATAAATGTTATATATATATATATATATATATAAATTTATTTGTTTATGTACATGTAAAGGTATTTCCACTGTTGATAATTCAACGTAAAACTTCGCATTAATCAAACTATATCTTGGTTAAAATTCTATTTTGTTTTTACTCGCTCCACCGCATCATAGCTTTCTCACCACTGTGTTATCGAAGTGCTAAAATATGAATATTAAATATTTAAATTTAGTACCCATTTATCTGCACTAACAGCAAAATGAAGCCGTTGTTTTCAGTGCTTCATACGGAAAGAATAATAAGTTGTGAAAATGAGTTTTCTTTATGAGCAAGTAAAATGTACGTAACACCATAAAGAGGAAAGCGTTTTATAAAATAATCTCCAAGTCGAGAAATAACAATATAATAAAGCGATAAAATCTCTGCATGTAGAGAGCTTGAAGAACTTGAAACAATTAATAATTAATGAATTGTTGCTAAGAGGTAAGTTCTTGATTAAGAGTAATTTCATTCAATATACAATTATTGAAGTGTTTATAATACATTGTGTTTTGTCTGGCGTACGACGAAAATCAATTTTTGCGTTTTTATTAATTCGATTTAATGAAATGACGTCGAGTATAATGACTGTATTCAGCAATTTAGTTCGTTTGAAATGATTTGGTAATCATATTTATCGAATTATTGTTTTATTTTGATTTTCTTTCTTACATTTTTCGACGTGTTTAGTATTAATTATTTACTCATTGTTTATATTTAGTATTTTTATATTTACAATAAAATTATGTAACGTACAAAAAATATAATTGTATTTTGTTTAAAAAAATAAAACAGTATAATAAGCGAAAAATTAAACAGAAAAAAATTTAATAAGTAAAATAATTTTGGTTCAGGAATAAGATAGATATTCCTTACATGAAAAAAATCTATTCATTGAATTTTCATATGAATGGTGCAAACAATGAATAAATTACTATTATGTATACCACCACAAAATTGATATTTTGCACTATGCACCGATGGTACTTGAATATCAACTAAACGTTTTACCTACTACAAATGATGTCCAGGTGGAATTTATGTAATTTTCAGAATAAACTATAATAATTTCTGTACACAATGTATATACATACATAGTCTTTATATTTTCTCAGTTAACTTTATTTATGAATAAAGTTTTATAAAAATATTGTGTGCACAGTATGTACATAAGTACGTACATATACATACATATATATATATATATATATATATATATATATATATATATATATATATAATTTAAATTCAATATCAAAAAGATCGATAACTAAATGAATCATAAATTTCAATTCAAATTGTAATGTTTTTTTTTTGAAAGAACGATTACTTTATCCGTTTGTATGATTTTAATGATAGCTTATTGTGTGTGTTCATTGTATATATATATATATATATATATATATATATATATATATATATATATATATATATATATGTAATATCATATGTATATAATTTAAGTGCGTATATATGTAATATATGTATCTGTAAGAAAATATCTCCTGAATATCTGGTGATTCGACGATTTAAAAAGATGGATTCAATCTCTATAAACTTGGCTTTCACAAAGGAGTTTTATTTTACGGCCAATCCAATTTTCATAGTCAAATATAAAACAAATGTACGTACATTTGTATACACGTACAAAAATGTTTCTTCATAGAAATATACACGATATATATATATATATATATATATATATATATATATATATATATATATATATATATAATATTTTATAATAAGTTATTAAATGATAAAATATAAATATCAGATAATAAAATTGTTTTTAAGATATAATTAAAATTACAATATTTTTTTAATTAAAATAATTATTGTTTATGTGCAATTTTAACCATAATCATTATTCTTTTCTATTTACTGCTGGATGAAGGATTCTCACTTATAATTTCAATTTGTGTGTGTGTGAATATATATATATATATATATATATATATATATATATATATATATATATTTACTTTTATATAAAATTTAGAATAGAAAATATAATTATTTATAATAATTGGAATATTTTATAATTACAATATAAAAATTATTTATTTCTTTAAATCGATGCTGTATTTAAATATTCATATAAAATAAAATTTTAAAATCCACTGTTATATAATTTGAACGCATGTATGTATATATATATATATATATATATATATATATATATATATATATATATATATATATATATATATATATATATATATATATATATATATATAATATAAATATATATAATATTTTATAATAAGTTATTAAATGATAAAATATAAATATCCGATAATAAAATTGTTCTTAAGAAATAAATAAAATTACAACAATATTTTTTTTTAATCAAGGAAATAATTGTCTATTTATAATTTTAACCATAATCATTATTCTTTTTCTATTTACTGTTGGATGAAGTATTCTCACTTATAATTTCAATATGTTTATATATATATATATATATATATATATATATATATATATACACATAACTATTATGTATAAAGTAATAAAATTTACAATAGAAAGTAAAATTATTTATAATAATTGGAATATTTTATAATTACAATTAAAAAATTAATTTATTTCTTTAAATTGATAGTGTATTTAATTATTCATATAAAATAAAATTTTAAAATCCATTATTATATAATTTGAACGCATGTATGTATGAATATATATATATATATATATATATATATATATATATATATATATATATATATAGGGTGATCCAAATGAGACTGCAAGATTATAAAGAATAGTAAATGATAATAAACAAGTAAATGTATGTCTAAACTCTTGAATCGCATTTGGGGACACTCAGTATAAATATCAATATATATATATTGTTAAAAACATATATACAATCAGAAAAATATTGCAATTTGTAAATAAAATCATTTTTAGTAATTATATTATTCTAGTAATCCCTCAGTTTGTGGATTTGGTATGGGTCTGACAAGCTCATCTCGTAAAAAATATATCTGTCGCAGAACTCTAACAAAAAAGTTATTTTGGGCTTGAATTTTTAGAAATATTAAAGCCCTATAATAGTTATAACGTTGAAATCGATGATAATATTATACTAGTATTTATTTAATTAAATTAATTATAAATAAATAATCTATTCAAAAATAAACTATGTATATAGTTTATTTTTGCCTCGATTATTTATTTACAATTAATAATTCATTTCGTTACCAATAATGCTTATTTTTAGTAATTACAAAAATCAATATAAACAATAATAAACGAAACCTGAAATTTATTTTTAAAAAAACATACTCAAAAAATCTTAGAATATACAAAATCTTGAATGAAATATTTATTTACATTTTATTATTTGCTAATATATTATTTACGTTTCGAAAAAGATATCATTTTCATGGAACATTATTTTTTTATTTAAGCAAATAAAAATAAATCGGTACACAAGACGAATGAGTAAATATTAAAACAGGCAATTGATTTACTGTTTATATTAATGAGACAAGTGGTAACTCATATATTATTTATTTTGTTGACTTACATGAAAGAAATTTTCTTTTAAGTTCGTCAAGCGAACATCAAATTGATTGGTTGTATTTACTTCATGTTATTGCCTGAAATAACTTCAATACGTATAGAACTTTAATCAACGACAGTACGGTACTAGTAAATAAAACACATTTTCATATTAAAATAAATGCTGTTTACAGTACATAGTACAAATATATATAAATTAAATGTTACACATAGTTAATATATGTTCATACACACATATATAGATAGATAGAGAGAGATAGAGAGAAATGTGAGGGTGCGATATTCAAAATTACTTGCATGTAATTCATAAAAAAAATAAATTAATATTTTAATTAATGTTATTTCTTCCGATATTTAATCTATTTCTTAGATTTTTTCTTTCATTCACTAATTTTTCATTTCTTTATTGTATATACGTGTACAAAAGTGTTTTATTTTAAATGTTGAAATAGTAGATGCATTATTTATTCACAATTAAAATAAATCTGTATGTTATTTCTAAAACTGAAGTAATTTTTTAATCTTGTTATACAGTTCTTTTAAATAATTAAAAGAGCAATGTTTAAATGTCTAAAATATCATAAGAATATTTTTTCCATAAATTTGTCATTCTGGATTGTTTTTTTTATTTATTTTTTAACGAGAAAAAATAAAAAATAAATTCATTTTTATTTTAATGCTGATAAACAAAATACATATTTTTTTAAATGAAATAAAACCATATTTTTTTATTAATTTACTCATTCTGAATAAAATAACGATGTGGCAAATTTTCAATAGATAAGAGTGAAAATAATAATTATTTTTAGTTTTATATAATTAAATATTTATTTTAAATAAATTTTTCAAACCAAGTATTATTTTTTTAACTATAACTCAATATTGAGAGTGTTTTCTGCAAAAAAAAAATATAAAAATAAATTTTGAAATCAATAATATTCTATTTTTAACATATTAATGTATATCAGTATTTTTTTTTAAAAAAAGTTGTTCTTTTCTTATTCTAAAATAATTCTTTGTAATTTTGTAATCTATTCAAAAATTAATAAATAAATTTATTATTCAGTTTTAATTTATTTACAAAATATTTTATATGAAACTTTTAATAACTGCAAATCATTTAAATTTCAATATATTTTAGAAATGTTTTTGTAAAAATTTTCATGAAAATACATTAAATAATATAAATGTTTTTCAACGAATTTTAAAAATAATTTTTTTTGAAATAATTTAAATAAGTCAGTAACACTAAAATAAATAATTAGTATTTAATTATACTTCAGTAATAAAAATGTTTTTTTTAAATATTAGAAATAGTTTCTTGTAAATTGTCTATCAAAGTAGTTATTTAAATATTTTCTTTATATATTCTTTTATTTTTTATGACTAAAAATATTCGTATCAGAACATATTTGTGTTTTTTCGTTTAGTTATGGTTGCACAAAAATTTAAATTTCGTCGTCAGCTCTAAATCTTTTTTCTCTTGTGGCTTCTTTAAATGAACCGAATAGGTAAAAATCGCATTCAAGAGTTACATTTGGTAAAGCATATATGCACTATTTTACACTTGAGATTTAAAGTACGAATATGGAATGTAGACAAAAATTTCATTTCTACTAAAACATGCAGATTTCTTATTCTACAAAAAAATATTGCATTTTTTAGAATTCTTAAATATTTATCTCTTGTTAAAAAAGTAGTTATTATTAAAATATTTTTGAATTATAAAATACATAAGTAATTGAAAAATGTTTATAGCAAATGAAAAAAAAATATATTAAAATTATTTTTAAATATAAAATGAAATGACATATACTTTTCAATAGATGATTATAGTTTTTTTGTACTAAATATCTATTTAATAGTCATACTATACGAATATAAATTAATTACATTTTTTTTCTAAACGACGACCAGTCATGAGAAATACTATTAAAGGACGATCTTACAATTGACATAGATTGAATCAGACCAGATCGGTCAGAGTCTAACAAGGCAAATTAAACTAATTGATGATGTTTTTTGCAGACGAAATTCGAGCCACTTGGAACGCTTTCAGCTGTCCATCAGACAACACGAACTGTATAAGAAAGATGATGACTTGGTGGACAAGATTTTACACGACATGGCACATATGCCTATTGTCCACGTTTGTAAGTAAACACGAATTTTTATTATTTATTTATTAATATTATTTCATTGTTGAATATTTGACTTTCTTTATATTTCTTATCAACTTTTCTATTTTTCTTTCAATGTTTCGTATACTATTATTTAAAGAGTTTGTATATATAATTTGTTTACTTCTATTGAAAACAGATTTAAAGATTAAATTTTATTTTTATTCCTCATTTTCTTTTTAATATTGTAAATCAGTCAAAAAATCAATAAGTAATTTAAAAGAGACAGACAATTGATGATTTCTTCCTTCATTAAACATTTAAATTCAATTTAGAGGATCTGTAAAAGAAATGTGTGCAGTTATATAAGATGGCCTAAATGAGACTGAAGGGTTTAGATATATATTTACTTGCTTAATATCATTTACTATTCTTTACAATCATTCAGTGCCATTTGGACTACTCTCTGTGTAAAAAGAATATTTTTTTTAAAAAGATTAATTCATACAGGAAATTTATTACACATATACACACATACATACAAATACAAAAATATAACTAGCTTTTGAGTGATATTTAAATTTGTGAGTTTGAAGAATAATTGCATCTAATAACTCATCAAATATTTCTTGGAATCCAAATAATCAAATTCGGGCAAAAAGCAATTTTGTTAATTTCGAATGACTGTTAAATAAGTCAAATTAGACTATTTGTACAGTCAATTTAGTAATTTTATTTAACATATGATTCATTTAGTTCTTTATTTCTACATGTTTCATTATAAATAATCATCTTTTTGTACATTATTGCAATTTTCTTCGAGATGAAATCATTAAGTATCAGTAAAAATAGTAATTATTTTTTTGATTAATATTTATTTTAATATTACAATGTTGCTTAATAATTTAATTCGACTTAAATTAGTACAGTCTTATTTTCTCTCATAAATAATAATTAAAGTACAATTTAGATACGTATAAATTTATTACTAATTTTAAGACAAATATGCATAAAATTATTAATTGAATACCAGAAAAAATAAGAAAAGTAATTTAATAAAATTGCTTTTTATTATTAATTAAGAAGTTTCTAGAATTAATACCAGTAATTTTAACAGAGTATAATCGATTTTGTATTACATCATCCTTAACTAATTTCCTGTTTTTTCCAAAAATAATAAATATTAATATTTGATGCTCTATAAAGTAACAAATTATATGGTACCAATTTCGATTACTAATGGTCAGTGACGTTTTTAACTGTATTGATGATGAACATGTTGTTATATTATCATCATTACTTTTAAAATACTGCGTATGAAATTATATTTTAAATGTCATTAGCATGCATATACGTCTTAACACACATGAGTAAGTACGTGTGTAATAATATACACCTGTATTCATGCACTATAAAAATGAAAATGGTATGAACTAGTACTATGTATGCATCTTGTATTTTTTGTGAGATAATTTTATGTAATTGTTGTGTACGTTTTATGACTCAGAATTTAAATAGATGAAAATATATTCTTCGGCAAACATTTTGGATTAAATAATTTAATTTATAATCAATATTTCTTATAACTAATAATATTTTAAATAAATATAATATAACAAATATTAATAACACGTGCACTGTGCATATTTACATTTTAATTAATTATTTATTTATACCTAACATATTTACCTACAGTGAATCATAAATAAAATATGTATGAGCTCATACTTTATTTATTTATAATTTTTTTTATAATTAATTTTGTTAATATTAATGTACACATTCTTTCTTAGAACAAACTAAAAATAATGTTATTACTCTACATTAGAAATAAATAAATAAATAAGTGAAATAGTTTTTGTAATATTTATTTTATTTTACAATTATTAACAAAAATAATTTATAATTTTAATAATAAATAGAAATGTTTTCTTTCATATAATTTTCATAATGTAATGTTTGCTTAGTATTTTGTAATATTAGAGACATGAAAATTTTTGATAATAGATGAAAATAACGACTATTATAAAAGATAACGACTATTTTTCACTAATATATATTTTAATAATATATTAAATAAAAAAATCTTATTTCTTCAATTTTATTTTCAATGTATAAAATTTCAATAAAAATATTCTTTGTTTGTATAAGGTGGTCCAAATTTGACTGAAGAGAAACATTCTTTAATATTTTTTAATATAAAATAGATTAATAATATTTTATTTAACATTATAATTGAACTATGTTGAAACTTGGTTTTCTTATACTAATATATTTTATTGTAATAAAAAAATGTTTTGTTATGAAAATTAATCATTTATATTTTAGACTTGTGTTTAATAAGGATATTTTTAATTGAAATTTAATATTTGTATTGAAGTTATAAAATCCTTTAAATTCGAACGAAAATAAAAATTATTCGTTCACATTTTAATCATGTCCAATTAGAGAATATTTTTTCATTTCATTCGACTGATTGCATTAGAATCCTTTCGATGTTTAAGTCCAAATATTATGGATTAAGTTTCAATTGAATCCTTTGAAATGCCGGCATGCCTAACGAACTAATTTAATGTTATATTGAATTTACTGTTATCTGTCACTGTCAACACCGCCGCTTCACATTGTGTAATCAACCGTGAGATATAATACATTCATTTAGTAAATTCAATATCAGTAAACGAAAAACAAAGCATTCCACCGCATTACTGATTTGTGGTTTTCTAAAGCTTCGAGGCAAATAGGATGTAGCTCCGTTCATCAGCTGTTATCTTCGATGTGCGTGTGTCACAACAACGGCTACAAATATCAGTAGGGCTTTCTGATTGTTTTATTAAATACTGAAATGGTAGAGGACCATGAATTGTTTAATTTGTATACATGTTTAATAAATGAAATTTAGTTATGAATCGAT
Source organism: Neoneuromus ignobilis (assembly GCA_029203775.1). Classification (NCBI taxonomy): domain Eukaryota; kingdom Metazoa; phylum Arthropoda; class Insecta; order Megaloptera; family Corydalidae; genus Neoneuromus; species Neoneuromus ignobilis. Next base: position 11,108,756 of record CP092091.1, on the reverse strand, counting down.
GTCGATTTTATTGTGCAATGAAAGTGCTTCCTCGACTTTTAATTCTTACTGAAATATGAGTTGATTTATTAATTGCACTTATTTTTGTAGAATAAACATTAATTATTGTATTAGTACAATTAATTGTATTTGTATAATTTAATAAGCAAATAAAATAATAGGTTTTTGAAATACTCATTAAATATATTAACAGAATTTATATTTCTTGAATAATAAATTAAATTAAATTTTATACTCAATTTTACATTTGATTTCAAGTATAAAAATTAAAAACATATTTAATTTAAAAATGATATTAATATAAATTTGTAAATTAATTAAAAGGCTCAAATTATAGTCGAAAGAAAATTTGAAACGTTCATTTGTATGATTATTTACTATATTTTTTATATCGTTAAAAAATATTTAGATATTTTTTGCATTAATGATAATTCTTAAAATATATAAGATTTTTTAGATATCCTTTTTGTTTTTGCTTTCTTCTATTAAATTGTCAATTTTTAATTTTTAATCAATGTTAAGTTATTATTTTTTAAAATGTAATTTTTAAGAAAATTATTTTTAGTAATTGAAATTTATACTTTTAAAGAGACAACTTTTTGTTGTAAATTGCAATAAAAATATATGCTTAAACTATTTTTCAAAAAACATTAAAAATTTTATTATTTCCTGTGAAATAACAGTTGGTGAATTAAAATTGTAATGAAGTATTTTTTTTAAGTTAGTTTATTTATTATTATTATTGTTAGTTAAAATTAAGTCAATCATATTGTAAATACTGTGAAGTTGTAAGGATTTTGTTATAGAAATATTAAAAAAATATGATAAAAAAAGATATAAAAACGTTATTAAAATTTTAATTAACATGAAAGCTTTGTACTTAGGATTTAAAAAATGAGTATACTTAACTCATTTACGTTTTAATTCACGCGACTCAAAAAGCAAAATAATAAGAAATAAGGAAACGAAGGGTGGTAACCGTTTGTATACGATACGCCTAAGGCATACAGAATTTAATTACTAACACAACTTAAAATTAATATTTACTTTTGAAATAAAATTTAATAAACGATAATTGGAAACATTTGTCGAAATTAATTATATCAGCAAACTTTTCGTGTAATGAAAGGTTTATTTTATTTTTGAAAATATGTAAATCCTTGTTTACATTTAATCTATTCTCATTACATGTTTAAATATAAATAAACGAATTATGTTTATTGTAAATGATGTGTATTGAGAAGTTCGATTATTCACTATAGAAGACATAATGAAATGATAGTCACCTAGACACGCCTATACTGAAGTTCGATGAACATAAACATCACAATGGGCTTTGTTCAATCCCGGCCTCTGTACGGACCTGCAGCTGACGCGATACTGACTTTGAATTGAATTTGAATTGACGTGAATGATTTGTACAAGTAACGGAATCTAATTCATCAGATTACTTCTATTCTCATATTTTCTTCAAAAGTTTAACAAGATTTTTATCACAAGTAGTAGTTAGTATTGATTTAAAAATAATTAAATATGATTTATTTTTTTTAAAAAAAATTAAATATCAAAATAAATAAAAAACTAATAATTTTTATAAAATCAATGAAGAAAATGTAACTTTTTTAATCTTTTTCAAAATAAAATAAATTTATTTCATTTTTAAAAAAATACTAATTTTTAAATAAATTGAAAATTGATTATTGAAATGAAATAAATATAAACAAATTCTCTTATATCAGTTATAAAAAAATAATTTAAAAATAAACAAATAAAAATTAATCTAACTACAATATTTTAAAAACATCAATAAACATTTTTAAATATCTATTGTAAAAATCTCGTACTAAACAAACCATGACTAGTCTAATAAGAATTTTACTGCTAATTAAACAACGATAATTAATTAAAAATTATTATCTAATAAAACTTTACTACAGTTTGGGATCATAACTTCTAGACTTCATTTAATATATACTTTGAATTTATAACTCTGTTTTATACAATTTACAGATTTTTTGACACGTTTAACTTAATTGTCAATCTTCTACTAACAATTAATTCATAGATTAAAGTACAAAATAAAATTATTGATCGTAAATAAATTATAAATTCAAATTTTATACTTTTTGTATTAAATTAAATGATTTATTGAATGATATATTTTCACTTATAAATTTCTTGTTCAAAGTTATAAATCTTAAAAAATTAAAAAAAATATCTTTTAGTTTTATATATATATATATATATATATATATATATATATATATATATATATAATTCTTACATTCATTTTGTAAATATTTATAAATCATTCGATGTTTTATCATCGTTCTCATTCAAATATTCGAATCTTTTATATAAAAGATACGTAAAATAATCTGTGATTTTACAAAAGACGACAAACCAATAAATCGTGTCTAAATAAGCTTGATTTGATACAGATAAACGAGCAGGAAGTAGATATTCGAAGTGGATTTAGTATAATAAAATCCTATTTAAAGTGTGTGCCAAGTGATAGTAAATCACAGAAAAATGAACTTCTTTTTAAATTTCGTGGACTTTGAGAGATATTCGATTATGTATAAAATATAGTTAAATCTTTAAAACGTTAAGTTAAATCTTTAAACCGAAAATAAGTAATGATAAGTATCTTTTTTTCTTTAAAAATACTTGTAGAAGCCGATTATAAAATTATATATATACATATATATATATATATATATATATATATATATATATATATATATATATATATACATAAAAAAATGTTTGATAAAATGAAATATATTTTTTTTTAATATACATTAAAATTATTTTCAGTGTGTTAAATAATATTATTTCATAAAATGTCATATTTACAATTAAAAAATATACTTGCAATTAGAAAATATATTTTCAATAAGAAAATAAATTTCTTATACATTTTTGAATATTCAATTGTAAAAGTATTTCTAATTATTTTTTTTAATAATTTACAATGTTCTACTGTTTTGAATTTAATATATAGGGTCATCCAAATGTGACGCCTAGATTTGTGTTTTTATGAAAAAGAAACTACACATATTTCTTTTTAATAAAACATAAATCTAGGCGTCACATATGGATGGAAATATATTTTCTGATTTTGATTCATATTATTTTCTGATTTTAATATATTTGAGAAGCATTAACCCAGTCGTTATTAGACAGAAGTTATATATAATTTATGAAAAAACCACATTCAAAATTAATTTTTGTCTTGAAAACATATTTTAAGAGTTATGACTTAAAAATACATTGATCTCTTGTAAATAAAACATTTCAATATTTTGCAAATAGTTTTGTATAATTAATATGATCATATATTCTAAAAATTTAAATTTATATATATATATATATATATAAAACTTGACTTTTTTCCAAGTGCAAGAAATAAAATCAAGTGAAATATAATGTACTCATAAATTTCTGATCGATATATGAATATGAGCCGCAAATACATAGACAGTAATAATACATTATTAAATATTTGTATAGGTCCATGGTACCATTTATGATCAAATATACGTTTTTTTCGTTATATGAGCTAAAATTACATATATACATATTTGTATATATATATATATATATATATATATATATATATATTCATACGTATACGTACTCTTGTAATTATTTAGTCATTAACTTATAATTTTATTACTGTTTTATCGATACAAATAATAGAATCATCTATTTAAATTTAATTTCAAATAACTTTTGTAGCGATGTGTATTGAACACTGAATCGATTTTAAACAAATAATTATTTGTATATGTTAAATCAATATTCATTTATTTTATATCAAATTAATATTGTGGTTATGCATGTCCATTATTTTTTAATCTGTATATATATATATATATATATATATATATATATATATATATAATAATTGTGTTTTAATATATTTGACCCTAATATAAGTTCATATAATCATAATTAGAAAAATAATATCAGAAAACATATATATATATATATATATATATATATATATATATATATATATATATATATAATAAATAACATCAGGATTTATGACTTTATGCTTTTAATTTTTTATTTCCTTTCCACTGAATTCCATTTAATTTATATCTAAGAGAACAGTTAATTTTTTTCTGTATTTCTAGGAAATTTTCATTATTTTCAAATGTAGAGGAATTTTTATTTTTATTCTTTGATAAACTATTCATTTACTTAATCGTTTTTTTTTTGAGATCCAAATAAAATTTCAAATATGTTATTTTTTATGATAGGAATTGATTAACATTAAAGAATATAGAATATAATTATAACCTAAACAAAATATATAATTTTTTTTAATTAGTTAAATAATATTTATTAACATTTTTTTAAGCAAATAATTTTTTGTTTGTAGCAAAATTCAATTAAGAACTATATTATACTAAAAAAATATTATATAAGGTGGTCTAAATGAGACTGAAGTATTATAAAGAATAGTAAATGATAATAAGTAAATAAATCTATATCTAAACCCTTTAGTCTCATTTAAATCATTGTATATATTAATTAATGAATATTATCTAATTGACTTTTTTATTTTTAATAAAAATTCAATTAACAATCATGTTTTTAATATTTAAAGAAAATCGATGTTGTCCAAAAAGTGTAATTAGATAGATCTAATAAATTTTAAATCAAGTTTAATTAAGATAGAAACAATCAAAAGGAAATAAAGATCAAACAACTGATAAAATAACCAAGAAGCTAAATAATTTGTGAAATCAATTTCATGTTTAAGATAAAATTATTATTTTTATTTCTTATCTCAATATTCATTACAATAAAATATCTTTTATAAAAAAAAGAAATTTATATAAAATATTTTTTCCTCGTTTATTAATTATTAATAAATATACACGAAAAAATAGTTTATTTATTTATATTTTTCTAATGAATATTATATATATATATATATATATATATATATATATATATATATATTTATATTGTTTCAAACAATGGCTTATATTAACATTAATAATATATAAAAGTAATTTTTTTTTCTAAAAAAAAACTGCATATATTAAAATATATCCATTTCAAATAATTTCTTTGTCTGTAACAAAAAAGTTCTTTAAAATGTAAACTAAACCAATAATTCATTCTGTGTTTGATCCATTACTTACCGCATAGATTAAACTCGACATATTGGCCATGTTTTCATGTCACAATGTGATTGACGGATTGTTAAACAATCTGTTGTAATTTAATCTTACTTAGATTCATTTAATATGCATTGAAATATCGATAACATACGTACAATACTGATTAGAAATGTTTATTTTATTTCATTGTGTATAGTTTTTTAAACAATTATAATAAATTATTCGGGTTTAGAAATTAATATATTATAAAAATGATTCATATACTACATACTAATGATATTTTTGTCCATAAACATTGATGGAGTCATTATATTTTGATTAGCTTAAATTAATCGAAATCAATGTGCAAAATTTTATTTAGTATTACAAAATGTATATTGTTAAATATCCAATATCAATTAAACGTTCATTAATCAACCGTAATAATTACATGATTACGTTATGGTGTTTTAAAAATATTTTCGTGTATTGGATTTTTATCAATGACAAATTTGATTTCGTTGAAGTTTATACAGAAATTTGAAAATGACAAATTTTATTTTCTAATATTTTCAGTATAATTTTTCCAGACCAGTTTAATCGATATTAATAAACGATTTTATTTAAAAAATAAAATTTTTTTACTTAATACTTTTTATAGAAAAATTTAATAGTAATTTTAACTATAGTATTAATTTTCATCTCTCTTCCGTATGTGTAATTTCTATGAATATTATTTGATTTTTCCACACTTTGTTTAAGTTGATTTTTTTTAAAATAAATATTTCAAATTTTACGTTAATGCTGCGATATTTTAACAGATTTAAATTGTCTAATTATTCAGGTTCAAATACTATATCGACAATTATCTTTGATACTACTTACTAACTTTGAAACACTAATTTAAGATTAGTTAGTTGATAGCTTAATTTAAGATTAAATGTATAAAGAAGAGAGATTAAAGAATGTTTGTAGATTAAATCTTGATTTATTTTCCAGTTGTTTATAATACATTAAGTGAATATAATTGTCAATGTACATTACATAAAGAAATTATTTAAGAATCATTTAAGTAATTTAACTTCCCCAGCTTTTTTATTAGCACTCCAATTTGTGAACTATTTTAGATTTTTATAAATAATTCTTTATAATCGTATTATTTTCTGGTTTATTACAAGTTGTTTTTTTACAAGATTTTTTTTAATAAAAATTAACTGATTTAGAGCAATAGGTTCTCTCACTTCTTAGAATACACTGTATAAATTTGTGTGTATGTATATATGTATGTACGTATTCAGGGATAAATTCGTAATCATTAATTTAAAACAAGATTATTACAGGGAATAAATATTATATTGTACAGCTAATAGTCACCGAAACATCTTTTAATTACAAGACATTAGACATAAGTTTCGAAAATAACGTGTCTCTTTCTGATTACACACACCTTCAGCTGCCATATCAAATTCCGTTGTTTGTATGTTGTTAGAACAACATTTATTTTATATGTAATATCACAATATGAATGAGATAATGACATATCAACTTGTTTGTCTTCTTAACGACTACAATATTCTACCTGTTTGTGCGAGTCAACTGAATATATAATATGTATACATTCTATCTCAACAGTTTGTATTACGATTTCAATTATCAGCTTGTTGATAGTTTCAATGGTAACTGTTACGTCAATACTACTTGTACATATTCCTTCGTGTTATTATTAAGTTACAAGATCTATAATTTCCATATGTGTTTATATATATATATATATATATATATATTTATATTATATATATTTCTTATTACAAGTTTAAACATTCAAATGACATTACGAAATTGATTTAATTAAATAATTTTAATTGCCTTAAAAAAATCTTACTCAAATAAAAAGCTTATTGATTGAATATAAAAATTCTCTCTATTAAAAAATCACAATTGTATATTTTATTTAAATTAAAATGATTGAATGTATATATTTTAACTAAAAAAGATATAATATTTAAAATACTTTTAGAATAATTCATAATAAAAATCTCAGAAATATTATATTGATCGTTTAAAGAATTCAAGATACCATTTTACATTATTCTGTCATAAAGAAATATATATTTTTTTCGATCACGTAATAAATTTAAGTAGAAGGAATATGGGTGCTAGATATTCAAATGTGCCGCCTGTTCGAATATAACAACCTCCTTCCTAAATATCGGTATGGAATTGCATTACAACTACAACTGTACGTAACTTATGTTTCTAATGTGATGTCGTACGACACCCAATGAATAAATCATGGTAAAACAATTTCGAATGATAATGTGAATATCAACACTTTGCATACAAGTATCGTAAATGGAAGATATTTATAGTTTATTTATAAGTTTTATATATTTCAAACAATTCAAATTGTGTTGACATGAGAACATTGAATCGGTTTCAAAAGTTTTCTATAAATAATTATATTATCTCGATTTCAATTATTAATCAGTACGTATTTAAATATTAATGATTTTTGATTGTGAAGTTTGAATTATTGAATTGATTTAATCTCGGAATTTATATAGCAACAACTAATGTATTAAGCAATTAAATTATTAAGTTTTCAGTACTAAAAATCAAAACATTAATTTTTTATATTTTTATAATAATCTTGACGTTTGTGAAACGAATCAAAATTCACTAAAATAAATAATATTTAATTATTGTATATAAAAATAATTAAATAAAAATAATATATTTTCAAGATCTTATGAATATTACGTTCAGAAATAAATAGAATTTTTTTACAAAAAAAATAGTATTTTTTTAAAAAAAATACATCATTCTGTGTGAATGGGGGTATTCGCATGTTTGGAAAATTATTTTAACTTTTTAAATATTGAAATTAATTAACTGAGATTACAGTTTGTTTATATCAGATTATAGAAAAAAATTTAAAAATCACATGACTGATTTTTTTTATTTTTCTGAATTTCATAAAAAAATTAAAAATAAAAAATAGATTTTCGTGTTCCAGAATCATATTTTTTAATAATTAATATTATTTTTACTACAAAATAGTTCTTTTTAATTCAGATGATCCATTTATAGTCAAGAAAATCGATTTATAGTGAATTTTCAAATTTTTACTCTAAAATGACGACCTATAGTATGTAAAATTTTGTAAAAATTCGACATTTTTTAAAATCGATTTTTTTTATCAAAAGTCAAATATTAGGTATATTATAAGATGACTGATTGATTGAAATTACTTTTTTAAACCCAAAACAGATTTTGTTTAAAAAAAAAATTTTGACCCTAATTTAATCAAAATAATATTTTTATTTTCAAACATTTTTTTTATAAAAAAATCTAATTATCTATTCACTAAAAATTAAATGTTAGGCATATAAAAAGATGAATAATTAAATAAAAACTACATTTATACTCAATTTATATTTTATTTAAAGAAAACTAATTTAATTAATAATTTAATAAAATCAATCTTTTTATTCCCAGCAATTTTTTTTTATAAAAAAATCTAATTATTTGATTGAAAATATAGATTTCATTGATTATTTTGCTATATCGTTTTAGTATTTAACCTCCTTATAGTTTTCTAATCATAATTTATCTAAATTACCTTTATTTTTATTTTCAAATATTAACACTTTAATCAAATTATTCAATAAATGATACGTTTGTGAACTCAGAACTATACATTTTAGTAAAATAACATTACAGTACTCGTTTACTTGTTCACATAAACAAATCTGGAAGGTGACTGTTTCCATTTCTATTTAATCAAATGTTAGCCAGTGAAATACGTTCCAATTTTACATCCGAATTGAACTTATACCAAGAATGTCGTTGTCGTACTTACTTTCCATACCTTAAACACGCTGCTGGTTTTGTCTTCAGAACTAATTTTATGCCACAACGCACTTGTCTTTTCACAGTGCTCACAACATATTAACATCACTGGATGAATCTGCTGAGAACGTATTACTTTAAATATATTTTATCGTAAAATTTTTACAAATCGATAGTAATTTTCGCTGGTGAATACTAACTAAGATTCGCCACGGCGTGAAACGTACAACAATGTTCATTGTTCGTAACATGAAAACTATTAGACACTGTAGTATATTGGATGTTGTATTTCATATATCATAAATTTTATCAATTATTTGAATAAATGGTTTGAAAATAAATTCAACCATCTTTAATTAAATAAGAATAATTAATAATTTAAAAAAATAAAAATGTGATTATATTTGTATAATTAAAATTTTTAATAAAATTTCACTATGTATAATAAAAAAATATTTTTAACAAAATTCTGTTAAAAAAATTAATAGCACTTACACATACACTTACATTGCATGTACATATATCTATATTACTAAACAAAACCTTTTGTAATTTAAACAATCCATTTCCTGTTTCTTCACACATTTCTAATCAGTACTCTAAATTTTTATTGCATCAGTTATTATTATTCAAACAGCTTCACTATTCAAATTCTCAATTGAATTTCAAGCATCTTTTTATGTTGCACATAAAAAGATACTTATGTTTCTTAGTAGTACGTTATTGATTGATTCATGTACCAAACTACTTTAGAGTAATCTATTTTTTCTTGGAAATTGTCTGCCTCTATCATGAATTTATCTTAAAAATTCTATTTGTTGATAAAATTAACATCACAATACGTTATAGTGGTATTAACTTATACAACTTTATATATTTTTTTATTACTGAAAAAAGTCAATTACAAAAAAAGGAATAAATTGTGAAATAAAATAATGTTTAATATAATTAAAATTTTCAAATTGTGGATTTGTCGTTCAAAATTATAATATAGTTGGTAAGTTCGGGGGAAATGGCCAATAGAAATAATTCTTACAATAACTAGATGGTATAAAAATTATGATAGATTCGTCCCTTATTTGTTGTCATATATTAGTACGAGTTTGTGTGAAAAAATAATAAAATTGTGAGTGAAATCGTTATTTTTTAAAAAATGTCGCTAGAAATGAATTAATACTATTTTCATGATTTCAATATTTTCTCATTATAATCTTAATTCTTTTTTTATTTTTCAATGTGATTGAAATTCCGTTGAATATCCTAACCTCAAAATTGACAACAAATTTATTTTGGTACTTTTTAAAATTTATCTGGCCATCTCACCCGAACGATAGGGAGAGATGGTCATACATTCAACAAATAGGTAATCTGCTTATTTCTGAAGAACACATAAAAAAGCGAAATACCAAAGAAGATGAAAAGATTTCCAAAGAAAAAAAATCTAGATAGGAAAAATAAAAATATTGTGGTAAAATAACAGAAAAAAACTAATAGTACGATTACTATAAGAAAGAGGAAATCTGTTCGAAAGATCTTAGACATCGACGATGATGTCACTTGTGGTCAAAATAAACGCGAGGAAGAAAAAGGGAAAACAAAATAAAAAATAATTTAGACACTAGCTATCTCTTCCTGTTATCTATGGCCAACTCCCCTGGGCACTCTGGGAGAGATGGCCAAACTAAATTCTTCGAAAATTGTTTTTTTTTCTGTTTTTGTAATCTGAGTTCTATTTTATGTATATTTTTAAAAGAATATATTAATAAAGCTTTTATTTTCATTTATTTGGTAGTCTTAATCTCATTAGTTTCAATTTTGTACAGATTTAAAAAAACTACTGCTATCTCCTCCGGACTTACCATAATTGTTTTATGTTACTTTTATTTATAATTGTTTATGTTTAATTATTTTAAAAATGAAACTGATATACATCCTCAACCATTAAATTATAGTTCATTTTTGACTGTTTGTAATTCATAGATTTTTTAATACATATAGGGTGGTCCAAATAACACTGAATAATAATAGAAGATAATAAATGATAGTAAGAAATTAAATGTATGACTAAATCTTTCAGTTTTATTTGGGTCAACTTATATATTTACTCATTTAAGTGTGTTTGACAATTTAGTAATTAATTTTAACTTAAAATATTTTAATGTTTCAGTGAATATAATGAATATAAATTTTATAAACAATAAATACACACACACACATACACACACATATATATATATATATATATAAGTAGTTCAAATGAGACTGAAGAATAGTGAAAAACAGTAAATGATAACAAGTAAAAGTATGTCTAAACCCTTTAACTTTATTTGAGATTTTCTCTCTCTCTCTCTCTCTCTCTCTCTATATATATATATATATAGAGAGAGAGAGAGAGAGGAAAAGTGTCCCGAATGAGATTGAAGGGTTTAGATATATATTTATTTTCTTATTATCATTTACTATCATCCAGTCTTATTTAGACCACCTACATATGTGTATAAATATGGATGTGTATATGTGGTATACATCACACCTATGATTGTAGCAAATATATTTATTTTTGTGAAAACAAATAAAATATCAGACAATTATTAATGATGATTCAAGTGAATAATTAGGTAATTAATAAATTTCGTGTTGAATGTAATTATTTGTTTCATTATTAACATTTAAAAAATGGTTATTACACACCTTAATGTCATTTACACGTTATTATTTTTTAATATTATTTGTACATCCATTCCATAGAATATAATTTTGACTATAGAGAAAATTTAATTTAGTTTAATCTGTAATCTTTTTTTAAATGTCAAAATAGTTTTAATCCTATGTATTAATATATTCTATCTTGTATAAAATACTAATGCTATTAATTAACATAATTAATTTTTCTTTTTCAGCCCAAAAGGAAGGCGGTACTCAGTTAAAATTAGTTATCGATTATTCAGATGAAATTCAAGCTTTATTTAAACCAATGAGGTGAGTTTAATTCATTGCTATTTGAATGAACAATACTTTGATTATCAATAATATATTAAACATTCACACTATTTCATATTTTCGTATTGTTTATATTTATAAATAAATTTTTAACTTAGAAACTATTCAAATGAATTTTTTTTAAAAATATTTTTTTTTGATTATTCAATTGATTATTAAATGTAATGAAAGAGTTTAGTATATTATTTAATTTGGAAATATTTGTTCTGTTTGTCATATTTAACGTAGCAATTGTAAATGTAAATTTGATTTTATATTTTTATTCACAAAAAATATTTTTAAAGATATATTTATTCAAAGATAAATTTTATATAGAATTTTGTAACATTTTTCTGTGTGGGTATTAATTATTTTGCTAGAGAAAAAAATAAAGTCTCAAAAATATTTTTTTATATATAATATACAAGGTATAAATTTTTAATATTCCGTTTTGATTTATAGAATAATTATTTTTTTATATATTACAATTCATTGTCAGGAATTTATCTTGCTAGTTATTAAGTTTTAATCTAGAATGTTTATTTAAATAACAACGATTTACTTTGTGAAACCGTGTTCTATCACTGACAACTGTTTTCTTTAACGTACTGTTTCGCGACGAGAATTCTTTAATTATGTAAATTTCACATCTTAATTAAAAAACATGTTCGTGATTTCGATTAAAAAGACGCAATAAAAAAATAAATAGACATAACAGGTCGTTGTAAATAAAACAATTATAAAAATGTGAATTTTCATGTAAACGATAGTGAAGAAACATACTTGTATTTGACTTCTCAACGTTTACCACTACTACTAAACAATACAAATTTTCCGTAACCGTGACAGAGATATCCTAATTGTACAAGGAAAAAATCCTGAAGCAGTGTAATATCGTGGCCGTACTGTTAAACGAGAACAGGAGAATTTTGTCACTGCTGCTACAACAGGCAAACTTTTAATTAACGGTGATTTGCGTGCATTGGACGATTAATACTTTTTCCTGTTTTTAAGTGTTCGTCGTTTAATTAAAATTGTTTTTTCAGTTTCGTTGATTTATTACTTTTGACACGATGCACTGTGATTTACGTCCTAGTAATTTTCGAAATGAACATCGAATAGCTTTTTTCGATCGAATGATTGATATAGTCTCGATCGAGAATAACAAAATCTCTTCAAATAATACCTAGAAAAAAGGCAAATTATGTCGAAGGGAAAATTTATCAATCATGTGATTTATACAAAAGATAGTAAAATTTATTTGACAATTGCATTTTTAAAATAGATTCAATTTGGAAATTTTCAGAATTTTTTTTTAAAAACATGTTAAATAAATATTTTTTAGTATGAATGTTTACTTTTCTGTAAATAATTGACTTATTCCAGTAATGTAAAATTTTACAAAATGTCCAATAATTATTTGCTATTTACTTTATTTGTTGATGTACATTAAAAATAATATATATATATATAAAATTTTATAATAAACATTTCAAGTAAATATTTTCAAAAAAATAGAATTTTAATTTAATTTTTTATTGATGTACATAATGATAAAAAATATTTTATAAATGTATTTTGTATTTGAAAATGTGGTTTTAATTATTGATTCAGCTTATTTTTATCCGACCTTCAATTTTTTCAAAGAATAATTTATTTTAAAAAAGGAGTTTTATCATAAAATCAATGTAGATATTTTTCGAGGGTCAAAAACTAAAATTTATTTAATACTAAAAAAACTATTCGTATTTTAATGTACCTAAATTTTTGAAAATCGTATATCGAATTATTATTAAAAATATTGAAATACTGAAAAAATGTATGAAAAACAACATTTTTTCAAATAATCTTTCTGAGGATTTCGTAAACGTTAAAATTCTAACAGAATGATTGAGACAATTGAATTTTTATTTCCGGGATAAATTTAGTTTCGGATGAAATTCAATTACCCTTGGTACTAAAGAAATGTCAGTTTCCTGTCATTGCAGTATTCGTGATCACTATCAACAAAAGATAACGTCAAACGTTTCAGGAACTTCATTTCTCTCTATTCGGAACAGTATTTCACACGAGAAGTGAAATTTTGTAGAATCAAATGATTATTTATCAAAAATAAATTAATCTCTAACATTCGACTTCAGTTTCAATCATTATATATATATATATATATATATATATATATATATATAGAGAGAGAGAGAGAGAGAGAGAGAGAGAGAGAATGACTTAAATGAAACTGAAGGATTTAATATATATATAAATGTGTTTCAAACCTTAAATCCCATTTGGTCTACTCTGTATGAATAAAAAATATTTAATTTTTTCTTACTTGAATTAATATTATAAAATAAAAAAATGTAATTTTCTGTATTACTTAAGTTACTTTGTGTTAATTTCTAATTTGTATTGATTTAGGTATTAGTAAAACGTGTTTATTCATAAAAAATGAAACATCTTGTAAGAATTGAAATAAAATATTTTTTTCAATATTGTTAATTATATGAAATATTTGCAATTTATTTCAATTTGACTGAAAAATTAATTGAATGTGATTTAAGTCATTACTGCAGATCCATACACTCTAAAAAGTCTCTATTAAAATATAAAGTATTTTGATATGATCTATTAATTAAATATATTTTTAAATTCGTTATACAAAATGTCTGTTTGTTTGTATTTTGAATATTTTACTTTTTATTATAAATAATTTTGTTATTTCAAAAGAGGAAAATAGTGTTTATTTTTTTCTACACGTGCATATATATATACACGTTGTATATTGTGTTTATTTCTTTGTAAACGTTTATATTATTTGCCATTCGAATATTCTATAACGTATTATAATAGACTTGTTTTCTGGGAGACACACGTACAGATCAAAAATAAACTCCATGTTAAAAACAAAGGATGTGAAGCAAATGAAGAGACGTGTTTGGACTACAAGGGTGGATACCAAAACCGCATCAATCAGTCGTATGTAGCCAGGGGGTAAACAACAGTACGTCAAAGTAGAGTTCGCGTATTGCATTCGCACAGCGGTCTCGACATTCGAGTACTTGTCACATTAACACCGTCGTAACACTTCAATGGACGCCGACATACAAGACTGAAATCTACACAGGGTTCTCAGTCAGAGACCGCAATTGATTTACTGAGATACACACTAAGAGCACCGAGCTTAGGCATTGACAACTTGATGAATGCTATTTCAAAGTGCTTATTGTAAGATCGCTAACATAAACAAAACGAATGAAAAACACACGCACGACTTTTATATCGGCGTGGGATTTTTGTGTCTGCTTTTTTTAACCGAAGTAAAATTTAGGTCGACTAGATTTTATTCTTATTTCAACTATATAATTTATTTAACTTTATTTTGATTTAAAATAAATTATTTTTTTCATTTTAATACTTAAACGATTTAAAACGAAAAAAGGAACAAAAATAAATATCAAAGAAATAAATTCATTTGTAAGCATGTACGTTTGAATATAAATTGAAGTATTCGTTGCTAACAGACAAAAAAGTTATTAAGCACGTCCCAGATGTATAATAAACACAAAAAAGTTTCGAATTTATTTTTTTAAATAAAAAAAACAGACCGTCTCAGTCTACATTAAATCTTTCTACACAGCAAATATCCATTGTGAACGTAAGTGCAGGAATCGATGGCTCGTACTGATTGGACACGAATCTTAATATAATACGATCTTGGTATATGAAGTGTAGGTATTCGTTACCTCAAAGTAGCGATATGAATTAGAATTGCCTGAAGGGTTAATTTCCGGCCATGAAGTGGGGATTGTTTGAATCCACCCGGCGAGAAATAGAATAAAGAACGGGAAATTGGTCTCCAACAAGAAAAATGATTTATTGGGGTAAGGTGACGTGAAAATAAATTGCCAAGTCTTATTTAGTTCTTATATACACATACCTATCTGCATAAAATCATAGGTATATATATATATATATATATATATATATATATTTGTACAAAATATCATTGTTGAATAATATTATGTTACCCCACCATTACATATGAAAATTTGATTAAAATAATCTGTACAAAAAATATCCATACAAAGCATGTTCTATGAAAAGTTACAAATATATTTATGAGTCAATTTATGTGAATCAATTTATATTATATTTTTGTTATCGTCTTTTTACCATTTAATAATGATTTATATATTTTTTTAATTTACCAATGGTATAATTTTATTTCCATTTTTTATTCTTTATTTAATTTACCCCTTTTATCATTTTATTTAGTTAGAAAATAATACATAGTTAAGCAATTTATTTACACTCAATTAAAAATTATTTTCTTCTATATCTATAAATCTAAAAATTGATTAACATTTTCTAAATATTTTTATAAAAAAAAAATGTATATAAACGATCTGAGAAAATTTAGAAACATTTTAATTCATATAGTTCATTAAAAAAAATGTTATTGAAAATTGTTTGTATAAATAATATCTATAATATTTTTTTTGTAAATATATTTATAAAAGAAAAAAATTGTTAATGTATCTAATTCTTCTCTCTCTCTCTCTCTCTCTATATATATATATATATAGAGAGAGAGAGAGAGAGAGAGAGAGTAGAATTAAATACATTAACAATTTTATTGAGAGAACAATTTTATTTATAGAGAGAGAGAGAGAAGCCTAAATGAAACTGGAGAATAGTAAAGAATATTAAATGATAATAAGCAAATAACTGTATGTTATTTGAACCACCCTATATAATACTAATATTTATTTATCGACCCCTCTAATTACATATTACAAATTATAAAGCAATTTTATATAACATTAAAGACCCTTCCATCACTTGAACACATATGAAATTTTAATAATTATTATTTTTTAATTACATTTTCTAATTTCGACCATGAATTTAATACTAAATTTATTTCACACAATTCATTCTGTTAAATATAACACGGAAAAAAAACGTTTTTCTCATCACTTTTTTTACAGACCGCCTACATAATTTCCTTCGACATTACCGTTAATAACTTACGCGTTTCATTACTTTGTCTTGTCAAATTTTCCATATAACATTTCATACTCATGCTTAATAACTTATTGTCACAAACGTAACATAATGATTATAGTAATTATTGAACGTCATTAAAAAATGAATAATTAGATTTCAAGTCCGTTTTTAATTACATTGATCGGTTAGGTAATACAAGTGTGGAAAAATATGTAATTTGGTTTTATTAATCCATTTATATATATATATATATATATATATATATATATATATATATATATATATATATATATATGTATGTGTGTGTGTGTGTGTATGTATTTTTACTTTTATTATTCTTACCTTAATTATTAAATAATGAAAATCACAAATATTATACATTAGATTTTTTATTATTGAAAATTTCAATAGAGTTATTTTTAGTATATTTTTTTTAGTAATATTTTTGGCGAATAATAAATAATTGTATTTATGATTTATTTTCTGTAAAATTTATCAACTTCAATAATAACATGTTTCTATTTACTGCCGGATCAAGCCTTTTTTCCAAAACTCTACCTCCAGCAATCCAACGATTTACTTTTCCATTCTATATCAATAATTTTTCTGTCTTTCTTTTTTACCTATGGATATCTTCTTGGATATTTTTATATTATTAGAAATTAATTTATATATATATATATATATATATATATAGAGAGAGAGAGAGAGAGAGAGAAAGAGAGGGAGAGTCATCCAAATGTGACACCTAGATTTGTTTCATTAAAAAAATATACACATGTTTTTTTTTTAATAAAATACAAATTTAGGCATCACATTTGGATGACCCTATATAAGTCAAAGATAAACTTCCTTTTTATGTAAAAGGAAACAAAAGTTGATCTTTGACTTAATACAATAAAAATTATTAAAAAAATACTTAATTGTATAAAAATTATTGATTAATATTATTATATTCAGTTTCATGTGTTTGAAATCATAACTGAAGCATATATTTAAACTATTATTTTTTTAGTAATTGTTTTTAAAAAGAAATCAAATTTTTATTTTTCCTCTAAACGTTCTCTCAGGAATTATTATTATTAATATGTGTACACATTTATTATTTAATTAGTAACGAGTAAATATATCAGACAATTTAACTTTATTAATGTTATTACGAAAAATTGTTAGAAATTAATGAATTAAAAAATAAAATTGATTATTAAAAATGATAAACAATTAAACAAATGTAAATGATTTATTATTCCTGCCTGGTAAAACATTTTAAAGTTGTAAAATGATTTTATATGACAAATTAATGAAAAAAGTAATTCATTTTTATTTGATTAATAAAGTGAGTACATACACTTTTATTAAAAGTAAGAAAAAATATTTTATAAAATTATATTTTTTGTGTTTATAGATATATTCATTAAACTAAAAGGAAAATAATTTTATTGTATCAAAAGAAATTAGTTATTAGCAAATATATATATATATATATATATATATATATATATATATATATATATATATATATATATATAAAGTGTTTACCATTTTTCATAACTCGCAAACAACATAAATGATTCTATAAAAAGAAATAATAATAATTTTCATCTAAACGTACATTATATGAAAATGTTATTTTTCCCATGACAATAACGTCAATCGATGTGCCCTTATTTCGGAATAGTGTTACGGAACCCCTGCGGACTATGTTGATGGAATTATGGTATCGCTTTGTCGTTTTCATGACCGGAACTCCAAGCAACCGCTTAAAAGTAGTGTATATAAATATATATGTATATATATATATATATACAGATGCAAATGAGTCCTGTGTTGAGCATTCACAACACAGTATTATCACCTGATCAAATATGTTAACTATGCACGATCAATCTTTGAAAATTATTTTATATATATATATATATATATATATAACATTTCATGTAGATACTTAAAATACAGTGAAAATACAATCTATACAAAAATATTCATTTTTGAAATATTTATTTTTTGAATCTATTGAATATCGTAAGATTATTTTTTTAGTAATTTTTTTTATTATCATTGTCCATTCAGAATATTACTTTATTATATTATTCATTAGATAATTATCTATGCTATTATCTAATTGTGTCAGTAAACAAAAATCAGCATTTATTATTTTTTGGCGAAAATATTTGAAACGAATCCAATTCGTACAAATGATTAATAATAATATATTCAAAACATTAACAGATTGGTTATAAAAAAAACATATAAAAATATTACAGATATAATAATATGAGTAATAATAATATTAAAATATATATATTAATTTAATATAATAATAAAAACGATAAATGTTGATTTCATTCATATAAGTTTTTGTGTTAGAATTGGATCAATCTTTTTTAATAAAAGTAAAATATATATAAAATGTATAATTAAATTACAGTTTTATATTTTTAGGTTTGAAGATATTGTACAGTGTATTTTATTTATTTATTTTGAAATGAATAATATTTCAAATTATCAATTATATTTTTAAGTAAAAAAATTAATCGGTGAAACAAAAAAATAATATTTTATTTTATAATAAGAATCATATAAATATATATTAATATATATAAATATATATATTTATATTTTAAATATATATTATTAAATATATAAATCATATAAATATATATTTTATTTTAGGATATTAAGGTTAAGTGACTCACTTATTCTTTTTACATGTAGGTGGTGAACAGTAACGTTTTTTGGAATTTTTCCAAGATAAGTTTGATATATACGATTTAAAAGAATAGATTAAAATCCGAGATAATTTAACTGAATGAATAGGATGGATACTTATTTCATTCATAATCTTATTGATTAGTTTGAACTACAACAGTTGTTTACAATGTGAACGAGAGCAAATGTCTTTACGAAAGTTTTGATTTATAACTATAGTCTAGCATTGTGGCTAAATTTATATTCATAAATAAATTTCTTTTTTATAGACTTTTTAAGTACTTGGGATTTTGACAATTTCATTAGAGGGAATGTTTCCTATCATCAGTATTCAGAATTTTTAAATTTAATAACATTAGGATGTATTACTGAAGTCATTAATATATAACATTGAATAAATAATAAACATTTTTCATTAATTTTAAAAAATATTATTACAATTTTTGTCTTGACATATTTTCTGCTATATTTCTAATTGTATTTATAATTGATTGACAGTTTAAACTCATTTATAATTGGTGTTGAATTTGAATTTTATTTTCAATTTTTAAAAATCACCACAATTTATTTTTAATCTTATTTAAAAAAAATCGAAAAAAATAATAGTAATACTTACAAATATATTATCTTAATAATTTAAAATTTATTTTAGGTATTTAAATAACACAAGAAAAAATAATAACTTTATTCTGAAAATGATTTTTTTTAACAATTTTAATCACTAAGTTTTTTGTCTTTTGAATAATTGAATTTATTGTAATACTAATGTTTTAATTATTCTCTCTCTCACTCTCAATAGTTTCAATTAATAATTGAATTGTTAATATATTAATTTATATATATATAAACTTTTTTTTAAAAAATAAACAATTTGAACAAAATATAATTATAAATCAATAAATAAAAAAATATTTACATATAAATAAAAAAACTAAATTCGATATCTTATTCTAGTTACGTTATGTTTTTTGGTTGTAGAACAAAATAATCTATTATTTTGTCAGAATTTTCTATAAATCTAATTCACGTCAATTAACAACTGAAAACAAACTGAAAGTTAATTATTATTAATTAATTATTTAAATAATACTAACCAAGTATTAAATAAAAACTATTATTATTATTGGGAATTATTTAATTTTATAGAATTTTAATACGAAAAAATCTTAAAATATTTAATTATTCATTCCATACAATATGTATTTAATTCTCGAGATTCAAAAATGATAGTAGGTATATAAACATATCCAATTTAGTATTTAGAATAAACACTGTACAGTAAACGAATATTTGTCATTGAGAAACTATTTTTTTTGTAAAGAATCATGTTTATTTAATTCTCCGATGTTTATTCAATCGATTTATTTTCACTTATTTGAATATTCTTTTTTCGTTATATAAAGAAAAATTTATGTATTCGTGATACGTATCAGTTTTATAGTATAAAATAAAATCATGATTTTATATAATATCGATATTTCTCGTTTTGTTTTTGCTGATCTGCGTTATACTTGTTTCAGTACGTTTCGTTATTTCGTTCGATGTCAATACTACAAAAAAATAAATAAAATTAGTATATATTTTATATACATAACCGAACAGTACGTGCTTGTACAATATATAAAATAGTTTCGTTATATTTAATATATATTTATGTATTATATTTAAAAATAGATATAATTATTTATGTTTTAGTATATTGGAAGGTTTTTAGGAAAAATATTTAACTTTTTCATCTCAGGAACTCATTAATTATTGTAAATTAAATTTATATGTATTAAAAAATCTTTCTTTGACATAATATCAAATAAGTATATTTTAATTGAATTTTTATATTGTAAAAATGAAAAAAAATATTATTTTCTAAATAATACTCTTTGAAAAAAAATATAAAAATAAATTATTTTTTCAAAGTGTTTATTTTATTATAAATTAAAATATAACTAAATTCAGTCATTTGCTGTTATTTATTATTTTTATACACAATAATGTACAAATTATTATCAAAAAATGTGATAAAAAAATTAAATAGTATTAGAATATTTATCAGAAAATATTTTTATTTATATATTTTTTCTTCAGAAATAATATATCTGTATTATAAACTGTGTCAGACTATTATATTATAGTATGTTATATTTAACTTTTAATACTGAATATAAATCGGAGAAAATTAAAAGTAAATATTTTGACTACAAAATCCGACTTATAAACCATGTTGTTCGTGTAATATAATTTTAGTGACAACTATATTTGAATATTCAGAATTGTTTTCATATAAAACATATACTACAATTTCGTATAAATAGATTTTTATATAAATTATTATTTATTTTCTCGAATAAAAAATCAGTTAATAAGAAATATTTATAACTCTTATAGTATAATATTAAAATTATTCCATAAATGAAATATGTTTTGAAATAAAAATAAAAATTTCAAAAAATCTAGAAGTAAAAAAATAATATCTGTACATATGAATTTTTTAACATGAGAATAAATTCAATGTTATTTTATTTTACTCTACGCATTTATACTACACTGAAAAGTATAAGCTTTAATATATAAGCGTTTCTAATATTTATTTTTCATTTAAACTTCTGCTAAATGTGCACTAGTTTTCTGTTAAGAACGTCTATATTTGTTTCTCAACAAATTCGCTAATTAAGCTTTGAAATATTTCTCGTTTCATAAATATCTGGTTTTGTCGAAAGAAAAATTTTAATGTATCATTAAGTATCCGCCACTCTGTTTATTTTTCAACACGTTTACAGTCGAATTCGTATAAAATTTGCTTATTTTTATTAGACTGCCAAATGTTACATAAAAGTGTCATTTTTCTTGTCGATAGCTGTATTTTTAGTGTATTTGACGTTGGTATTTAGACCAAAATGTACATATGGTATTACATACAGATGTTCATTCTCACTAGTGATTTTATGAATTTTCAGTTTCTTAGGAAATTAATGTTTGTTTATATTCAGTTAATAACTTTGAAATAATGGATTATATTAATTAATTATTTAAAAATAGTATTTGATTTTATTTCCAATCAATAATTTTTATTAGATTATTTACAATAATTTATATATATATATATATATATATATATAGAATATATTTATACAGTATACCAGTAACTTCTTATGAATTTCACTATATTGATTTTTTCAATAGTGCTCAGAAAAAAATCTCAAAAAAACTGGCAGAATATATATTAAATTTTCAAATCTCCACCTAATATTGTTAGAATAAATCATATTTTTTTGTGAGATTTTTTATGTTTGAAATATGAAAATTTATTTAAGAAAAAACTTTTTGCAGCATATTTTTATTTTATTAAAAAAATGTAATTTATGCAGTTTTTTTCTTAAAATAACTTACAGTACTGAAATTTAATTTTAATAATAATTTTTAATCTTTTTTATTATTCATTCTCAAATAAATGTTTAATAAACTTCATCAGATATATAATTTTTATACAAATTATACATAATTTAATATCATAATTAATATTAATTATAAAATTATCAAGATAAACATTTTCCAACTTAGTAAAATTGTATTAACTTCTGATTTTGTAAAACAAAAATTGTGAATTAATATTTTTTTAAAAACTGTTTGTGGATTTTTTTAATTAAGTTAAAAACTTTTAATTTTATTTTACATTTTCCAGCAATAATTTTAATTGATTTTTTTATTAAATATAAACTAACTTATATTAAATAAAAATCACAATTTTTCATTATTTTCAGTTAAGTTAAAAATATTATATACATAAATGAATTATTATTTTTGAACATTTCAAATTATACAAATAATTTCGTTTTTGTGAAAATGAATTTGCCACAATTTCGAAATAAATAGAAATTTGAGATTGTATTTAGACAGAATTTAAAGTTATTTAAATTTTAATTAAATGTTTTTCAAAATTAAAATCTTCAATATTTTTATTATTAAATATTCAATTATTTTGATATGTAATTTTCAGTATTTTTATAATTATTTTTTTATTATTAAAATCAACAACAAATAATTATCAGTATTTATCTAGACAATTGAACAAAAATCTATTTTAAAAATTAAAAACGATAAAAAATACTTGTATGTATTGCAGGGTTGTATCTATAAAGAGATTATTGTTAATCTTGAAGGCGTTTATCACAACATCCTAAATAATCAATCAGTTAATCCTTAAGCACTCATTATAAAGAAGCTTAAATTAAACTCGTTACTCCGCAGATTAATCTCTAGAATAATTTCGAAATTACTTTGTTATTTTGAATTAGGGTTTTTTTTGAAAAAAAATATTTATAAATAATTTTACAATTAAATACAATCAGAAAATATATATTGAATTACTAATTAATTTTTCATAATTTTTAACTATAATTTATTTAAGACTTAACGAAGAGTATTATTTTCAACTCATTAAATATATTTATGTATTTGTGTATGTATCTGTATTAAAAATAATAATGCGTTGTTTGTTATTATTCAAAAATTACAGAAACATTCGTTTATTTAAAATAATTTTAATGATTTTAATGTACCGTGAAAAGTATAGAATATCAGTAATTAAAAATGTAAATATTTTCAAACACAATTTCAACGAAAAATCCTCCTCAAAAATAATTAACATGAACATTAACTCAATTAAATTTCCATAATTAATCGTCGAATTCAATTCATAAACGACAATCGTACGAAAAAAAATGTCAACAGACCAATTGGTGCGTGACGTCGAAACAGCAAGAATATAATGAAGAGGTTGCAAGAATCATCAATAGGATATTCTATATTAACGGTCTGATGGGGAAGTCTGAATTTGAACCGACTACTACGTACTACTTGAGCGGTTGCTACTACTAGTACACGGCACAAGAAACAGTCACTCTCTCTCGCCAAGGTGTGAGAAGAGGGTAGGCACGGAAGGTCGCGGTGGTGTAACAAAGGGACAATCTGGAGATAACAAATAGACTTGTGGCTAACGTGACCGCAATAATAACAGGGGCCAATTTACATGTCGCACATGTAACATAGTGTGCCGGAGAACTACATGGAAAATCTAGAGTTATAGTCGTACTAGAGTGTAATTAACGTTGATAATTTCATTAATAACGGCTATTTTAACATTTATTTTACACACACACACAAACGTACAATCAGTATATATATATATATATATATATATATATATATATATATATATATATATAAAGAAAAATCTTAATTACTAAATAAATTCGTTAAGGACTAATTTTCTAATTACATTAATAAATATTCATGTTTATAATTAGTACTACTTAAAAAAAAACACCTCTGAACTAACTTTAAAACGTTTAATTAGTTCGGAAATGTGCGATTTTTATCAGATTACAAAGTGTTTTTATACCAATACAAAGTAATTATAATAATTAAAGGAAACAATAGTACTAACGATGTAATTATCATTTTTTTTTTAATTTAAATGTGTACTGAATTTTTGTATACATTTTCTAAAATATAGGATGATTTAAATGAGAATAAAAAATAGTAATTGATAGTAAAAAAGTAAATGTATGTTCTAAACCCTTCAGTATCATTTGGGTCACTCTATATTATAAATATTTATTATATTAGGTTGGCAAATATCTCCCTTCCGCCTTCTGGTCTTTTGAATTTCGCAGCTATGTACAAAAAAAAAAAAAAAAAAAAGCGGAAGGGAGATACTTGCCAACCTAATATTAATATTAAAAATAATTAATTATTTTATTTTTTTAAAAAACATACATTTGTTATTCTCGATTTTTTTGATTAAAATTGATCAATATTGATATTTGTTAATAAATCTGTACAAATTTATCCAAAATTATTAAAATATCATTCTTGAAACTTGAAAATAATTGTATATATATATATATATCCATTTTATTGAAAAATATTTATAGAATAAATGTGTATAAACAGTAAAACAAAAATCTATCTAAACATTTTTGAATATATAGGGTGGCCCAAATGGAAATAATGTTTATACACACATTTACATATTACAGCCTTCAGTTTCATTTGGAGCATTCTATATTACAACTTATTTATATCGTATTAAAAAATATTTTCTAAAAATATTTTTTTGTCGACGTACTAAGATATGACATTTTTAAAAATAAATAAAATAATAAATTGTAATTGATTTTTTAAAAAATATAATTTGTATGCAGTTTTAAAATATTTTAAATAATTTTGATTCTTAATATAATAGATTATTAATTAACTACAAATTTAATAATTCATAAAAAATATTTATAAAATTATATTTTAAAATAATACTGTAATAAATTAATCCAAATAAATTAAAATATCAAAAATAATCAACAAAAAAATAAATCTTTTTTAAATTGTTCAATCTGTTTATAATATTATAATAAATGAGTCAAATAATCTCATATTTTCAGCAAGAAATTATTTGAAAAATCATCTGCAGACGTTTAATTAAAATATTAACCAATTGAACAAATGTTTATCTTTATTAAAATTACTCTTACAATTTTCAGTTATTAATTTTTTTATATATAAATACTCATACAGTACATAAAAATATATTCTATGTATACATTTTTATTTTCTTGAACATATTGTTATAAACACATAACACTTATTCAAAAATATCGAATAACAGCAATTCATTTGATTAAATTTGTTGAGAATTGTAATTGTATCTTCATGTATTTTAACTTAAATTTGACAACTGTGTGAATAAATACCAGTTCTTTATTTTCAAATAACTGTAATATAACTAAAAATATATACATAAATAGATTATATAATTACAGTTGAATAAGTAGAGAATAAAGTACAGTTCAATGTAGGTTAAATATTTGAATATAATAGCATTGTTACATTTTAAAATAATGCATTTGTGTAATTTTTTTTCTTCTAGTTATTTTTTAATTGTTTTAAATAATTGCATGGGACTGATTAATCTGTGTCTTGTATTTTACAAAAATAAAAATACATTATCTTACTTAAATTGATAAACGTAACCTTTTATATCTTGGGCAGAATGGAATTTTCTTTAAAAAAATAAAATCTTAAGGACTTACTTTCCCTCAATATATTTTTATACATAAATTCCTTTCATCTCTTAGTATATTTTTATATAATAAGAAGATATTATATAGTTTTGAAATATATGAATATCAGGAAATAATGAATTTTGTCTTAAATTTTTTTTATTGAGTCATCATATGAAAATGTGTTTTTTCCGAAAAAAAATTATGTATATATAGGGACACCCTATATATATAGGGTGTCCCATCAGGAGTGCACAATTTCATTTTTAAATAAAACGTATCTTTTAAATGAGCAATGATATTTTTTTGAACGATGATGAGTGTTTTCTTTTGATGGGACATCCTATATATATATATATATATATATAAATATTTTCATTTTATGCAAAATATCGTAAAAGAATACAGAAAATTATCATTTAACCCATTACTTTTTTAAATAAAATATAACATTGTGTCGATTTATGATAATTATTCAGAAAATAGGTAAAACCACTTCAATCTTTTATTTATTTAGTTGAAAATAAATATATGAAATTTTTAAATGATTATTCATGTGCACAAGTAAAATTTGTTCTGTATTTACCTTTCATTAAAAATATCCTGTTTTAAATTTTGGTTGAAAATAAATAAATGTCGATTTTATACAACTGTGAAATAAAAGATTTTTTTTTTTAAAAAAACTAAATATGTATTTTAAACAGAGAAACATTTATACATAAAATTATAGAAATATTTCATGCACAACGTTTTATATATTTAAACATTACACTAAACTATTATAAAAATACAAAAAGTTGGTCTGATGTCACATAAATATTCTAGATTTGTATAATAACATTTTTGTAATATAAATGTATGTTTTACTAAATAGTAGTTTTATACAAGTACATTATATATATATATATATATATATATATATATATATATATATATATATATATATATATATGAGTTTATATATGTATGTATGTATAAATTTTAACAATTAGTTTTAAACTTTTAATGTAAAACAATCTTTAGTGATTAAAAATAAAATTTTAATTATAAGTTTTAAAGTATTTTCACTATTTAATATAACTTTTAATTATTCATAGGTATTTGTCAAAGATTAAGTTTTGAAATATATAAGAGCTTAACGTTATTTTTTAAGAAAAAAATGTTAATACTATAACAATTTAACAATAAATCTTAAAAGAATAAACTAGGTCAAAATTGTTCACAATATATATTAAAAATACATTTGTGTATTTGTAAAACGTATATAATTTAATTAATTTTTTTATTTGAAGTACGAAAAAAACTCTATTATATTCTATTAATTAAAATAATTAACAGTGTATTGTTAAAATAACATAATAATGAATAAATTGTTTATACATAAAAAAATATATAAAAAAGTAATATTATTAATTGACTGTGAATGATTTTTTTATTTTGTATAATAGTTTTATTTTTATAAAATAAAATTTTATATCATACTACAAGTACACAAATAATCAATTCAATATACGAATTGTTTAAGATTGAATTTTTTAATAAAAATAATTTGTAATATTTACGTAGTAGTTCATTTATAAAAGATCTATTTAAGTATAATTTATTTTAAATTACTTCCAAGTTATTAAAATTCTTTTTTTAAAAAATATATATTTTATTTATATTTTCATTTTTATATTCTACAAAATTTGAATAAAAAATATGATTTCTTTTCAAAACTTTATTAATAATGTTTTATAAAATTATTTTATACACAATACACAGTAAAATAAAATATCTTACTTATAAATATTAATTCCTTTCATTATTCTGTAAACAAGTTTTGAAATAATTTCATATTCTAAAAATGAAATATATAATTTTGTTTTCTGTTTGTTTCAAATAATATTATTTCGACTACAAAAAATATATTCCACGTTACAATTAAATACTAGTGTCTTAAATCTTGCTAATTTACAAATTTTACTTATTTAAATTTACTTATTAATAAACTTACTAGTTTAATTTATGATATTTATAAATAATTAAAATTGTAAATTTCATTTTTAAATATTAAAATAAATAAGTATTTTTATATACATTTATATTGTGTTTTTAAAAAATAAGATAAATAAAACTAGGATAGATATTTTAGTTTATATCCTTAGTGAATATTTTTAAAATCTGATTAAAAAATAATATCATTTAATAAATTAAACATAGTTCCAAAATTATAATTCCTTCCATTCAAATTCAATTCTATACAGCTATATTATTATTGTAAAAGAAACATTAGTTTTCTACCATTTAAATATAAAATTCATATTTTATATTATTAATATTAAAAATACCGATAACAAAATTAAATAAAATTATTATCATATAAATACATAGAAAACATTATATAAAATTATTATCCTTTAACAAAAATCCTCAACACATTTTTTAAAAAATAATATATTAAATGTATGCAATATTTATCTTTTTTATCAAACAAAGCAAATATGGAATAATAATTTGTTTGTTGGTAGATGAATTCAAACTAAAGCCCGTATGGTTTTATCAACCCTCTAATAAAATGATTGACATGACAACCGACGTAATTAATGAATTCTATCAGATAGTTCAAATAATTTTATACAGGAATGTCAATTCAATGAGAAATAGATAAAATATTTTTGAAGAATCGATAAAAAACGAATAAAATGGAAATTAAAAAATATTTTATAATGTGGTAAATATGGTATTGAAATATTTATACTATTTTCGATATAAGATCTCTCTCTTTTTTCTTTCTCTTTATAAATATATATATATATATATATATATATATATAAATATTTGAAATTTATAATAAGAGAATATTTTAATATGATATCAGCAGTAACTTATTTCATATTCATATTTTTCTACTGAATAACATTTATTAAGGAGGTTGGTCATAGTCTTACAGTGACGCGGGGTAAGGAGTAGTGATCTACACTTTTGTATGAGCTAAAATAATGATTGCCAACTGCAAATAAATAATTGTATGTTAATAAAAGTGCATCAATAATTAATTAAAATGTATAGAAAAAACGTATTTTTTTATCGATTTTCTCTTAATTCCGGAAATTATCCAGAAATTTATTCATTTATACTAAAAATTCATTTTTCAAATATCGTATTCCACTAACATACCCATCGTATGTGTCACGTGCCTACAGTGTTGCCGTGATTCTAAGTTCGTACTGGCTGTAACTTTAAAATCATTCATTTACAATTATTTTTCAACTAAAAACTTCCAAACGGCGTCGTGAAGATTTGTTTTACTCGAGTGATAAATTAATAACTCGAGTAATACTATGAAAAATATAAGCTTTACAATAAAACATCTTTTAAAAAATTCTTGGCATTTTTTAGTGGAGTTTCAATGACTTAAGTTTCAATTTATACCACACCGCCATAAGGCCCATGTTATAAGACGCAATTTTCATGTTTTAATTTTTCTAAAACGGGATAGAGAAAAATTTCAAAAAAAATCCTGAAGATTTTGATCATTATTATGATCATTATATTCAAATTTTAGACTAATCTTATAATTTTTTTTAACAGACCAACCTCCTTAATTAATATTTAACACAAAGTAGCATTTTTTAAGATGTATTAAGGGGTTATACGCACTTGCGAGGCGCAAAAACGACGTTTTTTAGGATTTTTTTTTTAGAAACAGTATTTATTTTGCAATTACAAATTATGATTATTTTAATAGATCCTACTTTCAAGAATAAAATAACATGTCGATCATAAAAAAATATTGAAGTGCACCGCTCCTCCAGACGATGTCCCGAACGACCTCCAAAAAAAGGTGCTTGGCGGTGATCTCCATATCGGCGGTTTGGATTATTTGAAATCAAAAAATATAGTCAATTCTTTTAAAGGATAGATTAATGGAGGTATTGAACGAAGGAATAATAAAAATTTTCATTTTTGACAAAATGGCGTCTACTTGAAAAAAATTTTTCGTTTTTTATTAAAATTTTCGCTCCAAATTGTTTAAAAAAAATAGTAATAATTTTTGTAAACCTTATTCCTTCGTTCAATACCTGAGGAATATATTTGAGAAGATTGTGTGAAAATTTGAGACCGATCGGTTCAGCCATTTCTGAGATATCGAGATCACCGACTATGAAAACACCGTTTTGAGATAAACGCGTTTGAAGTTTCGGAAGTAGTTTACACATAGTTAAAAAATTCAGGTGTATGTCCGAAAATATTTATCGGATTTATTTCAAATTTTCAGAGAATATACTCAAATATATGTGCATTCCGAAAATGCAAAAAAAATCGATTTTTTGAAATTTCTAACTGCGTATAACCCCTTAAATTACAATAAACATTGTTTTAGAATATTTAATATTGTTTATTTAGATATAATTAATTAATTGAATTTTATTTTTAATATAATTATATATATATATATATATATATATATATATATATATAAAAACACACACACACAACTCTATATATACATTAAAATGTATAGATGTGTAATACGACTATTTATATTGATTTTCTTTATATTAGGAGTTCGAATCTAATCTTGAGATATATTTCAATTTTCCTTAATAGAGTGACTGTCTTACTAGAAGGAAAACAACACTTAATGAGATTCGATTTCAATAGAGTTGTAAATTGAAACTTAAATATAAAAAAATGTTTTGGATTATTTATTTTTTTTCTAAGAAAATTTATGTGTTGATATTTTCAATTATTATTTATAATTAGTAATATCGATAATTAAATGTAATAAAATAGATTATTTTTTTGATAAAAAAGTATAGTATTTGTTAATAAAGATTTATGTATTTTTAATTTTTTAATACGGTATGAAATCAAATTTCAATTAAATGTTCTGTATGTATTTTTGTAAAACGATGCTTATTTTAATTGTCATTTATTCTCGTGAATAAAATTGTCCGTGTTTCGAAAAAGAGTTAAAACTTCATGTGACATTAGCGTGTCGAGTATTAAGCGTGTGTGTAACTGGAAATCTATGGAAAGGTTGCCGGAGAACATAGCTGGTAACCTCTTAAATCGCAGGAATATCTAAGCCTGCCATGAATATATTCTCAGCTTCTCGGATACGCATCTCCCGTTCCATCTCCGTCGTACACGTTCCATTTTCGTTCCGCCACGCACTGCGTCTCACTCCAAATATCTTATGACATTAGTTTCGAGCAGCGACTCTGATGTTTTCAGTGTGGCTTTTGACAGCTTGTAGCTGGCTTTGATATAGATATAAAACAGCAAGTGTAAAACCGACTCGTCGCAGACAGAGACAGTCGCGCATATATATTTAGATCCAAACCTTGTCTTCTTTGATGATACGCGGAGATTGTCATATTTTTCGAGTATTTTTCCCCAAGGTATTGTAAGATTTGTATCAGGGCTATATAAACAACGCGGAGGTATAGAACGGGTTGAATAATACATACATTTATTTAGTCTGTTTGCAAATTTTACGAAATCGTATTGTGTTTTCAAATTTGAAAATATATCGTCGTTACGAATGGTCCATATTTTAATAGTAGAATATTATGGCTGCATTTAACGAGCGAGATGAAAGCACGTGCACAATGGATGAAAAATTATACAGTGTGTTTTTAATGTTTGATATATTTACGTACACACACAATATATATATATATATATATATATATATATATATATATATATATAAACAAAAACAACAGTATTGAACAATAATACATTTCAACAAAACCGAGACATGTATGAAAACAAAGCTTATATATTTTATCGTCCACAATCTCTAAACGAAATATATAAATCACTAAAACAATTGTACATAAATTAATTAAATATCAACAATACATGAATGTACAACATTTCATAAATATATTTATGTTTTTTCAAAAAAAAAACTTACATATGTTTAATCTTTCATTTCGGTTGCTTTTAATGTTCAGAAATCATATTTCAACAAATAATTCTAATGCGTAACATTTTTCTCATTATTTAATAAGCTTGTTGAAAAATGATACTGTTTTTTGTATAATAAAACAGTACAGTATTTTAATTAAAGTCTCTTTGTTTTTCATTTTTAATAAATGGTATACACTTTTTTTATAATAAAAATCTTTTCATTGTATGTTAGAATATCTAGATTTTTTAAACAAAAAAATGTTTAAGTTGTGTATTTACTTTAGTATTCTATTGATAATTTGTTCACTTATTTTAAAATTTTAGTTTATTTTTCTAAAAGTGATTTTATTAAAAAAAAATATTATTCAAATTTTATATTAATTTTGTAACTGGATATTTTTTAATTTTATTAAATGAATAATATTTATCATTGTATAAAAGTTATTCTTGTCGTTATTAAAAAATCGTATTATTATATTCATGATTATGTAATTTAATTGAGGAAAACATGTTATCTACTTAATATAATATCATGTTTTAAAAATAAATATTACTCAATTAAAATACAAAATGTTAATTGTAAATTTAAAAAAAAATCCTTGCATAATTGCTTTACTTGGCTTACAATTAACATGAATAGGTCTTCCATAAACCCGGCGGTTATACAAGAGCATATTGCCAAGTAGTTAATCCTTGAACAGTAGTTCTAAGCCTTCCGACGCAGTTTCCGGCTGAATTCCTATGTTAAAACTAAATATGAATATTGGAGTAGACAATGTTTAGTTTATTTAAAGTAATAATAATCTTCAGTAGAATTATATCAATTATATTAAATGAATGATATTTAAAACTGGAATATTTCTAAAAATATAAAAATAAAAACAAATTTATAAGTTATTTTAGTAAAACGTGAATTTTCTTTATCGTATTGATTTTTTTCTTTTGGATGGAAATAACGGCCAGTAACAATAAACGAAGAAAAATTGTTCAAGCAGAATTTCGTTATCAAACCTCACATTTTTTTTATTCTAAAACGTATGAAATATTTCCACCTTTAAATTTAATATATTAAAACATGAGAAATTCCTGTTTCTTTATGTGATAAAATAACGGAACACTAAAAGCCAAACCGGCGTAAGATCGTAAACCAAATCGACTAGTCAGCTGTAAAAATCAAAGTTTGATTTCACCCTACGGAAAACTTCGTAAAAACATCCCCGAAGATAAAGGTCGTTGTTGATCAAGAGATGCACCTTGTTTTGAACGTCTAGCGAATAAAGTTTTGAAACAAACAAGGCATTAGCAAGCGAGGGGAACGGACTGCTTATCCTTTTTTACTGATATGTGAATTTCTGTTGTTACTCGAAATTTGATTAATATCGTTACGTATAAAAAATACACAATGTTGAATTTAAAAAAATACGGAACGTGATATATGCGTCTATGCTCTGCTTCTGAACGTATATTTTATATGATTTAATGGCTGTATTTCAATATTTGGTCGAGTACGTTTCATTTTAATATTTTCTATTATTGAATATTATTAAGGACATATAACTTACGTTTTCAAATATATATATATATATATATATATATATATATATATATATATATATAAGTTATAAACATTTGTGATAAAATATTTTTTGAAATAAATTATTGTTTTTAAACCAAAAATTCATTTTATAGAATATTTAAATTTTTAATAATTTATCACGAAAAATTTGTCAAAGTTATATAAATATTTCTACTTGAAATTATATTCTATAAAAATAAATTAAAATTATGATTAGAAAATAAATTTGACTAATTTTCTTAACATTCATATATATATATATATATATATATATATATATATATATATATATATATATATATATACATACATACATAATGGCCCTAATGAGATTGAAGGATAAAAAAGAATAATAAATGATAATAAGAAAATAAATGTTTCAATCTCATTAAGGTCACCTGTATAAATATTTTTACATGTAACATTTCTATCTGCTATTTAATATTTCAAAAGCAGAAAAAATATTTTCATTTACAATATGTAAATAACACAAAATCACTTATTGTAATACGCATTTAATTCATAATTTTTGTCTCATGTTTCTTTATATAAACAAATTATTATTTAAAATCTAATTGAAACATTCATATTTATATTTTAGTACATATGTACTTGAAATTATTAAATTGAAATTAAATTTTCAATTTTTTTAAACTGTCGTTTCAATTTTTTAATGAAATTCAGAGGTTTAATAAAAATATTCCTTGAAACTTCGAATTTTCCAATTGTCAATTTTTTCAAATTAAAAAATAATTTCTAATGCAAATTAAAAATAATTAAAGGAATAAATAAATTTGGTAAACAACAATTTTGTGCAGAATTAATCGAAGATGAAGTTAAATTTATTCTTGCATTTTACACATACCATTATTATTCATAACACTGTCTATTTTTTAAATAAATCAATCAATCTGATATTAAACTTCTCTTAATTTTACAATAGCTTCAATTTCTCAATTAATATTTATTTCAATATCTATAAAAAATATTTTTATTGAAAATATAGTTCTTTTTAAAAAAAATATGTTAACATCTTATTCATCATATTTAATATTTTCTCCATTCTTCAATTTTAAATATTTTTTAAAAAAAAAATGATATCAAAACATCACTATTTTTAGAAGAAATTCTTACAATAAATATTTTTTAAAAGTAATATAGTTATCAAATTTTATATGGATTATCTATTTTTGTATTTATAGGTTTTATCTAATTTATTTTTATTCATTTTTAATAAATTGGAAATGTTCTTTTATCAAAATTCGTAAAAATTAAAATATTACAAATTCGATTTATTTCTTTTTACGACTATGATTTAATTTTTCATTTAAGTAATTCTAACTGGATTTGATTTTATCAAATATATAAGTAATTCATTTTTATTTATTAAATTTAACAATAAGAAATATAATATCTATTAGATTTGAATATAATTTTTTGAATAATTAATCATACTTCTGATTGTCCAAAATAAATTATATTTTATATTTTGAACCCACGTATCACGATTTGTTTATAAAAAAAATATAGAAAAAGAAAATACTTTTTTCAGTACTCATCCAATATTTAAAAATCTCTTGAAAAAATTACATCAAGTAAAAATAGTTTTTTATTCAATCTTGTTCCAGGAATACGATTATAGCTTTGTTATAGAAAATTTAGCAGATTGGATTTTTAAGGAATATTGAAAAAAAATTGTGTATATATATATATATATATATATATATATATATATATGGGGTCATCCAAATGTGACTCCTAGATTTGTGTTTTATTTAAAAGAATTTATATACATATTTCTTTTTAATTGAACACAATTCTAGGTATCATATTTGGATGACCATATATATTAAAAATATAATTATATATAAAATAAATAATTATATTTTTAGTTAATAAAATAAAATAGTTATTTTTTTCATTTTCTGTTATATAACTGAATAAATAGAAAATACATTATTAATAACTTAATTTTATATATATATATATATATATATATATATATATATATATATATATATATAAAAGTAAAAAGTATTCTTAAGAGTAAACCAAACCATCAATCAATTGATTAATGACACATTCGAAACACGGTTGTGTAAAAAGAAAACAGGTAATGAGTTCAGAAAAGCATTCGTCTTGAAATCTATATCATAGTATAATGTTTATTTTGTTCTTATCGACGTTACCTCAACTTATATAATAAAGATCCGGCATCAACTTCACAATCGTACATTAGCCATCCTGTTTACGTCACTGGCAACTTTGGGAGATGATCCGAGGGTGCGATGTCGCCAGGTAGACCACAGTAGACTGGCGCCGGTGTCTGTAAGACGGGCGTCGTCTGAAAAGTATTCTTCAACAACACGTCTCGTGTGTGAACGTCGATAGGCGCCGATGTTCGATCGTGTCCGCTGCGACGACTGAAATTTAAAAGAATAGAACTCGGATACAAAGTTGTCAGTCATTGTACAAGTTCATCTAATCGATGTGAACTACGCGAATGTATTTACAGCTAGTACATTATTTCTGAATTAAGCTCAAATATAAACTGGCTTTTATTGTCCTTTATATACAATATATATATATATATATATATATATATATATATATATATATATATAAAGATAAACAAAAATTTACCATTCAGTAAATTAAAATCGGCGCCTGACAAATTTTTTTCCTGAATATTATTACTCGAACTTGCTAGTATTTAAATATTGTTTATTTTGTTTAATCTACTTTATAAAATAAATAAAATAGGTTTTAGTAAACAAGTTATATTTCTCAGAGTCGTTAATTACATTTTTCTTATTAATCTATATTGTTTTAAAGTTAGGATGAATTCTAAACAAATAATTATTAACTTTTTAATTAGAAAGTATGATTCAATAAAATTTTACGATTAAAAAATTATTTACCAAATTCTTATAATTTTCATTCGTAGATAATTGTTTTTTTTTTGTAAAATAATTTGATTAAATTGTTCTCATAATTATTAGTATTTAAAATAAAAAATATGTCTTTTTATTTTTCTTTTTTATTTCTAACATTTTTTTAAAAAAATTCGGTTTAAATGTCTATTTACATTGATTTATTTAAATCAAAATTAACAGCTCTTTATATTCTTTATTAACAATAAATTAAGGCCATATTTTCCAATCATTAAATTTTGAAGTTATTCTAAAATATAATATTTAATGCCGAAAATATTTTATTTTATATTCTGTTTATATATATTAGGTCGTTTAATATGAAATATTGGATTTTTCTTTGATTTCCAATTGAAAAATCCAATATTTCATTTTATACGACCTAAAAATATGAAACATTTTTTTAAATTTAAATAGATTTTTTATTGAAATTTTTGAGTTTATTTAAAATGTATTCTCTAAAAAATATTGTATATAATTATGTATAATGTATCCCTTTGCTTTAGATAATTAAGAATAATTAAGTTACTTATAAAAAAATGTTAAAAAATGAAACAATCTATTTTTTTGATGATTTTGAATAGTTTTTATTATTACTTGCATCAATTATCAACAATGCTTTAATAATTCATATAATAAATTTTGAATTTGTGTTTTATGTTATAATTTTTGAATTTTTATATTTGTACATTGTTTTATCTCTCTCTCTCTCTCTCTCTCTCTCTCTCTCTCTATATATATATATATATATATGTGTGTGTGTGTGTGTGTGTGTGTGTGTGTGTAATTGAAATGAAACTGAAGTGTTTATATATATATATATATGTATATATGGCAAATATATATATATATATATATAATATATATATATATATATATATATATATACTTGCCAACCTATTATATATATATATATATATAATTTTATTTGGACTATTATTTATTATTTTTACTATCGTTATATATATATATATATATCCTTATATATATATATATATATATATATATATATATATATATATATATGTAAATATTTTTTTACTTTACTTTTAATATGCTTGACAACAATTTTTAATTAAAATATTGTATTTAAATCTCGACTGTCATTCTAATAACAGCCAGATGATAAAAATTAGATGAAATGTAATGAAAGATATTTTTTTTTAAAAAAAAAAAATATTTGCTATATAATAAATAAAATAAATATTTTGTCAAGTAAATTAATTGACATTTATAAAATTGTATAATTTAAACATTATTTTATATATAAAATCGATATTTTTTGTATAAATATGACTATGCCACATTGATAAATTTTCCTACGTTGTACATAAACAAACTTGAAAGTTGGTGTTTTGAAAAATATAAACTTTTTTAATAAAAAAATTGATATAGTCATAGCAAACAATATAAGTTTTTTTTTGAAAAAAAATATAAATAAAAAGATACTCGAATATACGCCGTACCGTGAAAGAGTTGAAAATAGCGTTTATAATAAAAGTTATTTCCATTTATTTCGGAATAAGTTACACCTTTTTTGTGTACATCTGTCATCAGTGTCACTGACTTGTCAAAACGTATTTTTGTTCAAAAATGTCAATATTCTGAAAAACAACCTGTTTGATTTTCATTTCCGTTGCGTTCACTTATATCTTCTTTAATGTAATTTTCACAACTGAAACACAATCTCTACCAACAGATATTTTCTCTTTGTTTCAGTGTTCAAGCGTTTTAAGACCAAACGTTTTCAATTTATTTTTATTCAATTTTTCTTGTACGCTCGAAATAAGTATATCAAATCAAAGTGAGTAAACAAGACTTACAATAAATGAAATCGAATTTTATTCTAAAAATATATCAATTTTTTCAAATAATAAAACCATTATACAAAATTGAATAAAAACATTTTTATTTTTTGTTTGATATTCGTTTAAATTATTTTACTATATTTTAGTCTTATTAAAAAAACTGCAATCGTTTGTAAAATAATTTTCATATTAAAAATCTAACTACATTAAACAATGAATATTAACGCTAAATTCTAATATGTTAACTAACTATAACTGCACATTTGGTTCAAATAAACAAACACTGTCGTCTATTTGAATTCTAGGTTTACTTCCAAAATAGATTCAAACTGTTTATACTTGTACACATTTAAATTACGTTCTTGTTATATCTAGAATTCATATATTATTCACTTAGTTAAGTAAGTTTTTAATGTATTTCTTATTTAGTACAACCGTTTTGTTAAATATATATGAATTAAATTTTTACCTTCTCAGTAAAATAAATTATATAAAAAGAGATAGAAATGATCAAATAAAGAAATATAATTCACAATATTGATATTAATAAAAAAAATATGATTTATTGAACCAAATCCAAATATAGATTGAAATTAAATCACAAATTAAGAAAAAAAATTACTGAATTAAAATTTTCTAATAAGCTTTCTTATAGAAGATATTTTCAATTGATGAAAAATCAACTTTGTCGAAAATCGATTTTTTTATTGAAAATCAAAAATCAGCTATGAAATACTGTAAAACAGTGATTAAAATTATATTTTTAAATATAGAACAGATTTTATTTTGATAAAACTCAAATTTAACCATTCAGTTAATGCTTAAACCAAGAAATTACTTCTTTCTTCTTTGAACGAATTTTTCTCTAACAAACTTCTATTTTTTTAATTAATAATTAAAGGTTTATTTTTATTTAAGACATGAATATGTATTTTGAGTAAAATTTTTACATTTTACTGAACATAAATTATTTTTTAGTAACAATTAAATTTTGCTTAAAAATATAAAATGACGAAAAATTATCTTTCGATTATAAAAATTGTATTTTCTAATTAATGACATTATTTTTACCAGAAAATGATTATTTTCTTTTAAATTCTTCGATTTTTGAAGAAAAATGTTGCTTTATGACGAATTTTAAAATTTTCAATTTTTGACCTCAAAAAAACGACGACCTATAGTATGGAAAATTTGATGAAAAATCAATTTTGTCGAAAATTAATTTTTTTCATCTAGAATCTAAGATCAGGTATCAATAACGAAAAATAATGATTAAAATCATATTTTATAACATAGCAGAGATTTTATTTCAAGAAAACTGATTTATCCACTCAGTCAATGTTTTGACCAGTAATTTACTTTTTATTTTTTTAAACATTTTTTTCTGTAACAAATCTCTATTTTTTAATTAATAATAAATGGTTTATATTTCTTTAAGACATAACTACATATTTTAAGTAAAATTTTTACATTTTATCGAACATAAATTATTTTTTAGAAACATTTAAATTTTACTCAAAAATTTAAAATGACGAAAAGTTATCTTTTGAGTATAAAAATTGTATTTTCTAAAAAATAATATTACTTTTACCTAAAAATGACTATTTTCTATTAAATTAATCGATTCTTAAAGAAAAATATTGAATTATGACGAATTTTAAAATTTTTAATTTTTGACCTCAAAAAAACGACGACCTATAGTATGGAAAATTTGATGAAAAATCAATTTTGTCGAAAAATATTTTTTTTTATCTAGAATCGAAGATCAGGTATAAAATAACGAAAAATAATGATTAAAATCATATTTTATAACATAAGACAGATTTTATTTCAAGAAAACTCTGATTTATCCAATCAGTCAATGTTTTGACCAGTAATTTACTTTTTATTTTTTTAAACATTTTTTTCTGTAACAAATCTTTATTTTTTATTTAATAATAAATGGTTTACATTTCTTTAAGACATAACTACATATTTTGAGTAAAAATTTTACATTTTATCGAACATAAATTATTTTTTAGAAACATTTAAATTTTGCTCAAAAATGTAAAATGACGAAAAGTTATCTTTTGAGTATAAAAATTGTATTTTCTAAAAAATAATATTACTTTTACCTGAAAATCACTATTTTCTATTAAATTAATTGATTCTTAAAGAAAAATATTGAATTATGACGAATTTTAAAATTTTTAATTTTTGACCTCAAAAAAACAACGACCTATAGTATGGAAAATTTGATAAAAAATTAACTTTTCCTAAAATCAATTTTTTTCATCTGAAATCAAAGATTAACTATAAAATAACGTAAAATAATAATTTAAATCATATTTTTAAACATAGGACAGATTTTATTTTGCGAAAACCCTGATTTAGCCACTTAATCAACGCTTGTATTGAAAAATCAATATTTTAATTTTAGAATAAACTTTTTTGGTCAGCGAACATCTAATTTTCTAACCAAAAATATCAATTCCAACAAATAATTGGTTTGGTACAGTAGTAAAATTATTTATTATACAGGAATTATTTGTGAAGATAAATTAACCACTATTCGAACGAATAAAACATTTAAACATAAATGTATCAATAATAAATCATGCAATTAAAGGATATGTAATTGAATTCACTGTATTAAAAGTATTTAAAGTGAGTATAGCATTTCCAATTTATCTATGAAATCAAAATATAAAATACTACATCAAATATAACACCATACCTGATTGTGTTAAAATACAAAATATTTATTAGAATAAGAAATATAAACATTTTTAATTTAGAATTATTTTTAAATTAGGCCAATTAAAAAAAATCACAAATATCAGTTAGTTTCATATGATAAAAAAGAACAATTACGATATTAAAGTTCGTTATCATTTATGCAAGATTTTATAATCGATTTGTCATGTTTGTCACAAAGTTTAAATCTGATAGGTGCTAAAAATGTCATGCTCCACGAATTAAATCCAGGTTCGGTAATTAACACACGTGCACACAACGTTTTGTGACATTAGCATAGTTTATACAGGAGTTTAGGGGTTCAATGGCACAATTGATGGATGTGTTTATCCCGTATATGACACGTACCTTCACTTTATCATATACAAAGAACATACGAGGGCGTATTGTGATGAAAATAACGATTTATTTTGAAGCTTTGCTGTCAACGTAACTCTTTATAAATATTTAATTATTTCAGATATAATTTGATAGATAAACGTGCAAACATTCAAACTTTTAGTGAGAATGTTAATATTTAAATTAATTTTGTGTTCTGTAATTATGCACATTGAATATTTATGTTACAAATAAATGTATA
Source organism: Neoneuromus ignobilis (assembly GCA_029203775.1). Classification (NCBI taxonomy): domain Eukaryota; kingdom Metazoa; phylum Arthropoda; class Insecta; order Megaloptera; family Corydalidae; genus Neoneuromus; species Neoneuromus ignobilis. Next base: position 11,066,491 of record CP092091.1, on the reverse strand, counting down.
TAAAAATTCATTACCAAACATTAAATCTATTTAATAATGCATAAATGTATACATTAATTTATTTATCAGTATTAGCCAATGATTTTCATTTAATTTTTAAACATATTTATATACATATTTTATTAAAAAAAAAACATGTATATAGAGTGGTGTATAGAAAAACATGTGTATAGTTTCTTTTATTTCTTTTTAATAAAACACAAATGTAGGTGTCACATTTGGATGACCTTATACTTTGTCAAAAATTCAAATATTTAAAATACCATTACTTGTATTCCAACTTAAATTTTCTTCATAAAGAATTCATCACTGAAATAATTTCAATTGTGATTCGAAAATTACGTCCGTGTTATTTTCATTTTAATTATTACACAACAAACATCCATTTGTGCTTGTTGATTTTTATTGTTATTTGTCACATTTTATTATTCGAAACATGCATTGCTGTTACATCTCAATGGAACGTAAAAAGAGTACCGGTGCATAACAAATACTTCCTTTGTTGTTCTGTATTAAACGAAATATGAGGTTATCTCGAATTTAAGGTACTCTAAATTCACAAGCTGTAAACGATGTTATCGTTGTATAAAAACCCTTATTTTTTGCTAACGAACAAAACAAATTAGATATTAGTATTCTAAATGTTTGGAATTGTATTAATCACAAATTTGAAATTATATTCAAAATTAAAATTTCTTGAATTATTTTTTAGATAATTTATATAAGAAATGTTGAATTCAATTTGAATTTTTTGATTTAATATTTTATTTATATGAAAAATACAGAAGTATAAATGTTCAGTTTTGCTTAGATCGAACAATAAATAAAAAATAAAATTATATATATTTTTTAAAAATAGTTTTTATATTTCAAAATGAAAAAATTAATTCATAAATTAAAATAAATTTGTACTTTTAAATTTTAATCAATTAATTGATAACTGGATGTATTTACAATAAGCACCCCTTTGTACATAAAAAATCAGAAATATGATATTTCCCTGCAAAATAGTCTTTAATTTTTTTTTCTTAATTATATTTAATCTATTTAACAATCCTTATTTTATTTTTGAACTTATAAGTAAATAATATATTCCTATTGAATTAAAAATTTATCATTAATTATTTTTTCTATTTTTTAATACATATTTATATATATTCGAAAAAACTATTTTGAAACGAATTAATTTATTACACATAAAGAATTAATTTTATTTTTCTCACCTAATTAAAAATAATAATTTGATTTAAAATTTAATAAAAGTAATATAATCTTACTGTATTATTTTGTATAGAAAAATAAATTTCATGAATATTAACATAAAATTATTACTAAATTAAATGCATTTATATAAATTAACACAAGTTAATATCACATTTTAAAAGAAAAAATATTTTATTGTATAATATATATATATATATATATATATATATATATATATAAATTGTGTAGTTTGTAATTTCATAAAGTGTTGAACCATAGTAAAAAACTTTTAAACTACTTTATACAGATTTCAATTTTATTAAAATATTTACACACTTTAGAAACAGCTTTACAGTGTTTATGGACTTGAACAAAGTTTAATTGACGAAACTGTTATAAAAATCTTTGAAAAAAGTTAATGACGTGATTAAAATTTCTGCACATGTCACGTATTTATAATGCTTTGAAAAATAATTTATGTATAATTTCTGATTATATATATATATATATATAATCAAAATTTAAAAATCGTTAATTATCATTAAGGCTTGATAATTTTTTTTCGCAATTAAATATATGATAAAACAGATTTAATATTTTCAAAATAATCATAAGGCTTAATTTTTTATTAAAAAAAATATATATATGTTCAAAATATTTCACTTCTCTAAACTATGAACAAAGTTACAGAAATTCCTTATTCCAAATTTTATTTTTTATTATTTTCTTAAAAAAATATTCTTATTAATTTCGTAATCGATATTAAAAAATAGTAAAATATTTTATGTTCTTATTAATATCATTTAAAAATTTTGATAATATTTTTTATTATTAAACTTGTAGTTGTATTTTCATATAAAATTTCCATACATTCGCCTTTTTAAAATTTTACTTGAACGTAGATATAAAAATTAATTGTTATTTTTTATTAAATCAATTTTAGATTTTGTTAGAAAATTATAAATGTAATTAGAATTAATAAATGTCAATAAGTAACCGAAATATTTAAGTCTATACAATATAATGTAGTTCTAAAACTTTATATTACATAGAAAGGTTTTTTATTCTTTAGAAAATTAGTATAATTTTAATATTTGATACAACGTGTGGTATTAAAAAACTAGATAATTGTGTTAAATAATAAATAATTCATTTATATAACCTCGTATTATACTTAGAGCTCTGATATTTTCATTTTCATAATAGAACTTTCATTGTCCAATAATAGACAATAAAACCAAGAGAAACTATCTGTAATAAACAATTTAGAAAATGGCCACTCATTGTTATATTTCTAATAGATATATCTGTAAGAAAGAAACGAAATCCGATGACGGAGTAAATAAAGCACATTAGATATATATGTATAATACAACATAGATATCGTCATTACACATTAAAAATGAATGGAACAAACGCATTCAGATCCAGGCATAACCTCTTTCATTGTTCCCATGACAAATAACGACAAATAAAAGTTGTAAAAAATGCGATGAACACGAGAGCTACCGATTGTTGTATTAACGTCAATGTGTTCGTGTTCTTTATTGCAGGTTCCCTCGGGAGCAACAGACTTTGCCCAATCATTTCTATTTCACGGACTTCGAGAGACACAATGCGGAAATTGCGGCCTTTCATCTTGATCGGTGAGTTTACTTTTTTTTGTTCACCTTCACGTGTGCTGTTGTTGTTGTTATTGTAACGAAATTTAAATTTAAAACACGCATACATAACCATTAGGTTGATGTAGTTTGCTGACCGATATTTTTGTTTTATCTTTGACCATCATTTCCTCTTGTCGATTGTTAATTTTATATTAATACTTCATTTAAGACTAGATTAATCTGTGTTATGTGTAGCGTTTTTAATAAATTGTGATATCATGTCTTAACTAATGATTTTCACAATTGATTGTACATACATAGGGTGTTTTTAAATGTGATAGAACTTTAAATTGAATCCCTATCGAAAGTTCTACCTAACCTAAAAATACCCTTATATACGAGGGTCGTTTGATAAGTATGGTAAATTCATTTATTGTTTAATTTAATTAAATTTTTCAATTTAGTTTTTCATTCTTTTTACCATACTTATCGAACGACCCTCGTATATACATGTGTGTGTGAATTTTTATATAAAGGTATGATAAAGTATTTTTTTAGGTTAGATAGAACTTTAGATAGGAATTTAATGTAAAGTTCTATCATACTTAAAAAACATCTAAATATGGATAGATATTTGTATGTACAAAGTAAAAACTCAATTACTTATATCAGTTAGTATTTTACCAGAATTTAATAATTGAAAACAAGAACACTTATTTTTTTACTATACAAAAAATATAAATTTATAAATATTTTTCAACTTATTTTCAGAAAATTATATATCAAAACTAGAATTGTTTTTATTAAACACAATCAACAATTCTTGTAAAAATTTAATTTATATCTGTTATCACAAATTTGATAACTCAGTGTTAATAAGTAATTTGAACAAGACCCTAGTAAAGCCTATTATCTGTTTTCTTAATAAAATTCAACTTTAATAGTTGTTTTCTGTCTGTTTTGGTTTCGTCTGAGCTCAGATTATCCTGAATTATATAACAAAGCTTTGAGATATTAACGTTGTGTTGTACGTTGTATTTATGCAAAGATCTCATTAGTGTTAGCAAAGTCAAAATGTAAGAAGAACCCTAGTTTGTTGGCAAATAAAATAGTCTAAAACAATAAATAAAAAATGTCGACATTATTTTACAAACATTTCTAATTTAATTTTTTTTACTATTCTATTCTTTATTGAATTATTATATTTCTGAAATTTCAGTTAGTAATTATTTATTGCTGTTACTTTTAAAATATACTTTTTCCTTTTGAATTGTGATCTCCCTATCCCTGTTATATCTCTAATTTATGTTGTTGAGTGAGTATATATAAAGTTTATGAGTTTGACAAATATAAATATGACATGTATTTATATGTTGTATATCAAATATTAACATAAACTGTTCTATGTACACGTATAACCCATTTGTGGTTAATGTTTCATTGGAGTATAAATAAAATGATTAATATATCAATAGAAGCTTATTGCCACTAATCATAACTATTTAATTAGCATATTTACTGATCTGTCTGAAACACATTGAATTATTAATTTTCACTGGTATTGACAGTTCATGTTAATGTATATATGTAATAATATAGTTTCAAAGTAGACATTTTACGATATAAATAAAACGAAAATCTATCGTCGCCTGTTTGAATAAGGTATCACATTTTGAGATGTTAGTTTCGACTATAAACATTGGTGAACATTTAACAAAGTTCGTGAAAGTTCTGTACGACTAGGGAGAGAACACGTGAAATGTAGTAAACATAAAGTCAAGACTGTTGAAAAAGTTTTAATTTTCAAGTTAAAAGAGATATTTTTTAAATTATTATGTGGGCGTAAGTAAATGTGTGCACCAACTTGAAAATAAACACGGATTTAATTAGAAAAATAAAATGGGAGCCTTTTATTTATCATTATTTACTTTGTGTGCGATTTTTTTGATTTAAATATTTATTTAGTTCAATTTTATTTTGTAAGAATTTATGTAAATTTATATATAGTTAAATATCTATTCTCAATTACATATTAATAAGAATAAGTTTTTTTGAAAAACTATAAAACTCGCACATCTTATCAGATATTGGATAAAAAATGACGTTCGTGTAATATATACTTTTTTTCCTCGAATAGCATAACACTGAAAATGATTTAATAATACTGAAAACGTCAGTGAAAAGTAATTTATTGTTATAAAAAATATAGACTGATACTTTATAAAGAAAGTTTAAATAAACGTAAATTGAATAACCGAAATAGCCAGCTGAGCAGGCATCGCCTACAGAACAGAAGTTTGAATATCTTTGTGTTATCACACGTATCTGCCCTCCGATCAAAAACAAACTGACAGCGACATGACGTATATTTTGCATAAATCAATAAATAAAATAAATGGAGGACCATGCCCTGATGTTGCATGTTATATTGTAGAGAGTATTAAGTTTGACTATCAAAAATCAATATCGAAAGTTGCCACCATACCAGATAATTTACGTAGTTGAAAAATTCATTTTTTTATATATTTTTATTTATTCGAGTGCTCGTTTTTTATTTGAATAGGTTTTGAGATAGAGAGGAAAAATATATATTACAAATGACACGTAAGTAATTTAATGTCGTAAATACAACAATAATTACAATTTATATTTGTAATCCTATGTTCAAGACTGTGTAAATGAGATAACTGTTATTTATGATCTATTCTCAATTTGTGAATATAATATGTGTCTGTGTCTACGCCAAAGTATGAGATTTCTTGGCTGAACTTGCATTTCTAAGTAATAATATATGCATAGGTTTAGGAATTTGCACGTACGTTTCAAATACACACACACACATACATATATATATATATATATATATATATATATAAAATTATAATTACATTTTTTGCTTGCGATCAAAATTTACAAGATGAAGACTTTAAACAGTCCAAAATGTCACATTAAATATTAAAATGAATTTCATACCATTAATAAACAGAAAAGATATTTTTTGGCCAATTTAATTTTTTCCATAAAAATTTAAAAAAAATCCTTAGATATATCTTGAGATAAAAAACGTTTTTTTGATGTACTTTATTAAATATTCATTTAAATAAATGTACTTGTTCATGTATTATTTATTTATTTTTGTTTATTAAAGATGTACTCAATTAAAATTTGTTTATGTCCAAAAATCGAAATTAAAGCTACCATGTATATATATATATATATATATATATATATATGTGTGTGTGTGTGTGTGTGTATAAAGTACAAAAGAGCAACGTAGATAAAATAAACTTATTTGAGAATACATCAAACATTTAATATTGGATGTCTACTGAATTAATATCCGTAGGCAAGTAAAATTGCGATTGAAATAAAACTGGTTTTTATGAGTTCGATAATTTTCTTCATGTCAGATTGTTTTAGGCGCTCGTTCAATAAAATTAGATTAATAACGATGTAAATATATACACATTTACTCATATATATATATATAAATATATATATATATATATATATATATAGATTGCTAGATAAATAAATAGAAAAGAGTTTTTTCATTAAACTTTTCATTCTTTCCAAATTCATAAAGTAATATAATTTCATGAAAAACATTGTAATTGAATGACTGGTATGTTAGTTTTGATCAATATGTCTGAGTTTTGATTTATGCCGTCATTAATGGGAAAAACAATTAAATTAACGATTAATAAGTTTCAGTTTTGATTATAATCCAGACTAAATTCGAAATGAAAACAGTATTTGTAAACGAATTTATAAACAAATGTAGTTGAAATTTTTTTTTACGTTTAAAGTACTTTTTAATAATTTTTGTACTTCATAAACATGTATTTCATATTTAAAGTTGTATGTAATTTAAATTAAAGAAAAAATGTAAAGAAAAAAATATTTATATTGAATTATTAATTTTGTGAAATTTTAATAATAATATTTTATTTTGTTTACTGTATTAATAAATATATATTTGTGGTAAACAATTCGAAAAGTTTAAATTTTATAGTAAATCTGATTTATTTCTCAATTAAATTTCTCAATTTTATTAAACTTTTAAATTTATTAGTCTTATTTTTAATAAAACAAAATTATTAATTTAAAAAATGTTGTAATTAATTTGTGTAATTTTTGATAATTTATTTTCTTTTTTATTATTGTAGAAATTTTTTTGTTAATTGATTTATTTTTGTATATATATATAATAAAAGGTATATATAGAACCTGATGTTAAAGGATTATGAAATAAGTGATTCTTAAGACGTAATATTTTTATCGATAAATAAAATTCTGGTAGAAACACTTAAACACTCAACCCCTTGTAGCCATAACAATGCGATATAAACCAAGTTCGTCAAATAAAACTTTTATTGTGCAATGTCATCAACCTCAAAAGAAAGTTTTTGTAAGTGTCAGAGTTTGGTTTCATGCTTAAGAAAAGTCGTTCAAGAACAATCAATGAAAAAGTGGCAAAGTACAATACATTACACGTTCAAGTTTTCAAACTTCGTTGAACATATCAAATACGATTTTCCGATTTCAGACTGTTGGGTTTCCGACGGGCAATGCCGGTCGTGGGGCGCACGCTCAACATGACCAGTGAATTATACCACAAATGCGAAGGCGAGCTGCTTAAGACATTCTTCGTATCGCCGTCGAACAATGTATGTTTCCATGGCAAGTGTAGCTATTACTGCGACACGTCGCATGCCATCTGCGGTTCGCCCGATACGCTTGAAGGCAGCTTTGCAGCTTTCCTGCCTGCGAAGGAAGTCGCATCTAGAAAGGTAATTGTTTGAGTATTTTATCAATCACAAAGAGGTACATTTATCAATAATACACTTTAAATTTCTAACAATAAGGACGTATTTCTTTGACAAAGTCACAATTTATAAATTAACACAGTTCACTTTAACATAGAGAATAACAAAAGTTCGAAACGAGATAATAGAAATGTTAGTTTTTTTGACTAGTATTATAATCTCTCAACTATTTCCATTTTATTTAAGATAAAACACAAACATGTATACTGGAAATATTCAAATATTCACAAACTTTAAATATTAAACTTAAATATTCAATATGATGCAATAAGTTTCAAAGTTTGAGAGTTTGTGATTTTATTTTTCATGAAAGAAATGTTTGAAAACTTATTCTATGTATGTATGTATATTTTTTCTTACGTGAATAGACATTTTATGTACATAAATGGTTTATTTAAAAACATGTTTCAAGGTTTTAAATTAAGGTATTATTTTTTGTAAAAACAAATGTTGTTTTCATTTAAAAGTATTATTTTTTTTACTTATAAATTTACACTTTAATTATATTTTGTCTTTAAAAATCCGTATATAATAAATGACATCTTTTGAAAATAGAACAATCATATTTTAAAAATTATATTTTTTTCTGTTTTCTCATACTTAACAATTTTTATGTAATTATTTGAAATAATATAAATATTTCTATATTATTTTTAATCAAATGATATATAAATAAATATATTTCTAAATTATACAAATATTAAAAAAAATTAAATAAGATGTTTTTATAAATTCTATTGAATTCCACAACATTAGTTATAATGAAGGTATTTGTAGTACGACATATTTTCTAACAAAGTTTTCTCTTCCCATTTTTATTTTTATTAAAAAACTTATGATTTTTTGCAAAATTTATTCTGAATTATAATAATATTATTCTGAATATTTTTTTCAATATTTCAATACTAAAATAGTACATTGAAATCAATTTTTTGTTTTATATAGTTCGAACTTTTCGAAAATAAAACTGAAATAACGATATCAGAGATTGAACATCAGTCGTCACATAAACGACCTACGTCAAAGAATCACTGATGTGTCCCTAAAGAAATATACACTCACGTATGGGAAAACACTTTTATAAGACTTGAAGCATGTAACAGAACACTAAGTTAAAACTTAAAATTAGTTTAAGGAAACTTTTTATCCTCACAAAATATAGTTAATTTTTATCACTTTATTGAAAATAATATATCAAAATATTTTACACATACTTATACAAGTTTGTGACTTATATACATACACACATACATACATATATACATATATATATATATATATATATATATATATATATATATATATATATATATATATATATGTAGCCCAAATGAAACTAAAAAATAAAAAAGAATAGTAATTAAAATTATATCTAAACTTTTAGTTTCATTTGGGCCACCTTATATAAACATACATATACAGATATAATAGATACTAAAAATAGAAGTTTACTCCACAGTTATTGTCATTAAGGCTAATTTACTTTTACATAAATCAAACGATCTTTCAACATCACAAAATTATATAACGTTTTTAATAATCGTTTGTCGTTTACATTTTTTTTTTGTTAATGTGCATTTCGACGATCATTGTATAGCAAACCAGAACACGATATTATTAAATGCTATTTTTATTTATTTTATTTTTTAAAAAAGAAACGAGAAGAAAAATGAGTAGTTAAAGAAAGACGTATTATACAAAAAAACGAGAGTTTTGAAATAAGAAAATCGAGTAAAGAAATATGTATTACACAGTTACATTTAAAAATAAACATTGAAATGAAATGTTTAATTTAATGTCATTTTTTAAAAAAAAAACTTCTGAGAATAATCATATCGTTTTTAAAATACGAATTAGTAATAAAATATTAATAGTAATTACTGAACATTTTTATAAAATGTTAAAGTATTTACGTATGATTTATTTATATGTAAAAAAATACTTTTTTATTCTTTAAAAATATGTTGTTACTGTCAATATGGTCATTAATTTTAATATATTTTTTTGTTAAAAGAAAATATTAATAGTAATACTAAAAATATTTTAAATACATTTAGTAAAGTAATTTCAAGACTTTATTTAACAATATATGTGTATGTATGTATATATAATATGTATGTATATTTATATATAAATATATTTTTCTTAAAAAACAAAATGATATATAAAGATATATGGGACATTTCACACACATCTACAAATAGGCATATATATATATATATATATATATATATATATATATATATATATATATATATATATGGTTTTATAAATTTAGTACGATAAAGTGATAAATCCTCATAAAAATATATCCGATGTGTCTTCAGGTGTGGCGACATCCGTGGCGTCGTTCCTATCATAAGAGGCGTAAAGCTCAGTGGGAGCACGACGCCGACTACTGTTCGTTAGTGCGCGAAATTCCGCCGTACGACACTGGGCGTCGTCTATTGGATCTTATGGACATGGCTGTGTTCGATTTCCTCACGGGTAATATGGATCGTCATCATTACGAGACATTCAGGTATGTTATTCTATTTTATTGTTAAGAAAAAACATGCAATATGTTTCCTAGAATATAGACATATATGTATGACTTCAATAACTTTTTAAAGTCATAGATATATGAAATTTATTGTATGAAATATATTCTAGATTAAGCAAAATAAATTGTAAGTTTTTATATAATTATAGGTTTATTATATAAGGTGACCTGGATGAGATTAAAGGATAGTAAATCGTAATAAAGAAATAAATGTATGTCTTAACCCTTGAGTCTCATTTGTACTAACCTATATTTTTTAAAAAATGTATTGTATATTTTAAATACTTAATCAAATTAATTGTTAATTTTCTTCAAAAAGTTTTAAAATATTTCTATCATCGAGTAATCATTTACTAAGTCAGTATTTTTTTTTGATTTCGTATTATTTAACAATGAATTCAAAATACAAGATCGAGTTAAATAATCATATATTGAATAATTATAAAATGTTTTTTGATAAATTATTTTTATAAATAAATAATTGAATTTTTAAAAGTTATATACTTTCATTGAACATTTTTTTTTATTGAATAAACGTCAGATACCAATTCCGGTTTTTACTCATTGCGAAAAAAAACATTTATTTTTGTTTATTTATTTATTTACAAATGTTAAATAATTTCAAGTAAAATTATTTATTTACATAAAATTATGAGAAACTCTTAAAAATACAAATAAATGTAATAAATACATTAATATCATTTATAAAATATTTACTAAAATAATTGCATTTAAATAAAATAATAACATTATTAATACTCCTCATATATTTTACTTAAAATTTATACGTACATAAAAAATAAAAGTTTTCCAAAAAAATATAAAAAAAATAAACTTCAACTCTCATGAGAAAATACTCTATATATAATATACTTTAATTATTGATCGAAATTATATTAGTTAATTTGTTACGTTCCATATGCACGTTTCCCTTAATGTAATGAAAAATTGTTAAGCTCGAACAGAATTCAATTACTTGAACATATTTGTCACTTAGCCGACACAGTAGCTGCTGAACTACTGGCACGTCCATAAATTATATTTATCATTATACATTTACATGAACGTATATCCCGGTTTTGTGACATGAAATATTATAAAATGATGAATATCAAATCTATTCCCATTTTATTCTATACAAATAAATTATATTCAAAATTAAAATATTTGAAAAATATAATTGTTTAATTATTATTTGAAATTGTCGTAATTGATTCTAATATAATTATTATTAGATTTGCTTTTGAAATACTATTTAAATAAAATGATTTCAATCGTGTTTTTCAAATATTACTAATTACTCGTAGTTACAATTAAAAAATATAATTAAGTAATGAAAACTAGTTTATAATTAAAACTTAAAAAAAATGTTTATATGTGTTAAAACTACTTATTAATTTTTTTATTAATATCTAGATATCATATAATAATATTTAAAATAATCATATCTATTAACAAAATAATTTGAAAATCGATTTTTTTGATCATTGTAAATCAACTATTTGTAAATTTCAATAACATTGTAATATAGCTTAAAATGAAAATTCTGATGCATTATTAAAAATAGAACTGATAAAAAAAAATAATTATTCTCTAGTTATAATTACTTTTTTAATACTAGTTGATGTTTGAAAATTGAATTTCATTTAATGTTAAACAAAATTGTAATTAACTAATAACTGTTTTATAATAACAACCAAAATTAATTCTCAGAATATTAGAAAATTTACTATTATATATTTATTTGCTTATAATCCTATTTTTTTAATTATGCAGAATTAATATTATTAATAATAAAATTAAATAAGAGCGAATAAATATCAACTAATTAACTAATTTTTGAAAAAGCATTTTAAAAAAGCAAAAATAGTATAAGTATTTAATGAAATTATTTTAAAATGTAGAAATATATTTTTATATAATTTTACATTTATATATTTGTAAACAATTATTAATGTTATTTTATAAATCGAAATCAAACAACAATATTGTTTATAATTTTATATTCCAAAAATAACTAATGCTTTTATATAAAAAACCTATATTTAAATAAAATTAATCCTTATATAATATAAATGAAAATTAAATAAAATGTAGTTAATTTATTTTTTTTTATCTTTATAGAATATTTGGCAACAATACCTTTCCACTTCACTTAGATCATGGAAGAGGTTTCGGTAGACCGTTCCACGACGAACTGTCAATCCTTGCTCCAGTGTTACAATGCTGCTTAATAAGAGAGTCCACCCTTATCACTCTAATCAAGTAAGTGAAAATAATAATAATCTGAATGAGAGCAATAGAAAAGCGCACGCAAATAATTTAACATATATTTGTAATTCATGTAGTAGTTCTCAAACAACTGTTTTATTTTTATTCGCTTTTAAGGACTGATTATTCTGCTTAAAATTTATTTCTTATACTGCTTATTAAATTTCCAATTCATTATACATATTTCATTTTTCATACATTTTTTTATATAAATTATTAACACCGATTTTTATTTTTATCTCGTTTTTATTTAGTATATAAAATATAAATAATTTTTTTTGATACAAATAAAATTCTAAAATAAATACATTTATTTTTTAAATCATACTTTAATATTTATAAATACCAAATACTTATATTTATTTTTAATATTATATATATATATATATATATATATATATATATATATATATATATATATATATATATATATATATATATATATATATATAATGAAATATATCCATTGTGATATGAAAAAGAGACAACATAACAAGTTTGACCTAGAGTATATGTATTATATGTCTAAAAATAAATTAATATTAACATGCAATCATATATGAAAATAGATGATTGCATTTTGTTGATATTAAATTTACATATCCTATTTCTAGTCCATTTATTTTATAACATGAAAATAAATACAAAATAAATGTTTCATTATTGAAACAGACACGAGTATAATAATTTTTTAAAGATACTTTTTGATAGCTGTATTATGTATTATTTTTCAAATTAAAATCCTCTTCATTAAATAAATTATCTCAAATAATTAACTTACTGCGATTCCTTTGAAGTAACTTTAAATAATATATGTTGTAAATAAATTCAAGAATTATAATAAAATAAAAGATTGATATTTTTTAAAATATTTTACAGAACTTTGAATAAAAATCGTTTTTTTCAATTCCATTTACTAATACAAATAAAAATTAATCCTGCCTATTAAATAAATGTATTAAAAGTACTTGAATTGAAATAAGAACCATACATAAAAGTCTGTAATAATATTTTTTTGTTACTTATAATTAAATGTGTCAGAAAAATATTTTCGTTCTCGGTTTTCTTTCATACAATATATTTACATTCGTCGAACATTGTAACTTTAGATATACAATAGATATGTTCAATCGGTTTTTTCAAATCCAAACATCAATGCGTGACAATTATGTGTCCCAATAGACCTTTTCGAAACAACGGAACAAGATAAAGGAAAAACCATCCCATCTGTACAAATGCGAATATGTGTCTGTACATACATATATATATATATACACATATGTACTTTTTTACTCATATATATGTAAGTATGTATATATATATATATATATATATATATATATATATATATATATATATATATGTGTGTGTGTGTGTGTGTGTGTGTATTTGTTAAACAAAATTAAAAAGTAATATCATAATAATAAAAACAATCATATATGAAAATAATAATAATTTTTACAATATTATTTTTTTAAAAAAAATGATCGATTTTTATCTTCTTGTATTTTAATTATTAAAATACATAAAGATAAAAAATGTTTTCCTCTCTCTCTCTCTCTCTATATATATATATAGAGAGAGAGAGAGAGAAAGACCTAATTAAGACTGAAGGGTTTATACATATATTTATTTACTGACTATCATTTACTATCCTTCAATTTCTGTTTGTGTATATTTAGATAGAGTGGCCTGAATAAAACTGAAAGATAGTAAATGATACTAAATAAGTAAATGTATATCTAAATCACTTAGTTTCATTTGGATAAACTAATATAAAAAAGCAATAAAAAATAAATAATTAATTTTCTTGAATTTCTCATTAACTCAAGTTATATAATCTACTTCATATTTTAATTCGAGTAAATATTAAATTTTGAATAATATAAATATTATAAAATATTTTTTCTAGTCTTTTTTTATTTGAAAAAAATGTTTTGCCAAACTTAAATCTACGTTAATTACTATTTAATATTTTATATATTTTTATCTTTTGAAAATTACTTATCTGTTACGAATATAAATTCTTTTATAGTCAAATAAATTTTTACAATCAATTTCCAACTAAATTAGAATAAATTATATGGCTATTTTCAATTTCCCTTAAATTAGTCTTTTAGCTATTTTTTTAATGACAAAAAATATTTTAATTTGTTCTAAATAAATAAATTAAAATTAATGTTAAATTACTTCATTAATTTACAATAGTTTCTATTTAAATTACTATATTTAGCTGTCGTTATAATTAATGTTATATATATATATATATATATATATATATATATATATATATATATATATATATATATAAGGAAGTAGAGAATCTGTAAAAACTACATCACCCCATTGAAACAACCATTAGGGTTAAACATCGGATTGCCCTTAGATGCTTTACATTAAATAAACAATAAATTCAGAATGTTACAAGAACGTTGACATTAAATAGCACTTTAATAAATCTTAATAGACAAACAAGTCACCGAAAGCTGTTACGTTTTAATAATAAAAGTGTGTATTTTGTTTGAACATATTCGAGAACGTGTACAATAATATCAGATGCTTACAAATTCATAAATTGGAGCCGATGAATATGTTTCAGTTTAATATATTCGTTGTTGAAAGTAATGCAAAAACATTACGCAACTTTTATTTTAGGTAATGGGTTTTAAATCTTTTTTTACCTATCGAAAAACCGAAATATACGTAAACAAAAGTGTATTTAACACACACGCACATTTATATATAGTATATAATAAATGTAAACCAAAAATATGATAAAGTATCTCTGGAAAATATGAAATATACTTTATTTAAACATATGGCCGAAAATACTTTATTACTGAGATGTGAACAGTGGTATAAGCTGTTCATTTCAAAGATAGTGACTTGGAACATTTTATCGTATTAGAGATTAATGTTGCTAATATTTCTTAGTAGATTCTTAAATGTTAAAGGTATCATTTTGAAACATTCACTGTATATATGTATGAATTTATATATATATATATATATATATATATATATATATATATAATATTCAGAAGAACCAATTTTCAATGTAAAATCATTCTAAAACTGGTAAATTATTATTTTAAAAAAATCCATTTTAATGTACTAATTTCACCGCAGTCACATTATGTCGAATATTCCAACAATTCCAAAAAGTTACTCCGTCACTGAAACTATTATCGTTATATACACACAATACTAAAGGGAATTGTATTTTGCTATTTTTATTTGAATGTCTAAACGAAATAGTAGCAACACACGAATCTTAATTTGTGTTTTACACAGCTACAGTAGAAACGTAAAAGACACAATTTCCAGTTTGTTCTGATAATCAAGCTAATTTTTTTTCTGAGGGGAAACAAAAGGAATGTAATTGGGTTTTTGCACGAAAATTTATAAGTAATATATGTAAATTACATATACATAGAATGTAAAAATTATTTAATAAACGTATTATTTTATTCAATGAAAGTGTATACACAATGATGCAAGTTGGTATTAAAAAAAATAATAGTAGTAATGGTAATTGCGCTCAGTGCAGTAAACAAAAATAACTAGTATCAAATTATATATAATCAAAAATCACTATATACAATCTTATATAAATACATATATATATATATATATATATAATGTTTTTTAAAGCATGATAGAACATTAAATTGAATCCTTATCGAAAGTTCTATCTAACCTAAAAAAATATTATATATATATATATATATATATATATATATATATATATTTATATATATATGTACGTTTCTATAAGAAAATCAAAAAATAAATTTCAAAAAGGACATAATTTTACTTATTAATCTATCTCGAGTCTCGGGTCTATGACATACATATGTCATCTTTCATTAAGACAAGATTACCTTCTTGTTAAAATGAAAAACACTTAATCAAATTCAATCATGAAAACGTTCCCATTATATATATATATATATATAATAAATTATAGAATTTATGTATCCATCCATTTTAAAAAATTCGAATTACTAAAAAAAATAGACAATGATTTATTTGATGTCAGTCATGCTAGAACATTAAAAAATAAAAATATAATTACTCTTTATTTCCTTCTAATATTACAAAATAATATATATATATATATATATATATATCTATATATATGTATATATATATATATAGGGGTATTTTTTAAAGTGTAATTGAACTTTAAATTGAATTTCTATCAAAATTAATTTCAATTAATTCAATAAAAAAATAAAATATACCATATGTGTAAATTGTAAACTTCCAATATTCATTTTAGTTTTTTATAAAATGTACAAACTTTTTTTTGCTATGCAAATAAAGTACTCTTCATGTCATTCAATTAACATTAAAATATTTGAAATTCATATTCGTTTTCTATTAATTTTTCATTTATGCAAAAAAAAGAAAAATATTTTCTTTTTTTTTAAAAAATATAGATTTGCATGTCCCCCAGTTTTAAACATAGCAAATAAATACAGTTATTGTTGTTCGCTATTAATAAACATCTGTCATTCACATGAACTCCAAATTTATCACTGTTCGTCGAATACAAAAAAGAAAAAACACATAAATGAAAGCTGTATGTATTGCATGAAATATAAATTTCATGCTAATTTACGAATCACAATGTTAGAAGCGAATTTATCAATGTAATATTATTCTTGTAGTTTTTTTTTTATTCAAGTCAGTTGAAGTATTCGTTAAAGTTAATTTTTTATTATATTGAAATTGATTTTATTCAATTATAAAATCTATATAAATATAAAAAGAAATCTTTTCATAAAGTACCATATTTTTCAAAAGTTAAAAAAGGTAAATATGCCTATTATTTTATATTATGATCATTAAATATAAAAAATAAATAAATAAACATCCTAATATAGTTAATTATTTTTCATCGTTATATGTTGTATTATTTTCATACTTATTAATAATAAAAGTGACTGTTGTATTCAATATATTATTTTTCTTTTTTTTATACAAATGCTTAATCTATAATTAATCGTCTATATAATGCAATAATAATAAGCTGTTTTCAAAGATATCAAATGATTTTCGAATAGTTGCATGACGTAACTTGTATTAAATAGAAAGAACACATCACAAAAAAATACGAACGTTTCTTCTGATCGTGACATTTTTCTATAAACACAACGTTTTTCCGTTTTGTTACAGGTAAACCCTGTAAAAGTTATTAACAACCGACCTAAACTGTACGCATTCAATCATTCGTTGCCGTACATAATTCCCTTGTAAATAGATTTTTACTGTGTACGACAACGAATCCTGCCCCCTAAATGATGAACAGTATATAAATAAGAAAATAAAATGGAGAGGAACGCGAATCCTAAAACGGACCGTTTACTGCGCTTTGATTCAGACATGACACGCAACCTATCACGGATTGCTATCATTGTATTTGAAACGCAAACTCGTTGATGTTGTTTTGCCATATGTCCGTCCATGTTCTTTTTGTTGTTCACTGCAAACGATTTTGTTTAATTCAATTTCCGTTCCTCCGTATACGTACTTCTAACAAAACATTATAAAATAATGGAAATCACGAAAGAACGTTTTTCAAACTTTGATGAATGAACATTTAAATTTATGCGGCGAAATATCGAAGTTGTGTTTTTTACTGCATTAATGGCAATGAATCACAAAACTTGTTTCGTTTCCTTGCATTAATTAGTAATCTTTGACAGTTTTACATAAATACTTTTTTCATATTTTATGCAGTAATCACGCTGGTAACGTTATTGGAATTAAAACTTGAACGATTTCCAATCTTAACAACGGTAAAGAAAAAACACACAACTCGTAAATCAGTTTGTATTGTTTTGTTATTTATGAAAGATCATTTCAGTTTTATTCATCGAATGAAAAAAATATTTTTCAATTTTTAAACATTCTTTTTTATACACACACAAAGATAGGTAGAAATATAAAAGAATGGCCATAGTCAAGTTAACGATTTTATTAAATATTTACTTCAGTTGAATGATAAATAATTTATTGATATTTATTTACTAAAAAAAATGATATTATTTTCTATTTTTTTATATTCTTTTCTCATTTATATATATTGAAAATAAATAATAAAATAATAATATAAAAACAAATACTTTTGAATTAATTCAACAATACAAGTTCGATGTCAGTTAATTAATATTTTAAATATCATTTTCATCACTGAAAAATTTATTTTAACACAAATGAATCACTTACTCCAAACATCAGTAGATTTTATAACAGTATTCAATAGTCACTGATCAGTTTATTCACTGATAAGCATTTCGATTTCATACTTTTATCATTATTGAATTTGAATATAAAATATAATTTCATAATGTAGTATTTTGTTGATGGGCATGTCCATCGAAATTCACATCAACAAATAAATTACTGATCACTTTTATAAAATCTGTTGGTGTCGAGGAATGAGTTGTAGGTTTGAATTTAATTTAAATGTTATTTTATATAAATTAAAATGAAAAATAAATCTATAGTTTTATAATCGTTTTTAAATAATATTCTTGTATCTTGTATGAAAATATTTGGTTTTGTTGTACATTGTTTATTATTAAATATAATATATATAAATACATACATAAATAAATATATATATATATATATATAAAATATATATATATATATATGTATGTGTGTGTGTTTGTGTATACATAATACGTATAAACCTTTGATAATTAAATATTTGGAAGTTTAATATGGCTATATGTACTATTTTTTTAAAAAAAAACAAATCTGGTTATGATATAAATACAATTTGTATAAAACAGGAAACTTTAAAGTTCAAAAACATAAATGTTTCATTTTTGTAATCTATTTCTCTTTATATATATGTAATAAAATATGAATTTAATATTTATATGAAAAACCGAATCTATTTTTAAACTGAAATATGCTAGTGCTACTAAATAAAAAATAGAACAAAATGTCAATTTACATCACATTATTTTCATAAAACTTATTGACGTTATAAGAAAGAATAATTCAATAATATTAGTTTGAATTCTTTTTTTAAAAAACTTATTATCTTTTATATTTATATCGTTAATTTCATTCATTCATTTCTTCGTTTTGTATTTATGTATGTATAATTTACATTACACTTATAATGAAATAGTCGACACGAATTTACTGAATCCTTTTCGTAAAGTTAATTTAAGTTTAACACGACTGTCAGAAAATAACATTTCATAACATTTAAATAAATACTATGGATATATTTATATTCACACCTATCTTAAGGAAATGGAATTTAATATAAATTTTAATTCTATTCATATTATGTTTATATTTGTTAAAAATGTAAAATATGTTGGTTTGTGTTGTATAAAAAATTATTATAGACGATTCTTAACGGTCATATAGTTCTCAGTTTTTTACTTAATTAGTAAAAAAAATTCCGTGTTCAAACAGTAATTTGGTAAAGTATTATATTTTAAATGAATTATAACATTTAAGATCTTTTTAAAAAATCTTACTCGTATTAACATATATTTTTTTAATATAACTAGATACACAAATTGTGTATCATGTTACTAATTTATAATATAGTGAAAAATAAAGAACAAAATATATAAAATACAATGTAGTCTTAATTGAAAAATAGTTTTAAATAATTTTATATATGTATATAATTTTACCAAAATAAATTGTATGAATTCTATTTTTAATTTTCTAAAATATTTTTCATCCAATATTTTTCAAACAGACTTGTTTAGTCCTAACTTTTAAAGTTTCTTTTATATTATTACCGAAATTAGATAAATAAATAATAATAAGCAAATGAATGTATGTCTAAACTCTTTAAATCATTTGCCCTACCCTACATTTATTTTTAATGTAAATTTAGAATGAAAAACAATAAAATAAGAATTTCTACTAAACGAATCTTCTAAATAATTAACCTAAAGTAATTTGTACATATTTTAAACCTTATTTTATGTATAAATTATTGTTTATTGTTATTAATACTTCTTGGTATGCTATTTTATATCTTTAAACATAATTTTATTTTTTCGTTTATTCTCTTTTTGTAAAAGAAATTATTTCAAATGAAATATCCTTGCTTTTATTTTTTTATGAAATAATATAAATTACATTAAAATGATTTTTCAATTATTGATAAATTATCATTAAATTTTTAAATTAATAAAAATATATTATTACAAGTTATGTGGATATAATTGTATAAATATTTGATTATTTTGTATTATGTATCACTTTTACTACATATACAGTTTTTATATACAATTTTATGTGTATTTTTTATAGCACAGTAAAATTCTCATACATCAAAATCGATAGAATTAACTTAATTATTTTCTCATATAATAAGTGGTTTAAATATTAAACATTTTATTGATATAAATAAATACAACTTGTCAAATATACAAATATTTCAAAATTAGAAGAATGTATATATATATATATATATATATATATATATATATATATATAAATCTGATTATTTGTATCAATTCGGCTCACATATCATTCCGCAATTTTCGTCACATATCTATATTTACATAAATCGTTTAAATTATACGTTACACAAATCATCAACTCCCATTTTGATTCAGCTTTAAACACAAGTGTGGATATGTTAGCCGTAGTGTAATACAAGGTACTGTCTCAAAGTCGCTTATGCATTAATTATGGGACCAGAAATTGGCTTTTGGAATATGCAAAAGCTATTAATATTAATGCTTCTCTCTTCAGTCAGGTGGTATACAGCCTCACCAGTGGCGTCTGTCTTTCGAACTTTCAACAATCGTATTTCTCGATGCGTTGTTTGTTAACAACTACTTAGTAAATGTAGAAATTATTAAAACACTACGCAGTAATTATTTATATTTGTCTTTTGTACTAGTCTATGTAAAATATTAATAATACGTTAAAGAATTTTAATGTATTATATTTGAATATTCAATGTAACTTACAGCTTGAATAATTAATGTGGATAGAATTTAAATATAATATTTTTTGTAAAATTATAAAAATGTTGCATATTGGAAATGAGGTATAAAATACTTTTTGAATTATCAATTTCAAAATAAAATATCTTTATAATTATGAATATGTATTTTTAAAGATTATTTAAATTTTTATATTAAAATAAAACATTTATTATCTAAAAACTTATTTTTAGAACAATTCTTATTTATTTATTTTTTTTAGATAAACGAAATGATATTACAAATAACTGTGGAAAAAACAGTAGTGTCAGAGTATAAAAATTTAATAGGTTAAACAGTTGGATTTACTGTGCTGTATCGTACCACAAACATTTTCTACACTTGTGCCATCTTTTAATACTCGAGTATCTACATACTTCTCAAAGATAAAAACACATACACAGACAAATAGGTAATTGAAAAAGAACAATAGAAACTGTAACCTCGAGGACTTATAAAAAAGAGATAAAGTAAATTAAATTTTCATCATTCTATATTTATTTAAAAGCATCAAAATAACTTCTTATGTTTTTTTCATTTTTAATTTAATTTCATATATATTAATTTTTTTTTTATTTTATTTAAAATTTATTATAATAATATTGTTGAAATATGAAAAAAATAATACAGTTCTTGTACTATAATTAGATTAAAACTAAATTGTTTTTCTTAATTTTTTTAATGAAATAATTACATGTAATGTTGTGTTCTTGTAAATATTTACATAACTTCTCCAAATGTGTAAAGAATAGTCGTTCACAGTGAATACAGGTAATATGTTAATTACCTTTTATACTTAAATACAATCTAAACATGTAACATGATTCTTAAAAAGATTACATAAATATTTATTCAATAAGATGTTTAAGTTTAATATTTCTTTCTGCAATTAATTTCAGTAATCAAATTATTAATGAAAAACGTATTTATTTTAGTTAAATTACAATAAATCATTAACTGATTTTTTTAAATAATTCATTTTATTACAAAACACTTACTTTTTCATATCTTAAATAACATATATTATTTACATTATTATAAATACACAATTTGTTAGTTTTATATAAAATGAAATGAAAACACATAGAATATTTATTTTCATATAAATTGAAAAATGAACAAATACATTTCAAATATATTTATCAGGTTAGGAAACTTAATCATTTAATTGAATTTTTTATAACACTGTTCGTATTTTCTTCCTTAATACTTTTCTTGCTCTGTTCTTAGTTTACCGAGACAACAGTTCGTGGACGAAAAATCTGTTCAGTAGAATTTTTTTTTACTATTTTTTTTGTTCTCATTTTTGTGTTCCTAAGAAAGCATTTATCTCAAAAGAAATATATAAAAGTTTTCATTAGTATCTCTAACTCCGTGTCTAGTTTTTCTCGTAGATATATTTTTTTTGAACAAAATATGTGTTAATAGTATATAAATAAATATATACATATATATATATATATATATATATATATATATATATATATATATATATATATATATAAAACAAAACACAATAAATGTTCACTAAAATTTTACATTCTGATAGAGAAAAATGAATTTTCTCTATTTTTTGGATTTCATGAAAAAGAAAAATAATTAAAAAATCTACTTCTATTATCAGAATTATATATATATATATATATATATATATATATATATATATATATATATATATATATATATATATAATAACTAAGAGTGATAATTTCAGTTTTAATAAATTATTTAATGATTTAATCGAAAAATCATTTTATTTATATCTGATTATTTTTTCACTAACAAATCCATGTTTTTTTTTTAAAAAAAATATGAAATTAGTACAGAACTGTATATTTCAAATAAAAAAATAATGTTTTGATTAGTGTAATAACTTTTTTGAATTTTAAGAAAAAATTGAATTTGATAAAAAAGTTGATTTAGGGTTCTATAAATTCTCAATTTTATTTATAAAAGTTATTTTTACTAGAAATTAATTATTTTTTGTGCAAATGATCGATTTTTAATAAAAACGGCTGACTTATAATCAGTTTTGAAATTTTCGATTTTTCAGCCCAAAAAAACAACGACCTATAGTATGCAAAATTTTGTGAAAAATCGACATTCTTAAAAATCATTTTTTTTCGTCTAAAATCAAAGATAGGTTATAACATAAAGTGAATCGATGATTAAAATCATATTTTATAACATAGGATGGATTTTATTTGAAGAAATCTTAGTTTAACCAATTATTCAATAATTTCATCAAAAAATCATTATATTTATATCTGATTATTTTTTCTGTAACAAATCCCATTTTTTTATTTAAAAATATGAACTCAGGATAAAAGAAGTATATTTCAAATAAAAAAAATTTTTTTTTGACGAATGTAATATTTTTTTCGAACTTTTGAAGTTTGGGAAAAAATGGAAAATGAGAAAAAATTAACTTTTGTTTCCAAAAAAATTATATTATATTAAATAAAATTATTTTTACTAAAAAATAATTATTTTTTATTCAAATAATCGATTTTTAATAAAAATAATCGACTTAAAATGAATTTTAAAATTTTCAATTTTTCAACCCAAAAAAACAACGACCTATAGTATGCAAAATTTTGTAAAAAATCAACATTGTTAAAAATCATTTTTCTTTGTCTAAAATCAAAGATAGGTTATAAAATAAAGCGAATCAGTATTTAAAACCACATTTTTGGATTCAGGAGGAATGTTATTTAAAGAAATTCTGATTTAACCATTTGTTCAGTAATTTAATCAAAAAATAATTATATTTATATTTTATTATTTTTTCAACAGCAAGTTATTATTTTTTTATTTAAAAATATTAACTCAGGGTGGAACTTCATGTTCCAAGTAAAAATAATATATATTTTGATGAATGTAATATATTTTCTTAGTATTTGAATTTCGAACAAAGATGAAAAATTATGAAAAAAATACTTTCGCTTCTAAAAATTCTCTATTTTATTAAATAAAATTATCTTTATTAAAAAAATATTTTTTTATGCCAATAATCGAATTTTAATAAAAACTAGTTGACTGACACTGAATTTTAAAAATTTCAATTTTTCAGCCTAAACAAAACAATGATCTATACATTTTATAAAAAAATTGACATTTTTGAAAATCAATTTATTTTCAAAAATGTCAAAATTGAAGATAATTTATAAAATAAAATATATCAATGATTGAAACCACATTTTTTAATACTGAACGGATTTTAATAACAAAAAAAATCCTAACTTAGCCATTTTTTATCTGAATTGAAAATTAATGTTTAATAAGAATTCAAAAATTTGGTTATAAAATGATTAAGCTATATATCGTAGCTTTAAATTTGATCTTAAATCGTATAATATATTTTTTAAAAAAATATGTACAAGTAATATTTTTAAATAACTCCATTATAAAATTCATAAAAATGAACAAAAAAAATATTTAAAAATCTTTATAGACATTAAAAGATTTCACAAGTGTAATATCCGTTACGTAAATTGTACATATTATATTTTACATTCATTGAATTCTCGAAAATGGCCCTAAGCGACGCTCGTTACTTGGACATACACGTTGAAGCTTACCATCCATTCGTCAACCGAGCTCAACAAGCTATACCGACAATTTTCAATTTACAATGTAGCCCTCAGTTACAAAAAGATTATCAACTCCCTGTTGTACATTGTTGGTGATCTTTAATTATTAATTCAATTAAATCTATTCGACAGGAAAATTCTAACGATTTGCAAAAAAAGTATACCTATATTTTTTTATTTACTTTTTAAATATTTATTATACGTTAATTTTGGTTTTTATTTTTTTAGGGAATTTTTTTAAATTATTTGTACATAAATTAATAATATTAATCAATAATATAAAATAATTTTGTATTACCTGTTTTAAAATGTTCAGTAATATAATAATCGAAATTAATGAAAAATATTTTATTTTGGTAACAAAACTTTTTCTATAAAAAGAATAATAAACAAACATAATAATCTTTATATTCATATTTATTTTGAAACCAAATATTCGTAATTTTTTTAGAAATCTCTAAACAAAATTGTATACAATAATTATAATATTTATATATTAAATAACATATGAAACATATTTGTTCCGTTTAAATATTCTAAAATAAAATAGAATATTTGAATTTCATTTTTTTGAAATATGTCCAGTACTATTAATATATCTATTCAAAATATTTATTTAAATTGTTTATATTTTTTTAAAAACATATATATATATATATATATATATATATATATATATATATATAGGTGGCCTAAATAAAACTGAAAGATAATAAATTATATGATAGTAAAGAAATAAATGTATGTCTAAACCCTTCAGTCTCATTCAAACCGCCCTATATATGTAAAAGAATTTGTAATTATAAAAATTAAAAATGTTTATTTCTCTATTTATAAAATTTAATAGTCTTAAAAACATTTCCATTACTTTAATTAAATTTATATTTGTAATAAAATATAATATTTAATTTTTTAAAATAATTTCTATAGTGTAATTAAATATGACTCTAATTATTATATTCAAAGCATTACTTTTTTTAAATAGATAAGAAGAAAATCATTTCAGTTGAAATATTTAACAAAATAAATATAAAATAGTTAGTTATTTCTTATTAACAAAAATATTTTCAGTTGCACTAATTATATTAATAATGTTAAATTATTAATTAATAATACTAAACTAATATTACATAATAATGATAAAATTATATATAAAAATAATTATATATATATATATATATATATATATATATATATATATATATATATATGACTAGTTAACAATTAATTATTTAACAATAAACCTTGTTAAAAAAATTAAGAATTATTATTCCATTTCGTCATTTATCCACATTTATGACAATCGTACTGAAAAATTAATTAGGCATAATATTCTTTTATATTATAAACAATGCTTTTAATTTCTATTGTTTCCCATTTGAAACCCTTTTTTATTCAGTCTTAGTATCTTTCGTTGCCATTATTTCAACATCTAAATGTAAAAAATATATTTTAATCAAAATCATATCTTTAAAAAAATCTTTATTTATCAACCAGTTTTTTTGATTTTTCTTAATTGATTTTATTTCATCATATTTTTTATTCTTATTAAAACTGTTCAGTTTATTTAAATAATATTAATATAGGATGGTCCAAATGAGATTGAAGTGTAGTAAATGATAATAAGCAAGTAAATTTATGTCTAAACCTTTCAGTATCATTTGGACCAGTCTGTATATTCTATAATAAATATGATTTAATAAAACATACCTTCATATCAAATAACGTAAGAAATAAATTTTAAACTCTGTCTAATTTGTTTAAACAATATTAATATATTCTTTGCTATGATTTATTAAAACACATTTTCAATTTTAAAAATATATTAATTTTTTGAACAAACCGAGTTAATAAATATAATATATTGTATAAAAAACTAAAAGTCAAATATTATAAAAAATAATTTCTAAATGATATTTTAAAATTTATTTTTGTGTTCTTTTTTTCATTTACAACAAAACCATTTTTTATTAAACACTCTAAGAGAAACTTTACACAATTTTTGTATTTAATATTCAAATCTACTACGTTTTAATTTCTGAATAACCATTTAAACAAATATTTTTAGGAAATTAATACTGAATTTTAATTTTAAAAAGTACAATGATTTTTTTATACAAATGATTTATTTAAAAATGTATTTTGATTGAAGTTCAAAAAAATTGTATCCAATATAAAATTTTTAAAAAAATGATCAATGGTTTTAATTAATGTCTTTTATATATAAAACATTTTTAAATAGTTTTAAGGTTATATATATATATATATATATATATATATATATATATATATATAAATAATTGTATATATAACTTAAAGTCAAGTAAATGTTCTTCAGAAGAATTAGAATTCTTTACTACATTATATATATATATATATATATATATATATATATATATATATATATATATATATATATACATATATAAATTAATGCAAATAAATTAATTTATCTTGTAATCATTAAAGCGGGCAAATTAAGTAATGTTATTAAGTAGAATCATTACACGAAAATACGACTTTTATCATTGATAATAAAAACGAGTCACGTCAAAACAAGCAGGTTGTATGTAAGCTATATCTTGTACGGTTGTGGTTGTTATTTTCTCGCTTTTTATCGCGACGGAAGGAAACAAGGACGGAAGTTAACAAACAAGGAGTTCGTTTGAAATTATCATCGTCAAAATAAAACAATTTTATTTCTAGGTATTTAATGTGTGAAACGTGTTTCGAGGGTATTATAATTTTAATATAAATGATTCACACTGTTCCACCGTAGAATATTCATTTAAAAAGATTCACTCGGTCTTCTCGACATAGAAAAATATCAAATATATATATACATATTCCGTGCTCATCTGAAATATTAATTAAGTTTGTATTTCAGATGTACTTGACTAAAGGAAATCGAATTATTTGTGTGAACGATAATGTTTTATTAAGTGCTGTTCGTGACGCCTATAGATTAGGATAATATTTTAAATTTTAAATATATAAGGAAATATTTTCAAGGATAATTGAATGTTTTTATATCGATCAGGATAATTAATATTGGAAATGTATAAATCTTTCTTTTAATCGAAACATATTATCATCATTATATATAATTAAATATTGTGTATAGGTTTTATTTTTTACATTTGAGAATTCAAAGCATAAAATTCTTTAAAAAAATATCATTTATGTTATGTGTAATATTTATTTTTGCAATAAATAATAGTAATAATTTATTGAATAAAAATAAAATTACAAAACTTGCTGTTAGAAATCATTTTATATTGATTTTCTGTTGGAAAAATCATAAACTTGTTAAAATATAATATTTTGTTCACTCATGAAATCTTTAAAACATGATAAAAGTTTATTTAAATAATCAAAACTTTTCACAAATTTAATTGGTTATTTTTAAAAATAAAATTTACATGCATCTGTGTTTTTTATTGTATAATAAAAATGATTTATTTTTAAAAGTACTTACTATTTTAATAAATTTTGATATAAAATATGATTTTATTCAGTGATACATGTAAATATTTAAGAAATCGAATAATGAGTTCCTATAAGTAAATTTAATTTAGTAGGAACTCTTTAATGTGTTAAATACAATAATATTTAAAAAAATAATTTAAACATTTTTTTTAAATATTAAAGTGAGATAAATTTAAAAAATAATTTATTCAATTTTTTATAAAAAAATAAAAACATTATTACTATATGCTCTTTTAAATTTTAAATATTTTTAAAAAATATTTTTACTATATTTATTTCTTATTTATTCAAAACTGTAATTTGAAAATTAATATTGTTATAATAAATCTAAACACAAATTTGATTTCCTGTAGAATATTTGTTCATTTGCTTTAAATGTGAACAGATTTTGAAATATCACTTCATAATAAAATCTCTGAACACGGGTCCGTGAACAAATGTACACTTAATAAATTTTTATAATTTTTTAAGTTAAATTTTGAAGTACGTACTATCAAAATACACGAACAAGAGAGAACGTCATCTTCTTGTTAAAAATTATTTAATTAACTTCTATATAAGTACGCAAATCATACTTCGTTTTGCGATTCGAATGTAATTGCGAACGATTCCCAAAACTTTCAGTTATCTTTGTTCTTCTAGCTGTGTAATAATTTGCTCCCACCCGATAAAAACGCGAAACTAATTTCCTTAAGCAGGCTTATAAGGGCTCGAGCTCTACTGCACGAATGACGTGGTAATTACAAATGAGAGCTAACAACAGAGCTGATGAGTGTTTTGAGAGTTAATTAAAAAATAAAAGGGAGGTCCGGGGATGTCTTTTCTTATATTATTCATTTTGTCTTTCTTAACTTTACTTCGTTTTCATTTCAACAATGATATCCCACTTTTGTTTTATTCGTAAATTAAGATACATAATTATATCGTAAAATGTGGCGAGTTCCAATTAACACAAATTTTTGTTAACTTGCTCGAGATGTTTCATAATAACGTTTTAATTTTATATGAAAATCAAATACAAGTTTAATACACTGTTTCAGTTACTCATTTTGTGGAATGATTGTTATTTATTTTATTTTTATTATTCATAATTTCAAATATTATATTTATAAATATGTGTGTGTGTGTATGTTTATATAAATATAGATATATATGTATATTATTTTTTTAAAAAAACTCATCTCAATAAATCATAACTACATATCTCATAACGTTATTGTCATGAAACATTAATAAAATGTACAATATAAGGTTTTATATTTTTTCAGTTTACTGTCTTTAAAAATGTTAATACAATATAAATTTTATTTTTGAAATTTGATAAAAAAAATATTTTTAAAGGATGGAAATTTAATTTAATTACGTACTTGTGAAAAAATGTAAACTAAAATTAGTTGTTTGTGTGAATTATTTTTGGATTTAAAAATATATTTAAAAAAATTTATTTCATAAAATGATTTTAATTTATTAAGAAAATAAAGTAAATATAAATTTATCATTATTTTTACAATCAAAATTACTATCTATAACTGTTATTAAAGAAATTAATTAATTTCCAATATAAAACAATTTGAGATATTTTTTTAATACTAAAAAAAATATCTCAAATTAAAAAAATACATTAAAATCTCAAATTTTCATGCATTACAAATAGATATTCATTCGTGATATAAATAATATATTTAATACTGTTTAACATATTTATTCTCATAAAAAAACACCATTGTGAATCAAATATATCTAAAACTAAATAAATTTAATTTAAATATATTTAGATAATATATGTTTTAAATTTCATTGAATCCCAAGTGAAATATTTATAAAATCACAGAATATAATTTACATATTATTAATATTTACATTATTATATTTTCCTCAGGGAAGTTCATAATGAAATAATCTTAGAAGAAGCTACATATTGATGTGATATATATTTATTAAATAAAGTTTGTTTGTTTAAGAATAAATAAACATATTTAATATTAATTTATGCATAACGAATACATAACTGTTAATTTATATAATATATATATATATAATTTCGTGGTTAATTTTCATAATATAAATTTCAATAATAAATAAATTTTCATTTATAATATAATATTAATACAAATATATCATTTTTAAAAATCTTAAAAAAATAATTTATATATAATACAAGTAAATATCGTGTTTCA
Source organism: Neoneuromus ignobilis (assembly GCA_029203775.1). Taxonomy (NCBI): domain Eukaryota; kingdom Metazoa; phylum Arthropoda; class Insecta; order Megaloptera; family Corydalidae; genus Neoneuromus; species Neoneuromus ignobilis. The sequence continues at coordinate 11,035,790 of CP092091.1, read as the reverse complement.
TATATAGATATTTTTATAAAATACTGAATTATGAAATCCAAATTTAAATAAACAAAAAATTACAAAACATAAAAAATAACATTATTAATAATATTTTGAATAAAAATGAACAAACTTTTTAAAAATATTCACTTGTTAGTAAATAAATCTAACCTAACCTAAAAATCAGAAACCCTTTTATCCTGAATGTCAAAAATCGTAATTGATTTTTTAACACCTAGTTATATATTATTGTGATGATAATAATAATAGTAAATGAGATATTATATATTTAGTTTATGGAAATTATAATCAAATTTTCATTTTACTAAATATAATTAATATATTAATTAATTACCAGGTGTTGATAAATTTAAAACAAGAAAAATCAACTTTAAATATCGTTAAAATATAAAATTATAAATAAATAGCTTTATCCCTCATTCATATAATACCTGGATATTATTTTGATTTTTAGTTCACATATTTTCATGTTTTAAACAATGTTTAATTTTTTTATTCAAAACTTCAAACCATAATAATACATTATTTATTAAATAATATAAATAACTGATAATTGTTTCATATATACTTAAAAAAAATACATTTATAATAGTTATTGTAAATAATTTATTTACTTATATATTTTATATATTAAATTATACATTTGAATTGGATATAATATCACATAAAAATTGAAAAAATAATTGTAATAAATTTATTAATGAAAAAAATGGTAAGAATGGATAATCGTTTCAAATAAAGTACTTAATTTATTCTTAATTAGTTCTTAAATATTATCTTTCTCGTCCAGTGATAGTCCATAATTAATTTCGTCCCATAACAAATGTTTTTACAGAAAAATTCACTGACCATAAAGTAAATGAATTGATATAATACTTGACTAATATCTGTAATCCTCGTAATATGCCATTAAGCTAGATTTAGAGTATCAATGATATATTTTACGGGAGTCGATTAGTTTTTGTGAGAAAAAAAACGTAATTTGTCATTTCATGCGAAAGACTTATATAGAGATATAAAAGAGATATTTTTTATGTGAACGTGTATGGTTGTGTATATGTTGTAAAAAAATTGTTTTGTGTATTCAGTTGAAATTATTTCAACATCGTTTTTCATAAACATTAAATAAGAGCGCATAAAATTTCATAATTACAAATAATTAAATGCAAAGTAGTCGTGTAACAACTTTTAAATAATAATATTCAAGCATGAATATAGTCAAGAATATCCGTGAATATGCAAATGATCAGTATGCAGATTTATATGCCTACAGTTCAGTTCTTGGTCACATAATCAAAGACCGTGTCGCTAGTACTTCAGACACTTCTAATTACTTTATGGCACGAACTTCTGACAACAATGTTATCTGCTGACTATAATTCATTCTTTCACTTTATTTTTGTCTGTGAATTGAGAGATCCTCTTACATATATGTTTTTTTTTTCAAAGATGACATGAAAAGTTTTTTCTACCTGGATATACATATTGTCATTTCAAGTTTTCAAAAGTCTAGTCATTTGCATATACGTGAAACGGATCATCGAGATGATCTGAAAGGCATTCGTATCAATAAAAGAAAAGTATCTTTTTATAAACTTACTTTTTTATTAAATTAATTCTTTTGAATATTCGGTATGAATACATGTGGGCTTATTCATGTAAATACATACACAAGTGGATATATATATATATATATATATATATATATATATATATATATATATATATATATATATGTATGTATGTATGTATGTATTACTGGGAAATTTTTGTAACAAAATTTTAATATTTTTTGAAATATTTTTGTCATACTTTATCAATTTATTCGATATTAACTGAATAGAAGAAATTACCTAAAATCATAAAAATATGTTGATCTCTTAGACTGATATTAAAAAAAAAATCAAATATAAATTTTAAAAATAATAAAATGATCAATGATCAACTTAATAATTTAATAATTTTCATATTTTTTTTAAAAAAAATAGATAAATTAAAATAGATTTAACTCTAATCGGATTGATAACTTATTTGATATTTTTATGTCTACATGAATCATTTTGTAGATATATAGAGGACCCTAAATGAGATTAAAGAGACTAGATATATATTTATTAGCTTACAATCATTTACTGTATTATCCTTCAATCTCATTTGAAGACTTCACCCTATTAAACACTTATTTGCTTTTATTATTTTTTTTATTTTCAAACACATTTTATTTTTTAATATTGTTAAAATATCTTAAAAATATCGTTAATAAATTCCATTACTGATTTTAAATAAGGCTATTTCCTAAATTCAAATTATTCAACATTTTTAACCCCAGTTTAACTTTCTCTTATCTTTTCTCTTTCACAAGTTGCATCCAAATAAAAAAACTTTATTGTTGAAAATTTTAAAAACTAGTATATTATTTTTCAATATATTTTCATTTTATCTACATGTTATATAATATTATTAAATTTTAAACAGCAGTTAGATTATCTAAAAACTATTAAATACCTAGAAATTATTTATACTTTAAATTGAAATAAATTTAATTAAATAATATATTACAACTTTTACAGATTTTTAAATAAAATATCATAAAATAGCTGAAACATTTTTTATTAATCAGTAATTACTAAACGATTTTAAAATTTCAATAAATAATTTCCTGGTAATGGCGTTTCCATAAAAAAATTTTTGACAATTATTTAAAAAGTACACAAAATACAGTAAAGAAAAATAGACAAAATTTGATTCATATATATATATATATATATATATATATATATATGTGTGTGTGTGTGTGTGTGTGTGTATATGTATATAAATAAATGTAAAAAAAATCAAAAAATATTGTCTCTTTAAAAAATGAAAACTTATAATATTACCAATTATTTCAAATTAACTTATAAATTAAATTATTAAAAAAGAAACAATGTTTGGTTAATTTACGATTCATTTCATACTTGTGCTAACTGAATTAAAATAATTAAAAAAGTATAATTTCTTAATAAAGTTAATTTTATATAAATGTTAAGAGAATTCCGGAAAAGTTACTACTGCATTATAACAAAATGATAATGTTTGTTAGGAATTGTTATATTCTACGAAATGTATTTTTCTTAATTTGATGTTAATTTGGAATATTTATAATTTAACGATATTGCTTTTAAGTATTCACTGCCTTTTGACTGATATGGTTTATTATTTTTACTACATATATATATTTGTCAATTTAACCTTAATTAAAATGAAAAACATACTGAAAATAAGACCATCATAAATTAATTCATTAATAGAAATTATTTTTGAAAAAAAAATATTGACATTTTCCTGTAAGTAATAAAAATTATTAGTTGTACATTTAATTGAAAAAAATTGTAATAATCAATATTATAGGAGAAAATTTAAAATTAAATAAATAATCAAAGCGAATAATTAAAGTGACAAAAATGTTAATGTGAAAATTTAGATTAAAGAAAAAAATTCTCAATATGAATTCATATAAATAAATCATTTATGATTCATACAATGCATTAAAATATCATAAATTATATTCTTTTTAAATAATATTCGATAGCATTTTTAAATAAATTTAAATAATATTTTATATACTTTTCTATTTTGCCCTATAAATAGATGAAATAATTTAACTACATTTTATTGATATAAAAAAAATATTAAAACTATCTTCCTTTCTTTTTTACTTCATTTTCCTTTTTAAAATATGCATTTAGATATATATATATATATATATATATATATATATATATATTTATATATATATATGAGTACGTATTCGTATATAAAAGTAATTAATCTTAGGTTTTATAGTAGCAGTTAATTTTTCAATGAGTTCAAAATGAAGATATAAATTGTATATGTGAAATTTTCTGAATTTTTAAAGATTTTATAAAGGTTTAATCGTTTTAATCTCATGGCTATTGTTCGTTTATTTTTATTGTAGTACTTTAGTTAAATGTTTAAATTAACATAAAGAGTACAGTTGTTTCGTATTTTACTTTTTTGAGAAAAAACATAATTAGAAACTTTATAGACGAAGTGTGTCCATATATGCATATATTTTATAACTAAATAATTTAAACTAAATTATTTTTTTCAGTTATAAATTATTTCTATTTTACCTTTTTTTATATTTAATTATTTTTAAATTGTATTAACTTCAATATTTGATATTTTTTCATTTTTTAATAATATTTATATTTGTTATAGGTGTTATTGAAAAATCAAACATTATTTTGAATTAAACATTTACTTAAAATATTTATTTGATCGATAACGAAAAAAGTACATTTCAAATATACAATTTCGTCGTATCAAATACTTTTTTCAATCAGTATTAACGTAGTATATTTTTATTATGGATGGCGTATTCGATTTTCAAGATTACTAGAAAAGTACCGAGCGTCGGTCCTTAGCTTTCAGTATGCATATTTTCGTAGGTATATGAACATTTTTTTACGATTTGAAAAAAAATTGCCTCATAAAAATATACGATTAAATAAATACCCGAAGGCATATTAACGTGACCATGGTTCAGTCAGAGACATATCTGACTGATGATTAATGGAAACAGGGATAAAATCCATTTCGAGCTTTGTTATGTTTCAATAAAAAATTATCATTTAGAGCGATTCGAAAGTTTTTCGGATAAAACACATTTAAATAACGTTTTTTTTTTTTTTGAAAATTATAAATATGGAAAAATAAGGACGTAGTATAATTTATTACTAAAATATAAAAATCGAAATGTTTTTATTTACTTTTAATTTCACTACAATTTTAGAATTATTTTTCCATTGTATTTATTTAAGCACATTTGTTGATTTATTGTTAAAATATTAATTTTTTCTAATTTTGAATTAAAGAAATGAAATTTGTTTACTATTAATTTTTTAATAAAAAAAATAATATTGAGGAGACATTAAGATACTCATATTATAAATTTTTATATATGATAATTTTATAAAAAACATCTCAATCTGAACCTTTATTAAAAAATCACATAAAATGTATAATTTCAGGTATGTTTCGAAACCTTTTATTGTTTTAACTAAAAATATTCACACCAACCCGCCGTTATTATAAAATTAAGCTTAAAATTTACCATAATTCCAACATTAAATATATTATCAGCTTCCAGTACGAGAACCTCATAATTAGTTGGTGGTCTGACCTAAAATTCAACCCTTATTTCGGTTTACTTACGGGTATTTAACCCGATTCAGATCTTAAATGACTGATTAAAGACATATTAATTATCCCATAACTTTTGATATGACTTCTAGTATAATATCTAATTATCAATAATTTCTTGGAAATAAAATAATTTTGCATATTAATTAACAAACTAATTATCAATTTTAAAATTTAGTTCATAATTGGAAAATATCTTCATTTGAAAAATATTTATTACATGAATAAAATAAACAATAATTTATATTTAAAAATAAAAAATATATCAAACTTAAAAAAATGTTTAGGTATTCTTGTCTGTTATTTAAATAATTTTTTTATAATACATTTTTTCGAATCGATGTTTTAAAAATCAAAAAAGTACTTTGTGTTTTAATAAAATAAAAACTGGTTTCAATTATTCAATATTAAATTGATAATTGATTAAATCGATATCAAATTTAATGTTACGTTCTTTCATGGAGATAATTAAATTTAAAAATAACATATCTATTTTAAATAGAATTATTTTCATAAATCTACTTATTTCAAATAATGTTTGTTACAAATGATTTTTTAATGCTATAAAATTGTTAAGGTGTCAAACACAAGGAAATTTAATTTATTTATACGAACAGATAATTGATATACAGTAGTATACGTTTAGGAATTTACAAGATTTATTTATGAGATACATTACATGTTACTTATTTAATCGCACGATACATAATATAAAGGTATATACATATATCTACACATGATATCAAATCCCATTATATCAAATTTACATAATCAAACCTATGTATTAACAATTCATAAGTTAGATGTGAAATTGATTCATGGAACATAAAATTACTCTTTATTGTGTCCTATTTTATGTACTAACATTTTGTGTATATATATATATATATATATATATATATATATATATATAAATATTGTTAGTACATAAAACAGGATACAGGAGAGAAAGAGACATTTAATTTTATTTTACATTTATTTCCTTCATTAAATTTAGCAATACCCTTATTTGCAAACCAAATTCTAAATTCGATTGAGTGTTTAAATTAACTTCTATCTTTATTGAAAAATTATTTAATTTTTTGCAAAAAAATATTATTTTTGTATTATTCTTATACACAATTTTGAATTTGTTTGATATATATTATTTTTTTATTATAAATAACCATATGTTATAATATATTTATACAAAATATAAATTAAAATAGAGTTGAATTATGGTTTTAATTTTCACGAATCTCAATAAATTTCAAATCATTAAGTACATCAATTTTATATATTTATTGCATAAAAATATGATATTTAATTTATTGGATTGTGTTTAATATCTATTGAGGATTTTATTAACACAATAAGTTTGATATCATTGAAGTTTTTTTTAAAAAAATATATTATATGATTTTGCGTTTTGAAAAAATATTTATTTTAACTTTTTTACAACAAAAATCATTTCATTATTTATTCTCACAAGTTTAAATAAATTATCTTATTATTTCAAATATACTTATATATATATATATATATATATATATATATATATATATATATATATATATAAATGAACTGAAAGAGAAAGGCATTGGATCGATTGAAATGAAAAATTTTGAAATAGGCCTTCATTCAGGAATTTATTAAAAGAAATTGATGATGATATCTAATCTTCAACCTATTTCTATCCACTGCTGAATAAAATCCTCTCCTAAAACTTTCTACATTAAGTGACTCGATATTTTTCATTCTAGTTTAACCAATTTTCTTATTTTTCCATTTCATCTAGTCAATTTTCTCTTCATGGACCTTTTATATTAAAATTATATAAAAAAGTCATTAACATAAAAAACGCTAGAAAAATCACATTTTTATTTCAGTCTTTAATATTTTAATCATTTTTTTAGTGTTAGGCAAATATATATATATATATATATATGTACATAAAGAGAGAGAGAGAAATATAAACAATTATTCTTTATATGATAAATATTGTAGCATACAAAAAAAAATAAAAATGTCACCTGTTACTTTTCTACCATATAATTAATCAATTATTTCAATTAAATACGAAAAAACATGAATGTAATACCATTCGAAAATTTAATAAATCTACATGCATTTACGAATTTAACATACACGATGACAAAATTATATGTTTTATTTAAAATAGTAGGAAGAAAATATAATAAGTGGTAAATAAAACACGCAATGTATATTCACGGTTTTCGTTTTAACTTATTTTTAAAATCCCAATCACGACACCTACACTTGTGCACTTTCAGCACCAGACCAATAAATTTCCATCATCAAAAATCACTTAAAGATTTAAGAAGCTTCGAATAAGGTCAAAAAGGTGCGCTCCAGTCCTATTCTTTTATTTATGACTTCGTAATGTGTACGTACATAGCGTTCGCCAAACATTTCGTGGAACTTCAAAAGGGTTTGTTTTATTACGGTATAAATTTACACGAAATTTATTTATACATGTAACGATGTGTTGTGTGATATTCGCGTTTGTATGGATTATAATATTCTATTAATAACTTGAATCGGTATAGGTGTTGTACAAAAATTAATTAAATATATGTTTGTACGAATTTTCGTTTATTGAACGAATGTTTGTACATTTTTATGATGAAAAAAATGTTAAATAATTTAGCATATTTTAAAATTATGTAGATTAATTTGAATTTTCTTAAAAATTCAACAGTACTTTAACAAGAAAATCTCTGATAAAGATTACTAAAATACTAATTAAAAATAAACACAGTCGAGTTAACAAATTTAATATTCTTTGTTATTTTACCGAAATATTTAATACTAGTTTGTTATAACCACATTTTTTAATGTAAAGAAATACAATAAAAATGAACTGAATTATAATATTCATCATCATTAATGTTTTCCTTTCATCGAAACGTCTATACTATTTAATATTTTTATAAGAGATATATAGGGTAGCTCAAATGAGACTGAATGATAGTAAACAAGTAAATATATGTCTAAACTCTATAGTCTTGTTTGTGCCACCGTATATTAAAAATATTTATATTATTTTTTTCAACCATCTCACTTTTAAAAAATTACAATTAAAATTATTATATTATTTGAATGCTTCATTTTTGATATATTCAAAAAATATAATATTACTCCACCACTGCCTTCGGGAAGTGATTTATTAATAAATTAAAACTTTTATACATTCGTGGTTTATGCTTCATACTACAAAATTTTTATAGTTTTGTAATAGAACTACATTTATAGTAACTATAAATATTCTTCTGTTACTTTGTAGTTCTATATCATATATATATATATATATATATATATATATATATATATATATATATACAAATTAATATTTTAAAAATATTTGAAAAGGTTTAAAATAAAATTATTAAAAAGTATAAAAAAATCTTGCTGAAGTAAATGAAAAATCTCAAAAATCTTTTATTTTCCTTGTTAATATTATTTTGTATGTATAAATGTATGCTATATATATAAATGATTATATAACATGTTGCAGAAAAATATGCAAATATATTCATATATAAAACACTTATCTACAAAGACACATTAGAATCGATTGTCTGTTGCAAAGAAAAAACAATCTCTTTCAAAATAAAATATTCTTGACGGGATAAAAGTCCAATAGAATTCAAAGTATCAACATAAACTAAAACAAAGGAGATCACTGATTGCTCTCCCGTGTTCGTGAAAGGAGGCGATAAGTGACAATTTAAAAGAAAATGAGACGCAGTATGAGACGTCAATGAGACACTTGAAGACGCATCTCACCATCGGCGTCGGACCGACGTCGCACGCGTATCACAACAACCGATACGTTCATTTTGCTCAAAAATACTTACCACACTTTTGTCAATCGAAAATTTAAGAATATATATTTATTTGTATATAAAATTTTGTCGGTGATTTGATTTGAGAAAATATTTTTCGTTTTATAATATTTGATTGTTTTATTATACAATTGATATAAAAATCCAATTTGATAAATACATATTCATGTATTTGTCAAGATTTGATTTTAAAACAGAAATGTATGTTTGTTTTTCGAAAGAAAAATTTCGTTAAACTTATTCTCTTTTACAAATATAATAAAAAATATTTTTCTACCGTATTGTTTTTCACAGTAAGCACACGTTTGAAAAATGTCTGTAACATTAATAAAATTCAACAAGTGATTTTATCACAAAAATTCTTCTTTTAGAAATAAAATCTTTTCTGTCGTATTTACAAATTTAATTAAATTGTGTTTATACTTACATATATATATATATATATATATATATATATATATATATATACTTTAATTTATAATATTTTTATATACATGTCTCCATGAAAGATATAAATATTTTTAAAATTTCTTACTTATATTTTTAATATACGCAGTAATAGATGATAATACAATCATAAAATATGTACAAAAACACATCATATAAAAATAAAAAATTAGTACTCAAATAAATAAGATATAATATTTTATTTGAGAGTTCTTTGAACTACTCTCATACATTTAGCAATTTTAATTTTTCTAATATACTTGATATAAATTATTGACAAAAAATATCATTTTATTTTTACTTAATCCTTCATAATATTACCACTCAATTCGCAAAATAATTTAAGCTAAAAAATTCGTTCTCAAAAAAAAAAATATTTAATTCAATAAAACAAAATTTTATTTATATTGAATAATTATTTATTATTCAATTTTTCATTCTTGACAATTTTTATCTTAATATCATTATATTCAAAGAACAAGTATGATACATGATATTTTAAAAATTCCAAACTATAGATCATCCAAATGTGACGCCTAGATTTATGTTTTATTAAAAAGAAACAAAAAAATCTATACACATGTTTTTTTTAAACACCCACCCTATACACATATTTTTTTTAATAAAAAACAAATCTAGGTGTCACATTTTAATGACCCTATATATCAAACAATGATTAATTTCTTCTGATTTTATTCTTTGATTTATTTTTTAAAACTCACATTTATAAAAACAGTATTTTATTTTCTTTCAAATTTCTTCGTATTGTACAAATAAAAAATATTGCTATTTAAATATAGATACACTATTTAAAAAAGGACTGTGAATAATTATTGAATATTTAAGTTAAAAAAAACTATTATTGGTAATTAAATTATTTTTTAATAATGTTATATTATAAAAACTTTTTTTTATCTACAAATTAGATAATTTGAAGTAAGGTATATGCACATATATATATATATATATATATATATATATATATATATATATATATATATATATATAAGCCAATAGCACTTAATGAGAATTTCGCCCATCAATAGACTGATACAAGCTTTGATGATGATGATATATAAACATATATAATGAATACTAATATCCGAATCACTGTATATAAGAGTATATATTTCTAAATGGTAAATTACAAAGTTATAATTAAAAATTAGTCACGAACTTATCAATCTTTTAGACGGTCTAAAACGTCCTTTGCCACTTACCCACATATCAAAACTCCGCACGTGGCTTCTGGCGTTTACCTGAACATTAGCCCCGGACGGCACTAATCAATTATTCACAACACGGATGATTAGACAAGTGATTACGTGCAGACATCAACGCAACCGATGTGTGTAATATACACCTACTATACATATACTGACCGCATATGACCACCATATTCTACACAGAATTATACGCAACCATGAATCTGAGTGGAGATGAATGAAATATTCATATACAAATATATGTACATACATATACGTGTTTATATACTTATGTATATATATATATATATATATATATATATATATATATATATATATATATACATATTTTATTTTTGGTTGAGGTTATAGTATATAACATTTTGCGTACCAAAAAGTAGTATCCTTTTTGTTCTACATTGAAACCATTTTGTTTCTAAATACACATAAAAGCAGTAAAGTACAATAATTTATCTACATTGTAATATTAAACATGTTTAACATATGTTTATAGTTAGTACTTATGAAAAAAAACGTATAAACTCAATTATTATTTACATTAAAAATAAATGGATAATTAAAACTAACCAACGTCATAAAAACATATTTGTATCACATCTGTGACTATAAAAATTTTAAAAACTTTCCTGTTATTTTTTTAAAAATGACGAATTTTAAATATTAAACTGATTACTATATAAGGAAATGTTTATACATATTGATTTATTATTCTTAATTTTTATATTGAAGTAATTATTTTTTAAGATTTTTTAGTGTAAAAATCAAGATGTTTTTATAAAAAAATATCAATACATTTCTTTTATTAAATAAAATTGTTCTAGTTTCAAAATAATCTTTTGATCCTCCTTAGTGCAATATTTAATATTATTTAATTATTAAAAATTCATTAATTGGCTTAAAATTGTATAATTGTTGAATGTTTCTATTTAAATTTCTCATTAATAGTTACAAATGGTAATATTATTAAATAACATCTAATAAATAATTTAGATGACTTAAAAATATCTAATCAGTGTTTAAAAAATAATAATTATAGATTTTAATCTTTCAAGATCATTTTTGTTAATAAATTGATATAAGTCAATTGTTGAATTGTCTCAAGTGTCTTAAAAAGTTATTTATGATCAAAAATTAATATACAATCTGATATACATACATTAATTGAAATTAGTAAAAATTTCAAATAACCATATATGAAGAATTCTTATTCTAAATTCATAATTTTTGATTAAATCAAATATACAATCTTGTAATATCTATTGATTCAATCAAAATATCTCAATTATGATTTTTCATAAATTACTATTTGTGATTTAAAAAAAATGATTTTTAAATCCGTTCACTGTATTAGATTTTTCATTATAAATATTATTAATTTTTAATTATATTCAATTTAATTATTGTAATTTCTTATATTGTTCTATAGATTTTATTGAAAATTAATTTTGTGACATCTTAATTTATTGTGATAATAATATTTTTTTTGTGATATTTTAAATTAATTTAAATGTATAAAAAATTTTCAATAACACAACTTTTTGAGTAATAAAAAAATAAAAGTTTGATCAATATTGAATAATTTTACATATTCATATCTTTTATTGTAATTAAAATTCAATATAGGACTGTTTCAAAAAAAATTAATTTCTAAGTAGTAAATCTCAACTTCATATACGAAATGAAACCAATATATTGAATCGTTTTTTTTTCTTTTTTTGTATCGCAACACCTATACATATTATCGTCAGACGTTTGCACGATAAAACCCGCAAATAAAGATTTATTTACAAGTAAATTGTATTTTCATCTGCTATATTTTTCCATATAATTCAACTTGCACCAATATTTCACGAAGGTGTTGACTGACCAACCACTTCGGCTGGACTTCTCTGCACGAAAATCTCACCGCACACATACACATACACACACATCGGTATTTATGTGTACGTACACACAAACACACACATATCGTTGTTGTCCGTTGCCCCGTTACCACTCGTTTAACTCGAAATGTGATTTATTTGGCGTCGTATTCTCGCCGCGGGCAAAAAAGCTGCTGAGAACAAATCGTCCCGTTTATACGTGTGGAACGTTCATCACGAAAGTAGCTATTTTATTATTTTTATCACATCGAAATATTTGTTAGTAGAGATTTTTTCCACCGACTTATTGGAATTTTAATTTCTATTTGTACGTTATTTATTACAGTTGTTAGTAAGATAGAGGTGAAGAATATTTATGGTTTTATAGGTAATTTTTAAAATAAGAACTTATGATTTATATCGAGTAATCTAGACAACAATATCTTAAAGGTGGTAATTGAAGAAATGCAAATAGCCATTAATTTTGTTTCGACTGAAAAGAAAACATTTATCAATATTAATTCAGTTATTGTAATAATTTTATATTTACTGTATTGTATATCAAAATAAATTCATAATTTCACATAATATGGAAATTCCTATCCTTGATTAATAATTTGTTACTGATTTATACAATCAATTTTTATTGACTGAAATTTTCTGTTATATAAAGATGTTAATTTTCTGCATTTAGTAATGATAATAAAAATATTTCATAATTTATCATATTTTTGTTACAATATATTAAATTTTACAAGAACAATGTGTCTTTTTTATAGGATTTTTATTTTTTATCAGAAATATTAACGAAATAATATTTGCTTTATTTTCATGGCATTTTTTATATAATAAAACATTTGTAAAATAAAAAAAATGTATTATAAAAATTTATAACCATTGTGTGGTAATGATTGAATATTTAATAATGGCAATAATTACTTATTAAATATCTCTCAAAGAGTTATATATCTTTATATATATATATATATATATATATATATATATATATATATATATATATATATATATATATCTTCAATTGTAATCTGAAGGCATCGAAGCATGTAATACAATGAAATTGTACTCGGTAACTATTATAAAAGTCTGATTGAGTTCCTTAAACACATTAGTTTTTCTCTTATCTTTTTTAAATTGTAGTAAATCGTTTTGAGAATTTCTGTTATATGTCTGTAATTATTTTTACATTTTTTGAATATTATATATTTTAAATTGATAAATATGATCAATATATTTTATCAATTTTAGGTTGTATATATCTACACATAAATCAAATAATAGAATTTTATCATTTTAAATTCATAAAAAACTTAATTTCTTTCTTTATAATTTTTTACAAATATAAAGTTGGTAATATCTTGAGTTAAAATTAACTCTAAAAAATATATAAAATTGTTAGAATAAAAAAAAATATTAAAATATTGAATACTATTAATTTTGATATTTTTTACCTGATTACATTTATCTTTAAAATAAATTTAATTAATTCAGTAAATAACTATTACTATATATGTTTGTGATTAATAAAGGGGATAGAAATGAAAATTCATTTTTTAATTTTAGCTACATTACTGTTTGTTATAAAAATATAAATATGAAACAATTTAAATTTACGCAGCTCGAATGATATTTATTTATAATTTTATATTAACATTTTCAACATCAAACCATTTTAATTCAGTTTAAATATGCAGAGATTCAAACGACTATGTTCAAACAGGGTAAATTGTTTTGATGCACTAATGGTCTTTAATATTGACTCAACGTAAAACCCCAATAATCGATCAACTATTTTCATTTTATAACAAAACATTTCGACATTTTATACTGAAATTCTTTTATATAAAAATTGTTAGTAATTATTTCAAATGTATATATATATATATATATATATATATATATATATATATATATATATATATATATATATATATTAGGTTGGTAAGTATCTCCCTTCCGCTTTTTTTTTTTGTACATAGCTGCGAAATTCAAAAGACCAGAAGGCGGAAGGGAGATATTTGCCAACCTAATATATATTGCATTTAATTAAATAATATCAAAAATATTTTTAATACAAATACTTGTGTGACTATAATCTCGTGTTTTAAGTGTAGTTTAATTTTTCTGACATTAGTTTAATTATATTTGAGACAGTTTTATCCTCTTGATAAAAATAACTGAAATAAAATGAATAAACATTAAGTCTACAAAATTTTTTTTTAAAAATAAGTGAAACGATGTCATGCAGTAAAATTAAATAACATGAATTGATAAAATTCCTCTACACGAATTATTTATAAAATGTGAGTATATAAATAAATCAATTCCGATTTTAAATGTATGTATCAAAATGGAACATCAATCATACTACGACTCAAATAGCAATAAACATTATTGTTTAATCAATTTGAAGTGTGAATTGAAGTTTCGTATATACAAATGTTCACTGTGGGACGAAGATATCCCGCAATAATTTAAATGAACGTAATGCGAAAGAACTGTTTTGAAAATCGAAACGATAAAATAAATAATGACATTAAATAAACGATCTTACACCGGCATGGCGACGGCATATACGTCGTGAACATGCATAATGCACATAGTTCGCTAGCGGCCACATCAAACATTTAACAGGAAGCTTTACGTCGTTTCTATGTGAATGTCTTCAACTACAAGCGAGTTTCTACTTTTAATGTTCATGTCTAACACAAGTTCGAAGCATCGCTTGTTTGCAATCCCTTTTTTATCCTCTATTTTTTAATAGTCTTCTATAAATAAAAAAAAAATTCATTTTGATGGATTATTCATAGCAATTGATTGTAAACTTACATATTTTCGTTCCTGTTTAGTTTTTGATTGTTCTATATATTTTTTTCGATAAATTTTATATTTGAAACATAAAACACTTCAAATATTTTTTTTTATTAGTACTGTACAATTATCCTTTAGTGAAAAACTAAATATTTATAAATATCTATTTATCTTCTTTTTTATATATGTATTCATATTTACATATATATATATATATATATATATATATATATATATATTCTATATAATAGAAACAAAAATATATATATCTATATTATATGATTTTTTAGAAAATGATATTGATATTTTATATTTATTTTTAGAAAAGTATTGAATTATACTTTTGTTAACTTAAAAAAAAACATTCCTTAAGAAAAAAATTCATTTATCAGTGTTGAATACAAATAGTACCAAGTATTTTGTCTATGAAAATATTGTTATTAAAGATAAAAATTAATTATGCCAAACAAATTATTTATTTTTCATTTTTATATCTCATTAACTCATAATTGCATGATAAAAATGTTTCTTTGCCTGTAGAGTTATAATATATATATATATATATATATGTGTGTGTGTGTGTGTGTGTGTGCAGATATTTAGTTCTTAATCTTTCTGCTTAAATTAATTCAGATGAATTAAATAAAACTAAATGAGGCTGAAGGATATTAAAAAATACTAAATGTTAGTAAACAAATAAATGTATGTCTAAACTCATCAGTCTCATTTGGACCATCTTATATTATTATTACAGATATAGAACACTAAAAAATGCTATTTTTCTTTTTTGCATGCATGTATGTGTTGTTATAATGAAATTAAAATAATCCTCTTTACTATTGAAATATCATATTAATTGGCATGAATTAGTGTAGAATTTTATATATTGTAAATAAATTTTAAAAAAACTAATATTTTCAACTTAAATTAGTTTAAACTCATTTTTGTATTCTAAATAGTTTTGTTTTAACTATGAAAAAAATCTACATTTTCATTTTTACCATATTCATGAAAATTCATGTTTTTAAAATTTTCTGAAAACTCCTTCCTTATATCTTGTCTAAATAATTATTTTTCTCATTTTTGTGTTTTCTAAATTTACTTTTAAAACATTTTGATCAAATATCTCTATTCAACTAATTTTCATCTTCTATATCCATACTTTTATGATTTTTACTTTTAAAAGAACGTTTTAATTTTATATATTTATTAAACATTTTCTTCTAAATAAATTATTGAACATTTGATTTTTTAAAAAAGGATTAAATCTCCGCGTAATTACTGTAATTACAATAAAAATATTTTTTTTATTTTTTAATAACTTGATATTTTTAAAATATTTAATAGACAATGAAAATTAATCTTGTTATTATTTTATTTTTACAATTTTATTTTTATTTTCTGTATCCACTTTTGGTGGTGTTACAGAATTTCGAAAATTATTTTTGGTATTTAATTAAAATCAAAATTAAGAAGAAATGTTAATATAATATCTATTAAAATAATCTCTGAATGAGAATAAAAATAAATGTAAGTATATTTTTCATTTATCACAAATATAGGTATAATATTCATCTAATTATTAAATTCATTATATATTCATCATTAGTACCTAATTAAATAGTTGCACGAATATTATATAATTTAAATTAAGTTAAACAAGTCGACATAGTACTTAATAAGTAATTCTTTTCAGGTATCACAACGGACCGATTAGACTAAGCGAAGGTATGCGACAAAGTCTCGCACGTGATCCTATAAATCCCGTTTTATGGGAACCCCACTTAACAGCGCTTGACCGTCGCGTCAAGATCGTCTTGCAGGCCGTTCGGGACTGCATCACAAAGTCTGAAGAGATCGATGATAATGATAAAAATGTTATTGTCAAAGACAACGAAAAATCTGTGCCTGTCGGAGGAAATAGATAGTGTTTCTACAGACAGAGACACTTGACAAGTCCTATTATCGTTACCTCGAATTCTATTTAATTATATATATATATATATATATATATATATATATATATAAGTAAAGACATTTAATTCAAATGTACCAAAGTGTGAACAATGCAGAATATTTAAATTCTCGTGTTACATATAATTAAATTGTTTACCTATGTCTATTTTTTATTGATTTAACAAAGTTTGACTAAAAGAACAATTGTTTTTATATTAACATTTCAGGTGTATATGTGACTCTGCGTGCTTCTAATGATTGTAAAATAATATCTTTTAAATAATAGGTAAAATACAAAAACGTATAATGTGCATAAATTTTGTACTGCATTTTTAATTAATCCATTTGATTGAATCAATAACCTCCTGTTTAAATATGCTCTCATTTTGTTTTCATTACTTCTCTTCTTTTTCATGCTTTTAATGTTTCTTCTTTATATAAAATGTATTTAAAAGTTATCGTCTACATGTCTAATATATCAAATATAACTTTGAAAAGAATGGGTAAGTTTGAATGCTTTCTGGTTGTTATTTCAGAAGCTAAATCTTTTTGAACTTGATACTTGTTAATAATTTATTTTTAATATAAGTCATAAGCATTTATTGTTTTTCTTAAAAATCTGTTCATTGTAGGTGGAATTTATAACTGAGTTATATATAATTCCAACCGAGTGAAATGTAAATGAATATAACAATACATGTTTGAAACTTTTTTTTATTTTTATTATGTCTGCGTTCCGAAATTTTAATTACAAAATTGTTTATATAATGTTTTCAATAATTTCTCAAACAGTTCAAACGAACATCAATGTAAAAGTTAATACCGTATTTTTTATTATTCACGTTTTAACATCAATGTACCATTTTTCAATTATAACAAAAATCATTTTCATGTTTCAAATCAGTGACCTTATTTTTTAATCTAACAATATTTTTTTAAACAAATCACATTTTTCCTAGTTGAATTTATGCTAGTGAAGTAATAACTTTTGATTCAATTTCATTGTTAAAATACGCATAGTCATTAATAAAATTCAAAACCGTAAAAGTAATTCGATGTTGAGACAGTGAAAATAATTTAGAAGGAGCGCAGAAACGTTATTTGATTTACTGGCGAACTAACCGTACAGATAAAATTAATTAAAAAATACAGTCATTCATTACCAAAATGTCTGAAAGAATTAATTCAAAATCACACTTACTTTACGTTTTATTCTCTTTTTATTTCTATTTAATTATTTCGAGTATTTTTATTCCATAATTTAAATTAAATATATTTATAAATAAAATAAAATATTAGCTGAATACACAAACTGCAAATAAATTTTTCATTAAAATAAAATAACGTTGTGGTAGAAATTACATTTTTACTTCCAAAAAAAAATATAATTTAATTACCAAAATACTTTATTTGTTTCGAGGTCTAAATAAAAATTTTGGTGAATAACAAACCAGTTGTTATTTAAAATATATTCAATAAAGAAATATTTTTTTATGTATTTTATTAAATTATTATTTTAAAATATTTATTAGTTAAATATTTATTATACTATAAAAATTTTATAATTATTTACTTTTTCTTACTTAATTATTTATATCAATGCTCTCACTGAAATATTTTTATCGTTTTGTTACTAAAATGTATTGTTTTTTTCATCAGAATATTCGAGAATGAATCAAAAGTTTATTGACAAATCTCAAATGTGTGAAAGACGATTTAAAATTTTCATTTTTTTTCTAAATATCCTATAAATAATTCTTTATAAAATATGACCATTGTTCTAATTCATTAATATAGAATTCTTGATTAAAATTAATTTTTTACCCTCATAAATTGATTGCTAGTGAAATATTTGGATGTGATCTTTAATTTTAGAAAAAAAATTTTTTTTTGAAAGAACAAAAATAATTTCCAAAATATTCTTTAATTTCTCATCTTTCAAAAACATAAATCTAAAATTACATTTTAGAAAATTGTTCATTCTTCCTCATATTATTTTATATTATAAATGGTATTTTTCTTTTAGAAATATTATTTTCAGTAATTCAAAAAATTTAAAATTTATAAAACATTGATGATTATATTAACAATATTTATTTATATAGAGAGACTTTAAACGATCCACCAAATTTTTATAAAAAATTATATTATTTTTATTTTTGTGCTTATCTTTTATATTCTTTTCTATTATACAAAAATATGAATAATTACTTTCTATTTTAAAAATCAATTTTGATCGAAAATTCAGACATTAGGAAAAATCTATATTTGTTTATGATAATTTAATGAACATTATTTTAATTTTGATTATATACTAGTCAAGTAATGAAATTTAATAATAATTAATATCATTTTGTTATTTTTTCAGTGCGTACTAAAAAAAGAAATAAAATTAGTCATTATTTCGATTTAGTAAAATAAGAAAAGTTACTAAAAAGATTTAATATTATTTTGTATATAATTTTAATTATTTTATGGTCCTTTATTTTATAGTTTGTAATAAAATTATATATATATATATATATATATATATATATATATATATATATAATTGATATGTTGAATAATTTTAATTATATTAGTTTTTCTTTGTACAGATAAAATGTTCTTAGTATAAATGGTGTTATACTTGTATAAACTATTTGAAATAAAAAAAATCAGCTATAAATGTTAAAAACAAATATACCAAATATTAATTTACATTTGTTTATATATAAATAAGATATTTGATTAATTCTACTAATTAAGATCGTAAATTCCTGTTTATTACTTTATATGTTTTGATTAAATTTTTCATTATTGTTTAGTTTATGCAGTACAGATCTATGTTTATGTGTGTAAATGAAATTATTTGAAAGAACAATGTATATATAAACTATTTTAAAATGTAAATTGTTATTTTTAAGTTAAAATTAATTTGATAATATATACACAGGGTTTTTAATGATCTAGGTTGTAATAAGATTAATTTCATTTTGACCAGAGGTGAAAAATCGTATGATATTTTAAATATCATATTACTCGTCATTCAAACATATCTCAATATCGTATTACGTGTTGAATATAATTAATTGATACTTGAAACTGTTTAATAATGAGTGTACATCTTTTCAACAAGTCTGTATAATTTCATTCATATGTCGTATATAATTAAAATAATTATTACATGCAGAAAAATTCAACATCGTTATATATATATATATATATATATATAATGATTGAATAATTCATTCTCTATAATATAAAAAAAACATTTTGATTTATTTTTATAAACATGTTAAATGAATTAAAAATTGTATACAATTTTAAACCTATTCTGATGTAACACTAGGGGGTGAATTGTTCTATAATAAAGTTTATTATTTACTATAAAATTAGAAAAAAAATATTTCTCAGGTAGTTTTAATTTATTGTGTTTTATTGTTTATCTCTGATAATAATTAATATCATGCCAAAGTTTCACATATATTTGAAATGAAATGTTTTTGTATCTTAAAGATTAATTAAAATTAAATAAATAAATATCCAATTTATATAAATGATAAAATCTATAATAGTTTTTTGAATTTTAATATGTTTTATATAAAATCAGTGTCATTTTTCATTTTAAAGCTTAATAGAAATATGAAATTAAAAAAAAATATGTCACAAATTGTTTACTACAACATTTTTTATTTGACTTTGTATTAATTTTTCACCTAAAATTATCTTCAATCTAAAATAATTTTTTCCAAAAAAAGAAACATTCTACGAAAAACATTTTTATTTTCTTATCCTGGGTATCTAATATAATTTTGTGTTTGTAATTATTTTGTCATATTTAAACAGGATTTTTAACCGAAACTAAATTAATTTTCTTTTAAAACTGTTTGGAAAATAAAAGAAAATATTAAAAAGTTAATACTAAATAGAAAACAATATTATTTATTTAGTAATAAGGTCTTTATATAAAAACTTTATATATATATATAAATATAAATATATATATATATATATATATATATATATATTGTATTGTACAAAATTTACTTATATATTAAATATTATATATTTTCAGTTTTAATCTTCCTAAAAGTTTCACTTAATGAATAATTTTGATTTATACTAATGTACTTACATGAAATACAAAAAAAATCTTTCGATAGAATGGAATGGATAAACTAAATTCTTTTATTTGATGATAAATATAACCGTATTAATATTCAAAAAATATATACAAAGACATTTTATTTATACAGACAATATTTAATTTTGAACATTTTTATAAAATATGTTTCAAAATATATAAAAAAATTATCAATCGCTTTATTCGAATTTTACAATCAAAAGTACAATAAACAAATTAAATTATTTACATATATATATATATATATATATATATATATATATATATATATATATATATATATATATCAGAATGTATAATTTCGAATGTTTCTCAGAAATATGAAATTTCATTTTCCATAATTTCATATTTATAATAAATGTTTTAAATCAAATTCGTTTTTTTTAATTTTAAAATATATTTTCATTAAATCCAGATGCCTTTCTTTATTTAATGTTATATATATATATATATATATATATATATATATATATATATATATATATATATATATATATATATATATATATATATATATATATATATATATATATATATATATATATATATATATATATATATGTATTAAATTAAATCTCTGTTTATAATTTAATTTTTGTTAAAATACAAAAAATATGTTCAAAGTATTTTATTTAATTGAATGATTATATCATCTGTGTAATATTTATATACATATATATATATATATATATATATATATATATATATATATATATATATATAAATATTCAATTCCATATTTTTAATAATAAAATAGTTTAATATTTTATTTTCTCCTTACTAACAACGTCATTAATTATTTGATCGATTAAAAATAATTATTTAAATTAAAAATTCTATATCCTAAAAAAATTACAATACTTTTTAGAAAATGAAACAGTTATCATTTTGCTATTGAATGAAAATTTCAATAAAATTTTAAAAATATATATTTCGAATCCGTATCAAATTTAAACGATCACTTTATAATTTTTTTATTTGTTTTGTTTCACAGTACACCTGCGATGAAAAAGACCTTACATCCAAAAAATATCATCTTCACCTCTGACTCAGAATTAATTAATCATGGGAAATAATTTATTAATTTTAGTAAAATTTATGTTTTGTCTGATTTTCTTGCTTTAGTAATCATAATCTACAATGTAACAGCTATTGTATATTATTTATCAAAAATAAACTTTATACATGTATTCATACATTTATATATATATATATATATATATATATATATATATATATATATATATATATATATAGGAATACATAAATAGTATAAAAGTTTTAAACTATAAGATGTAATGCTTGTAAAATATATATTAAAGTGTGTGTACACTAAAATAAGAGCATATGTCATACTTTATTCAGTGAAATTCATATGAAAAGTTTCTTGTTATATTTTTGTACTTTCTAATCTAAGTTAATGTCTACTTTTATCAATATTAGAGAATTGTTCTTCAATTTACAATTATTTTCACTGAATAAATTCAGATGTATCTCTTAATATAAGCCAAATGATAACAAAAAGGTTTTATGTGATCAAACGTTGTATTTAACTATGTAAGCAGTGTAATGAATAAATATGACAAATATATATTTATTGATAGCTCATACATGTATTTTTTTGAAAAGTATAATTAATAAATCTCTTTTTTTTAAGATATAATAAAATATTTCTTATTTACTTCTAGATACTAATTGAAACGAATCAAAGAGTAAAAGTGGGTTTTATTTTAGGAATAAATTATAATAATGAAAATATATATGGAAATATATTTTTATTGTCAATCAAATAATATTAGTTTGGGGAACATCATGTCATATATTCATTGAAATATCGAATTTTACACAGTAAATAACTAAATTTACATTCACCTTTTCACAGGTAATAAGTTTTGTCATTATACATATATTAAGAAGTATATGCTACGTTCAAAGTTAATTTGTCAACTAAAGCAGATATATTTAATACGATGCTCCGAGAATTCAGTGCTGAAACGTTTCCTGTCGTTTAACTTGTTTCGTCGTTGTTCTCGACTCAATCGTTAACAAACATTGTATATCATCCAGTATTCAGTTTGCCTTAATCTAAGATGTTCACGTTTCATTGGTTTTAATGTTCTTAGTTACAAATTAACGCTGACTAACATCAGGTAAAACGAGAAGATAATGATAGAGTGACGAAAGTGTTGATAAAACTTTCCCTTACAAGACAAAATGGACTTTTAACCAAACACACCGGATAAAATGCTCCAAAGGATTTGTATATTAGTCAGCAGAATTATCTTAAACAAATAAATCGAAATTAATTTTAGATTATGTAATTTCAGATGGGAAACGAATTTTTAAATATACTTTTAAAGGAATCATTAACAAAATTTATGTATTAAATACAATAGAATAAGAATTTTCAAAAATAAATCATTGGAAAAAATGAAATAAATTTATAATTTGCTTATTGCATAAAAAGAAAATCTATTTTCATTATATTTATAATATATTTTAAAATATAGAAATAATATGTATTGTACAACGTTTTTCCTTGCAGTTTTTTGTTAAAATAGTATTTGGTAAAAATTAATTATTTTTTTGTTTCATTTTTTCTTTCAAAAAATCGATATTTCTAAAACGATATATTAAAAACGATATTTCTTTACAGAAAATATTTACAAGAGTCATTTTTTATATTGAAATTGACATTTAGGATTTAATCGAACGAAATGTCGAAGATAATCAGACCAATAATTTTTTTCTTTATTTATTTGTTAATCTGAACTGAAATTGTAAAATAATTCAATATTTAAATTAGCCAAAAATTATCATAAAAATCAGTAGTGTCCTTTTTTATAAATAAAATCCTTTTTTATCCTTTTTTTAACCAAAATACAACAAATTTATTTATATATATATATATATATATATATATATATATATCAAAGTTTAATAATTGTTTATTATTTTCTTTAATCCTCTTATATATAATTAAATTATACTTGAATAAAATGTGGAACATATTTTTCTTCGATTAAATTGTATTTGACGATTTTTAAAGGTAAAATTCTGTGATAATTGAAGTAATATTAAAATATGTAAAGATGAGATATTTTTTTCAATTCCAAAAAGTAGTTTATTTGATTTTTAAATTTACAAAAAAAAATAACTTTATATTTTCAATTAATTTGACTTTAATTTTCCTAGATACTCTGGTTTATTGAAAAGTTGAAATTTCAATAATCATAAAAAAACTATAGTATTAAAATAAATAGAAAGAATTATTTAATAAAATATAAATTTAATATCAGGATTAATTATAGATTTAATAATACAGCAATATTTTTTTTAATTTAAAGAAGCATTAAATAACAAATGCTGATTTTACACTCAAATTTAATTATTAAAATTAATAAGATTTTAAATATTTATCGAATCATAAAAAGTGAATAAATTTCAAATTGTTTAACTTACAAGTCTTCAACATTCAAGCGACAATTAGTTACAATATTAAATTACAAGTGGCAAGGCATGACATATATTTAGTTAGAAGTGATTTCAGTAGAAGTAATAAACAATCAAGAAAGCACTTAAACGTCCTTAACTTAATTACAAATTACACAATGAATAAAGAAAATGTAACATTTAAAAGACATGTGTTTCGCATTATACTCTGGCGTTTTTGCTATCGAAATAATCACTTGGAACATTTTATATAAATGAATTAAAATAATTATTTTTGCAACACTATAACTTAATCAACAATAATATATATATATATATATATATATATATATATATATGTGTGTGTGTGTGTGTGTGTGTGTGTAGTTTATAAATTAAATAAAGAAGCATATGAATAATTATTACAAAAATATATTTTTGCTAATAATTTATTTTATGACATAATTCAAAATTTATATAATTTAGGTTTTAATTTGTAACACAAAGGATGAAATAATATTTTAAAAAATTGTATTGCAAACGAATCAAAATCGAGTTTTCATATTTCTCAAAAATAATAATAATAGAGTATTATAGATCTTTATCTCATTTTTTTTTTAAAAAAAATCAAAACATTCTATTCAAAAATCTCTTCATACTGAAAAAGATGATGAAATATTTCTATTAATAAGTAAAGTAAGTTGTGAATTAAATATATTTTTTTATAAATTTTTATAGTGATATTTACATATGTCAAATTTTATATATATATATATATATATATACATATATATCTGTCTGTATAAATATTTATTTCTTTAACTGAAGTTCAATAAAACGTGTTTGCTTATAACTAATGAAAATGTAAGTTCTGTGCTTTTCCACAAAGTGTTGTAAAAGCTGTCCAAGTTGTTATAGTTTTAATAACATTTAAGAGATGGAAAATATATGTACTGGTTTAATATGATTCCATATAAGTGATTCTCTAGTGTACTTGACTTGAAAAGTAAGAATTTACCATATCAACGCGTCACAACTGAGGCATATTTCAGACTTTCGTCTGAACTTTACTCAGAATTTTAATTAATTTTGAATAACGTTGTCATCGCTTCTAGCTATTATTCTGGGAATAATAGAAACTTTCAATTCTTGTTTAATTTGACATATATATATATATATATATGAATTAATTTCAATAATTAAATTAACATAGAACTTTATAAAATCTTCTAATTGATATTGAAAAAGACAAACATTTATTATAAATATAACCAGATAGTACAATTAAAAAACAATTTATTATCATTATTAAATTAAAAATATGATTTTCCATCGAAATTATAAACTTTATGAAAATCTTTCTTTGAATTATTTTTAAAATAAATTAAAAAGTTCTTAACTTCATCTTGAAACTCAATTCACTACTAAATTCAAACATGTAATTTGATTTTCTTTATTTCGAAATAAACTTGTTCAACTTATTTATATACGATATTAATTTTATATTTTTACATTCGACTCTATATTTTGTATTCGAATATTAATATTTAACCCAAGACGAAACATAATTACTGAAACTGCCAAAAATTAGTTTCAGTTTACTAAAAGTCAAATTATAATCGTAAAATGTAATCTTATATATATATATATATATATATATATATATATATATATATATATATATATTAGGTATTTATAAGATATTCGATACATTTGAATTATTTAATAGTTAACATCAAAGTATCCAATCAGTTCGAGTTATATGCGTCCAACGGAGTAGTAAAACTATTTGTGGAAATAAACAGTGAATCTCTTGAAAATAAAGTTTAATATACACATACATATTAGTAAAATTTAACCTAATATCGAAACTTGTGGATATAATATATCTGTCCAACTGTTCTGCACCCGCCACATACAGAGATGCTCACCTGTCCTGTACACGCAGAGTGGTGCACAGCATCCCTTATTTGATTTATAATTAACTTGAGAGCATCTCAATTAAGGAAGTTTTAGAAAGCACCGCTTCCAACCACATTAACTCAACTTTAAGCGGACAGGTTAATCGATATGATTATAAATATAGATAGAGATAGAGAAATAAGAACAGAATGTTCGGGAACAAATTTATATATGTATATATGTAAGGACTATATAAATGTTTTATGTGTAAACTATATCCTTTAATCGATTTCATTTTATTTTGCCTTTCAGGTATTCTAAATTTAAAGTAAGTAAAATTAAATTTATTTTACGATTTTCATCTCTCGATTACAATTTTTTTTTAAATAATTTGCTTTTTATTGATTCCAAATTTGTATCTTTGTTAGATAGTTTTTTTTTAAATACACCATTATTTTCATCAACAATTGTTTCTTAAAAACTTTTATGAAAAATGAATTATATTCTATGTCACAGTAATAAAAACAGACCATAATATTCATTCTAACATTACAAGATTTTATAAAAATGTTCATTAATTTTTTATTATTTTTTAACTCCTATTTTTAGATATAGAAACTTTTTAACAACATTTAGCATGATTTTATTCTTCATCTTATTTTATTTCCTATTTTATCATTGTATCAGAAATCTATGAAAAAAATGTCAAAAAAAAAAAAACTAAATGTATTTTTTATTCTACAATACGTAAAATACTTGAAAAGACTCATATCAAAACTCAATGTTTCGTACCAGTTGATGTACGTACGAACTGACAAAGTGATTTAATGTTAGAATAGAAAAAAAGCTAGGATTTCTGTTTAAATGAAATTAAATTTGTTTAATTAATTTTTTAACTCATCAAAATGTTTTTTTTATTTGGAACTTTTAATTATAGCATCTTATATAAAAATAAATGTAACACGATTGGACCATTCGTGAATATCAGTAATATTTCACGATTATTTTTTTCTAAAAAAATGTACAAAGTTATCGGTAAGTTTTATATAAATGGTAAATTCAAATAAAAACAAATCAAGCGATCAAATATAGTCAAACGTTTGGAATAACTCTATACGTACGTCAAAACTCATGACGGTTCGTACCGGGCGGCGTACGTGAACAAACAGAGGAAAATATTTTCATCATCACGACGACAAATTAGATCAAGGTGATGGCAGCGAACAATGTGTGGAAATGTGTTTGTTTTGCGAATTATGGCGCGTTTTCCGTTAAAACGTGGTGTTAGCACTCGACCGCGCACGTGTGCTGAAACTTCGCTTTGTTGGTTTCAGTGCATTTGACATAACTCTGAAATGACGTTACTGATTTCCTATTTCTTCTTTTTATTCAGACGATGACATGGAAATAATATTAATATTTTTTTTACGAATGAAGCATATTATACATCAAAAGAAACTGTGTAACTTTGTCATATGTCATCGGAAAAAGGTCGGTTCTTATGCTTTGATGTTAACACTCGTTTCGAATAAAAAATGATATTACTTTACCTTATTTTAGTTACGGAAATTCTAACATTATTTTTTTATTACATGACTGAAATAAAAATATTTAGTATATATTCGGACGTTATATTAGTACCTTTATAATTAAAATGATTTGAATTTATTTCATAAGTTCATAGGAATTTTAAAAACATGAAAAAATCTTCCATAGACAAATCTTCATTTTCAAATTTAAAAAAAAATATGTCTAAATTAATATTATATATCATTATTAGTTTAGAAATAAGTTAATTAAATGTCAACAAAAACTGGAAAAATATTTGTAGATTGAGAAATATACAATATTGTAAAATATAACTGCTAAATTTGAAAAAAATACATAATTTTGTAGTTTTTTAAATAAATATTTAACATGGAAAACAAACACAAGCAAATAATATATATATATATATATATATATATATATATATATATATATATGTATATATGTATGAATTGTGTGCGTAAATTGTATGAAACCAGACCATATAAATGTATTTTCGACTAGAGTTGATTTTGAACAAAAATTACACATATTTGACTTTTCCATTTAGATTTTCTCCATCAAGTAATTCACTGTTTTTATTGTAAGTAAAATATTATTATGAAAATATAGATTTTTACTCTGTACAAGAAAAAATAGTCCCCAAATACAATAAATACTGAATGATATTTCAATCCAAATAGTTTCTGTTATAATTATATTAATATTTATGTCATTAAATACACATGCACACACACACATATATATGTGTGTGTATTTCCAATTTTGTATAAAAGTTTATTTTTATGAATATTACCTTTAATAAGAATCTATTATTTATAAAAAAGCAACTAAAAATAACGTAAATATTTAACAACATCCAAAAATCGTTTTAATAGTTTTCTAGTTTATTAATCTTTCAAATAATATTCTTATAAATCACACAGAAAAATAACAAGTAATTTAAAAAATGAATATTAAAACTGAAATGAATATTAAACTTTTTATCAATAAATAATAATAGTTATTTTTAAAATTTTATAACACATATAAAAGAGAGTATATATATATATATATATATATATATATATATATATATATATATATATACACACGTTAGATGTATTTGTGTACATGGATAATTAAAATATATGAACAATAACAATTTCTTAGATTGTATTGACTATATCAAAACAATGATAAAATGAAAAACCTAAGAAAACCATCGTATTTACGAAGTTTCGCTCTGTGTCTCGTATTTTCCAGAACACGCAGACAATAAAAACCGATGTAATAATCCTGTTCGTTCTCTAGGGATTTGCATCCCGTCACAACTCCAGCGTCGAGTCGCATTGTCATTTAAAAATTCGCGGTTAAGATTACCCTTTTCTATATTTTCCTGCATATGTATATCCGAGTACAAGTATACACACACACATACATACATATATATATATATATATATATATATATATATATATATATATATATATATATGTATCTAATATAAATTCACATATTATACATACCTATATTTACATATCCATAAATATAAACGAAACGATATGTTTACATGACTTTGTTGGTTACAGTATATAATGTATTTTATATTCATTGTAATAATACAAATTAATTAATGAATGTGATTATGTAACTCGTTATTTCTGAATAATTATTGGAAATATTTCATTATTGCTCTAAAATTTGTAATGATTCAATGAAATCAATATTATATAGGGTTATCCAAATGTGACGCCTAGATTTGTGTTTTATTAAAAAGAAACATATGTATGGGGAAACATGTGTATAGTTTATTTTATTTCTTTTTAATAAAAACACAAATCTAGACGTCATATTTGAATGATCCCATATTTATAATTCATATTATAAAATTGAAGTAATACAATAATTATTAATTTGTTAGAACGATACATTTTTTTCGATAAAATAATTAAAAAGATATATATTTTCAAAAATATTTAATTTATTATGAAATATATATTATATATATATATATATATATATATATATATATTTAAACTTTCTAAAATCATTTTATTTTTAAAAATTGTTTTAATTTTAATTGGAGAAATTATATATTTTTAATTAAAAATTCCTATAAATTTGATAAATCAAGAATTTCAGAATTTACATTTTATATCTTTAAAATATAAATACATAAACTTAATATAATAATATTTTATACAGTATTTTTTATTGCAATTCCATATTTTCAAAAAAAGCTCTGATTTCCAATGTTTTGTCTTCAACTTATAGCTTTATTCGAAAAAAGTATTTAATAGATTGAAACCAAAATCAAAAACATTTAAACTTTGTTATTTATGAAAATTGTTTATTGTAAATAATATTAACTAAATGTCAATTTATTATTTATAACTATTCAATCAATTATTGATAATAATATTATGTTATCAATAAACAAAACATATTATTGTAACAAAATATAAATAACCAAGGGTATTATAAGAAACAAATCTGTTATGAAAGCTTTAATCATTGAAATCATAATATTTTTATTGTATTTCTTAAAAACAAGTAAAATTATGAAAAGTTAACTGTTGTTTTTACTATATATTTTATATTTGTTATTATTCCCTATTCTAATATTTTTTATTTATTTAATATTTCCGTATAATAAATTCCAAAACAATTTGTATTTTCATTTATAGCCGTTGAAAATAAATTATACTCACATTCTCTCTCTCTCTCTCACACACACACACACACACACACACACAAACACATATATATATATATATATATATAAAAGTATATATTGTACAATATGTGTATATACATGCAATGTTTTTCTTTGATAAGAAAATATGTTTATGAAAGAATTTCTACGAAATACAGAAAGTCGCATATATATATATATATATATATATATATATATATATATATACACAAAATGTTTGCCTGAAACAAATCGTATTCACAAACTTATTTTGCAATTTTCCTCTCATAATACCGGATGTGGTATAGAACAACAATGACGAAATAAAGAAGTGGGATTCTTTTCATTGTCATATTGAAGAAAAGTTATTGGCATAGTAATGTTTATAGAAACAAGTTTACTTTTTTTGTAAAATAAATAGATATCAGATTATATCAATAATTGAATTGAATGTTACAAGTTATAAACTGATAAATATACCCACCCACATATCATATATTTATATACATATTTATAAATATTTTTTGTGGTTGAAAATAAATATTTTTCCAAGATAAAAATATATGCTTTTTCAATTTTTAAAGGTGATTGTCTTAATTTATTAATTATTTTTTTGTAAAATAATATTAAATAATTTCTAATTTAATGGTTTTGTATGTGTGTGCATGCATATTTTATTATATATATATATATATATATATATATATATATATATATATATATATATATATTAAACATTTTCATTCTAAATATATTTTAAATCTAATATTATATTCATTAAAATTTTATTAATGACTTTTGAATTAATAATAAGTATAAAATAAGTAAATTAAAAAATATACAATATAAAACCTGAACATTATAAAAACTATAACAATAAATACGTATCACTAAATTTTTTTGAAAATGTTAAAAACTAATTCAAAATTAATATATTTTGTTTCAATGTTCTTGTTTTTCAAATTTTTGCACATAAAATATTCATTCATTTCTCATATACTGACAAATATTTTTTTTCTAAATACATGTATTTACATATATAATATAAACCTTAAATAATATATAAAAAAAATTACATATATAATAAATTTTACAACAAACACTTAAAATAAATAATGATTTTACCTACCATAACAGATGCGAAAAGTTCCAAATATTTGGTTATTTATGAAGTCTAACTTTTAACTTCTATTTACATATTTTAAATAACAACGTGTCGGACTAAGTTTAAATTGTATTATTTTTAATCGTCATTTGCTCTTTTTGGTTCCTAATTATTTTAAATAAATCGTGTCAAAAGCAATTTAATATTACAACAACAGACTAATTAAATCTGAAATAAAAATAGAATTATTTAATTTATTTCACAAGGAATTATTAAGAAAATAGATTATTTGATAAAATGGATATCATACTAAATGGAAAAAATTATAAAAAAATATTTTTGTTTATTACTTTAATATTTTTTTTGCTATTATTTCTTTGAAATAAACAATTATTATTTTTCATAATATAATATATTTATTAATATATATATATATATATATATATATATATATATATATATATATATATATATATATATATATATATGAATATACACACGCAAATATATTTATATGTATATAACAAGAAACAGAGAGAGATATTTAATTGCAAGTAGAAGGTGTCTTACATTATGAGACCCTCGTACGCCTTTTATGCTTAATTGTAAATTTGCTACTAGAAATATGGTGGTTATATTGAAGTCTAGAAATGTGTACTGTAATTGCGTTAAGACTTATTTAATTATGCTTTTATACACCGTTTACATATTACTTCCATCGTATATACTATGAAAAATATTAAGCTTTAAAAGTACACAAGTACTTTATGAAAATTACGTACATTTATTTTAATTATCGTAATTTCGTAAAGATTTTTTCGCAGTAATTTTTTTTCATGTTCAGTGTTGGTTTTCTTAATGAAAATGAAGTGACAGTATAAAACGCGATTTTGTACACACGTAGTTTTATTGATCAAAAGTCTTTCATCTTCATTTTTTTTAAGGGTAAAATTGTATGTGTAGGTAATTCCTATCTTGGCGTTATTTTTTAAAAATTTTTTTCGATTTACATACAGTTAGAGAGAGATGTATATTTACTCAATTTATTTATTTTAAATTATTACATTTTCAATTTATTTATACTACTATATAAATTGAAATTACTTTTTTGAATTAATAATAATAATAATACTTTTACAGGGACTTTTAAAAATATTTATATTTCAATATAATTTTTCTAGCAACATATTAGATATTTAAATAAAACTACAGAATATAAATGCATATTTGTTTGTACACATACATACACATACAAATGAGTATATTATACATATATAAATATATATATATATATATATATATATACATGCATACATAAATACATGTAAGAATCCTAGTCAAATACAATTTCTAAAGCAATGTTTGTTGATAGGAATCTAAATTCCAGATGGTATGCTTGTGTTTTTATACGGCAATTGTAAGACATGATTTGTTACTATCTTTAGGGTTCTAGCAAAATACACTTTTAAATATATATATATATATATATATATATAAATTTATATACATAAACGGATGTACTGTTATAAAAAGAAATATTTTTATTTTCAAGTTAAATAATGAAAATTTCTTTTTAATCTTCTTTTAATCTAAAAAATTTTTTTCTTATTTCTTTATGTTTTTAAAAATAGTTTTATTTATTCTCTAATTTCTAATTTCAAAATTTAATTTCATACTTATTATAAAATATAAAATGTTACTCTAAAAAATCATATACACTTTCGAAATTTACATTGAGTTTGTATTTATTTCCGTAAACATTGAAAATTTTTATTTACTGTAATAACATATATATATATATATATATATATATATATATACAAAAATTAATAACATATTTCTAGAATAATATTTTTTATAAATATTTTCTACTCTGTTTATTCCTTGTTTTTGTTATAATATAAATTAAAGTAAATATGTAAATATGTTTACTTAATTTGTGTGAAATATTTATATTTATATATATATATATATATATAATTAACTAATAAAAATAAAGAATTATTAAATTTGTAGTAATAAATGATTAAAAGAAAATGAATTACAGTATTTATAGCAATTAATTATATCATTGTTTAAGTTAAAGAACATTAAATCATTTAATTAATACTGCTAAAATCTCATTCGTTTGTATGAAAGTTTATGATATAAAAGATTTTATTTATCGCTCAAGTAATGAAGGAAAATGATTTTTTCATTCTAAATAAAGTTAAAATATATTACAATATTTTTTTGGAAAAAATAAACGATTTATAAAATGACAGAAATAATATTTTCCTTATTTAAGAGCAATAAATTTTCTTAACATTGTTTAATACATGTGAACAATAGATGATGAAATCAATAAAAATCATAAAATAATATATTAAGAATTGTATAAACTTTATTTTTATATTTTATAAAAAAATATTATTTATTTTTCTTAATTTAGAAATCGCGCCAACTTCTTTGCACAATGGCGGCGATAACTTAATACAAATTCCGCTTCCTAAAAGCTGGCTGTAGTGTGGTTGTCAAGATTGTATTAACCATATTTTTTGCTGTTCTAATTAATAAGTATTTTAAATGACTTTAAACGATTCTTCAGAGGGCGATGCGGTGCCTCATTTTAAGGCACCTGTTATTCAAGATAATCCAACAGGATGGGGTCCTTGCGAATTACCTGACCAATTTAAAGATATGCCGTATCAACCTTTTAGCAAAGGTGATCGTTTAGGTAAAATTAGTGACTGGACTGGTGCTGCATTTCAAGATAAAAAATATGCAAGTAAGAAAATCAATTTAATTCAACAATGAATTATATATTAACATATTGTATTACTTTATAGATAAATATGCATCAGCATTTGGAGCTGGTAGTCAATATGCTTACTATCATGATGAAGATGAGTCTACATTTCATTTGGTTGATACAACTCGTGTTCAAAAACCACCATATCAACGTGGTCGATTCCGTGCTAATCAAAGAAATATGCGTGGGGGACGGGGAGCTCGTGGTGGTGCTTCTTCATCAGGCATGCAAACGTTGGGTAAAGGGCTGAAAATGAAAGAAAGAGATCGCAAAGGTGTTACAAAGAAATGGGGCCAAACAAGAGTAAGAAGTTTTTGTTAGAAAATAAGACATTTTTTAAAATAATAACTTTTTAATTATAATTAAATATTAAATGAGATAATTTTGGCATTTTAGCCACCAATTAAAATACGTGATGCTTCTGTTACTGTGCGACCAGATTGGGTAACTATTGAAGAAATGGATTTTCCTCGCCTTATGAAACTGTCTCTTCCCGGAGTCAAAGAAGGAGAAGACATTTTATGTTGTGGTGCTCTCGAATATTATGATAAATCATATGATCGAGTAAATGTTAAGAATGAAAAACCATTACAACGTATTGATCGAATTTTCCATACAGTGACGACTACTGATGATCCGATCATTCGTAAATTATCAAAAACTGAAGGAAATGTCTATGCTACAGATGCAATTTTGGCAACAATTATGTGTTGTACTCGATCAAACTACTCATGGGATATTGTTATTGAAAAAATTGGAGATAAATTATTCCTTGATAAACGTGATAATACTGAATTTGATTTATTGACTGTTAATGAAACATCAGTAGAGCCTCCTCAAGATGATGGAAATTCTTTGAATTCACCAAGGAATTTGGCATTAGAGGCAACATTTATTAAAAATAATTTCAGCCAACAGGTTTTAAGATCAGGATCCAATGAACCAAAATATAAATTTGATAATCCTAATCCTTTTATATCAGAAGAAGAAGAAGGTGAAGTAGCTAGTGTTGCTTATCGTTACAGAAAATGGGATTTAGGTGGTGCAGTAGTAAGTAAAATCAAAAATTGGTATTTATATAATATATTAATAAATAATATTGTTTTAAGGTATTAGTAGCCCGTTGTGAACATGATGCTGTTGTTCAGTCACCTAATGGTGAATTACAATTTCTATCCATTAAAGCATTAAATGAATGGGATTCAAAACTTGCAAATGGTGTTGATTGGCGTCAGAAATTAGATACACAACGAGGTGCAGTCCTTGCAAATGAATTGCGTAATAATGCATGTAAATTAGCAAAGTGGACTGTACAAGTAAGTTATATATATATATATATATATATATATAATATGTTATTTTAATGTTATAAAAATATGATTGTATTATTTATTTTGTTTTAGGCTTTATTAGCAGGTAGTGATCAATTAAAATTAGGGTATGTATCTCGTGCTCTTGTCCGAGATTCAAGTAAACATGTTATTCTTGGTACACAACAGTATAAACCACATGAATTTGCAACTCAAATCAATCTTAATATGGATAATGCTTGGGGAATTCTTCGTTGTATTGTTGATATTGTAATGAAACAAAAGGATGGTATGCTAGTTTATTTCTATGTAAATATCATGTTTATTTATTTGTTTCTTATTTCTTTAGGTAAATATCTTATTATGAAAGATCCTAACAAACCTATGATTCGTTTGTATGACATTCCGGATAATACCTTTGAATCTGATGGAGAATCAGATTCAGGTGATGAAGGAACACCAGATACTAATACTTTTCAACCATTATATCCATATACAAATACATCAACAAAAAGAACATAAGTTGGTATTAAAGTATCTTTTTTTATAAGAGATTTTTCCTAATGGCAGTAATTTACAATTTATATATATATATGTGTAAACTTAATTGTCAAAATAAAGGTTTTTTGGAAAGAATATTCAGTTGAAACACTTATGATACTAACAAATATGAAAACTAACTTCATCGTAGTAATATTAGGTACTGAAAAACATTAAAACAAATATATAACTTTATTGCATAACAAATATATAACTTTATTGCATAAAGAAAAAAATTAATGTAACAAAACCAAATAGTATGATTTATATAATTATAATTAGTAAATTTTATATTACTATAACAGAATATTCATATGAATATAATAAATCATATTTATTAAAAAAATTGTTTTTATAACATTATTAAAAAATAAAAACTTTAGTTTGTAATATAGTTTGAAAAAAAATACTGAATTTCATGTCAGTATATTTTAAAATATTATTTTAATGTATATTTTTGTATGACACTTAAAAAATGTTTGAAAAATAAGAATACTTAATTTTAATCTTGTAAACTAACTAAACTTACTATGGTACATTTTCTTATGATTACAATGTCATTTTTTATGTAATTTTGTACTATAAGAATTGTGTAACTTGTTTTTATTAAAAAAAAAAACAAGGAGTTTATATATAAAAATACTATTTTTATCAATTTTAATGACTGAAAGAAATATGAAATTACTGTAAATCCCTAGTAGTATATTATTTTTTCATCTTAATTTTTAATGCAGGTTAAAACCTGTATATACATATACACAAAATATTAGTTTAAAATTTTTTCAGTACTTTTTTCATATTCTTTCATAACAAAAATAATTTTTTTAATTGCCATTTCAACATCTTTATCTGTGATTTCATAGTATAAAGTTACTCTTACAAAATTGTCACTCCGAGAACACAGTTTAACAATAATTGCATCTTCTTCATGTTCCATCACTGTGCTCATTCTTTTACAAAATTCACTCCCTTTAACTACGTTTGTATTAAGCTCTATCATTAAAATATTTGTATGGCAATTTTCAACATCAACAACAAAAATTTTACTATTTAAATCATTTATTGCATTAGCTATTTCAAGTGTACGACGATGATCATCTGATAATCTATCAATCATTTGATCGAGTGCCACTACGCCAGCAGCAGCAATAATACCAACTTGACGCATTCCTCCTCCAAGAACTTTACGTACTCTTCTAGCCCTTGAAATTTAAAAATAATTTCTATAAAAAAAGTTAAAAAATAATAATAAAAACTAACTTTTTGATAAAATCTTTTGATCCAACTAAAACTGATCCAATTGGGGCACCTAAGCTTTTACTTAAACATACAGCTACTGAATCAAAACCTTTCACAATGTCTTGAGCAGGTATTTGTGAAGCAATAGCAGCATTAAAAAGTCTAGCTCCATCCATATGTAATTTTATTTTATGTTTTTTAGCAATTGTTACCAAATTTTGCAACCACTGCATTGGGAGTACCTTTAAAAAATAAAAAAAATATAACTATACAAAATTAAAAGTATTAGTACTTAAAAAAATAAATTAATAAAATTTATAGCATAAATATTGACCTTATTACATATTTGTTACTTTATTAGTATATTTACATATATATTAACTTTCAATATACCATGAAATTGAGATCGTTACATATATGCATATTTTTTCATTATTAATTCATAATTTATGTTGAAAATTGTGAAAGATATATTCAATTATAAATAATTTATTTACAAAAAAGGCATACTGATTTTTAAGAAATAGCAATTAATTTAAATGCTCAATCTAATTTAGACAATTTCTATAATAATGTAAATAGCAATTAAAATTGTACTTTTCCTCCACATATATTATGCGTGTTTTCAGCTATCACCAGTGATGTTATTGGTTCATGAACATCTGGATTTATTCGTATTTTTGACTTGAAATCATCAAGATTGAATGTTCCATCTACATTATTAGCAACAACAGAAAGTTGTACTCCAGCTATCTGTGCAGCTCCAGCTAAAAATTCAATATACATTATTTTAATTGTTTTTTTGGTATGGTGGAAAAAAATACCTTGTTCAAATAAGAAAACATGACTTTTATCACCAACAATTACTTCTGAACCCCTTTCTTGACAATGTACCATAACTGATGAATAATATTTATAAATGAATGTAAGATTTTTTTTATATTGATCTTAAAATAATTTACTTGCTATTAAATTCCCCATTGTTCCACTTGGAACAAATAATGCATTTTCTTTATTAAGCATTCTTGCAACTCGTGATTCAAGCAATTTGACTGTGGGATCTTCTTCGTAAACATCATCTCCAACAACTGCATTTCTCATTGCATCTCGCATTGCTTCTGTAGGTCTACTAGTAGTATCACTTCGTAAGTCTATTGCATATATTTGTTTACCATTCACCATCGGTTGTAAAAATGAATTGATATTTTGATACATAATGTATGCTTCTATAATTTTAAAACAAACATATTTATATTATTTTTGAAACTTTTGGTATAAAGTATTTTTTTTTAAACGTAAACGTAAAAAATAAATTTTTATAGGCGAATTTTTTAGTTTAAATTGAATAAAAATTACAATGAAATTGTTTTATATTTCAGGTGTCTAAAAAATGATTGGACTGTTATATATAGGAATATGTAAATATAATAAATATTTTAATG
Source organism: Neoneuromus ignobilis (assembly GCA_029203775.1). Lineage (NCBI taxonomy): Eukaryota > Metazoa > Arthropoda > Insecta > Megaloptera > Corydalidae > Neoneuromus > Neoneuromus ignobilis. The sequence goes on along the minus strand of CP092091.1, from coordinate 10,996,299 downwards.
GAAATTTATTAATAACACATTTATATTTTATTGCAGTTTTTCTTAAAAATCGATTTTTTAAAATAAATGCTATTTTGTATAATTAAAATGTCCTTCTTAGTAAGTTTGTGAATACTAAATATACACAAATTAAATATATAATATATATATATATATATATATATATATATATATATATATATATATATATATATATATATATATATATATATATATATATATGCATTTAAATTTGCACATTTTTATGTTGTATAGAAATGAAAAATGTATGTATTTTATCTCTGATTCTCAAATATAAAATATTTATAATTTTTTTAATTATAAAATTTGAGAAAAAACAGATGATAACTAGTCATATGTTCGGTCTTTAAACACGATATATCAAATGGAAAACAGGTCTCCTTCAAACGTACATGAGCAAGTGTGTGAATGGCAACTTAGAGTCAATTTAAGTAAATTAAAAAGCCGTCGAAATTATGCATTTTTGCGTAAATGTCACATGCTCAGCAGAAAAATAGAATCACAATTAAAAAATGACAGGTGAGGTAACGTGATTCCTATAATAAAATATGTTTAAAATTACCTCAAATGTCCTGAACCGAAATCGCATTCAATTAGTTTTATTATGAGACCAATAATTACATATGTTGTGTATAAACATGTTTAAGACTGATTTTCGTTTTACCTTCTGATACCGTTATGTCAAAAGTAATTGTATAGATGTCACTCAGTAAATAAAGTATTATTGAATTGACATTTTTTTACCATACGTGTAATAACCAACATTTTTAACACATGTGTTATAATTGTAAAAAATAATGCATTTGCCACTTACAGCAATAACATTTTATACCATATATGGAATTTAAATCTCACTGAATAGAAAGTTGTTGGCGCCATAATTTCAACTTATGCTGCAATAGTTGACCAATAAATAAATACATATAAACTAAAACAACTGTTATTAAATGAATATTTACAACAGAAAAATGATTTATTAGATGTACTTACAAATTGATATATATATATATATATATATATGCTTAAACCTTGAACATCCATCCAATAAAAGTCCCCCTTCCATAAATAATTTGGGTCAATCGTTTTTATTTCATCTGTTAATTTTTTTATTAAATCCTTCCAATCCCCTTGTTTAATTTTATATGAATTTCACAATTAACATTACAGAAAGCTCAACATTATCAAATGTATATATTTTTATCTGAAATTATCTATTATATATCTTTATTTTATCTTAAATCATATTTATTTCACTGAATGCATATACAAAATGCAATATAATTAAAAAGTTACTTTTTTATTTTTTAAATCTATTATCTTCTTTTAATTTTTCTGTAATTAAATAATTTCAATTAAAATTTATCTTCATAAAGATTATAAACTTAATTCATACATGATTTATTATTAAATGACATTAAAATTATATATTAAATAATATTTAGCAGAATTTTATTCAGAAGTAATTTTTGGAACAACATATTATTAATCTTGTAATAAATATAAATTTATAAAAGAATCTAACATAAATTTATTTAAATTATTGATGAAAATTAGGAAAAATAATTACTTGTTTTATTTATAAGTCAATTAATAATAGTTACTTATTTGAAATATGTAGATAAAAAAGTTATTTTTTGATGATTATATATATTTATATATATATATATATATATATATATATATATATATATATATATATATATATATATATATATATATATATATATAATGTACTTCTGCAATAATGATTATCATTTATATAAACCAGTCTCAGAAATGGTATTAAAAAAAGTATATAAAAGTTATTCTATTTTTAAACATATATTTTTTCTTTCTTTAACAAATATGTACAGTATAAGTGCAGCCTTCGTTTATTGTGAAATATATTTATAGAATATCATTGTATTTTAGTACATATATGTACATATTAGTTTTTAAAAAAATAATGTTTCTTATATGAGTAATGTTGTACGAAAGAATATTTTGTATACTATATATCAAAATTAAATTGTGTAAGGTTATATATACACATTTCCAAGTCTTGATACTGGAATATATAGACGGGTGCGGCCACGACGACTATCCGTGGAACACATTCAGCGAATATAGCTGTCAGTCAGAGACAGAAAGAGTAACGGATAGGTTGGTCTGACTAACAAGCCGGTCATTTTATACAATTTGTAAGACCGTACATGATTTTAATCTTTAAAAAATACATTAAACAACGTAAAATAAAGTGCCTAATGTGATTATTTATCGGCGTGTTAAATAGTTTTTTAAATATATCTCTTGTAGTTGTTAAATTCTTTTGTGTTGCTTAGTCAAGTTCGTTAGTAGTGTGTGTAGTTGCGTGTGTGTGTGCAAACGTTATTTAAGAATATTTGGTGACTTCAGGATTCATCACTATGGCGACGGATGATGTGCGTGATCGAAATGATCCAGAATTAAAATGTTTATCCGTTGATAGGAACAGTTTTAATGATCCGGCAACGCAAGCAGAATGGACTCAAAAGCGGTTAGTATGGGTGCCGCATGAAAATCAGGGTTTTGTTGCCGCTAGCATAAAGGGTGAACGCGGGGATGAAGTCGAAGTGGAAATTGTTGAAACCGGGAAGAGAGTGTTGGTTGCTAAAGATGACATCCAAAAAATGAATCCTCCCAAGTTCGACAAGGTCGAGGACATGGCCGAACTGACATGTCTAAACGAGGCGTCTGTTTTACATAACCTGAAAGATCGTTACTACTCCGGACTTATTTATGTAAGTATTAATAGTAAATTTATCTCCGTGCACTTATCTTTTACTGTGTGTGTATGAATATATATATATATATATATATATATTTAAATAAAAATGTTTAATTTTAAATAATCTGTATAGCTTACTTTTTTTAAAAAAAGTAGAATCAGTAATTAAATTTTCTTCATCTTTTATCTACTTTTCTAAAAAGCACCTTACAAATAATAATAAAAAATTTTTTTTCGTTAATTAATAAAGTACTTGATATTCAACGATCCAATTTAATTTTTTGTTCATTATGATTCCTATTTTAAATAAAATGTTATTTTTATATAATAACAAATTAATATTGTATCTTACTTTCCCAAAAGTCCACAGTTATATTTTATTTATATGTAAGAAAAATAATAAAAAAAAGAAAAGATCATCTAATTTTTGCCTGAAAAAAAATCTATACATTTCTATATACATGCATACATACAAACATACATCATATATATATATATATATATATATATATATATATATATATATATATATATATATATATATATATATATATATAAATAAAGTCATTAAATATCAAAAGTCCGATTTCGAATCAAAAGTTTGATGTATTATCTTAAACAAGAAGTAGTAGTACAATTAATCAAAATATGTACCTAAACTTTCGACACAGTTTTGGCATCTTAACGGTAGCTTTTTTATGCCAGCATCTAAGTTTGGAGTGAGAGGGTGATGATGAAATTGCAAAATGCATTTTCCACAGCATGTTGAGAATTGAATATTTTTCCTTGCAAGAAGTGGTCCAATGCCTGGAAGAAGTGGTAGTCAGTTGGTGCAAAATCTGGCGAATTCGGTGGGTGACCTTGTTTTCAAGTCTAGCTCATGTAGTTTGAGCAGCGTTGTTTTAAATGGTCCAATATTGTTGGAATAGTAACATCAAACCTTACTACTTATTCATGCGTAATTTGAGATTATCCGTTTCCACTACAGCTTTTCAGCTCATCATTATTCACCTTGGTCACAGGTTGCCCACGTATCTCATTTTTAAAATTAAAATGTACTTTGTGTTCATTGACAACGTCCTCGTCAAATATTTCGTTGATATTTTGAGTTGTCTGCACTGCATTGAAAAACTATTCGAAAGATAATTCAATCCAAACCAAAATCTGCTTTTGAAAGAAAGAATAGATGTATTTTCACAATAAAAAAAAAAACAAGATCTGTCAAAGTGAAATGTCAGAGATATCGACTGTTAAATTTAATATTTAAGAAAATCAGTCATTTCATATTAAATGACCTAATATATATATATAATTATATCTTAGGCTCAGTAATATATTTTTTTCAAATAGTAAAAAAATGTTTAATTTTATTACTGTTTGATGCAGTATAAAATATCCTTTATTCATTAAAAAAGAAAAAGTCCAAATTAAAGATGTCATTTCCACCAACTCTGTATTTGTAGTTAGTTATTTCATTTATATAATATCCATGACAATGTTTGGAATTGTGTATTCATCATTTTATGCATTTATTGATCGTTTAATTTCTTAATAAGAGCAAATATTTACTCAGATAATTTAATAAAGAGCTGATGAAAATAAATAGAAACATAATTCTTTGTTAAATATTTGTTTATTTTTTATACATTTATCTACATTCATTCAAATCACATGTCATCAAGAAATGTGAGGTAAAATACATGAGTCATATTTGATTCATAAAGATTTTTGTCTTTGAAATGACATACTTTAACTAATTCATTACTTTTTTTTAAAAAAAACTAATTTGTATTCTGGAAATGAAATAAAAATGTAATGAAAGAGTTAAATAGTCAGTTTATCATAAAATTAGTAAGCTGTAAACGTGAGGTAAATGGTAAATATCAATTACGAAAATTGTTAGTATTCCTAGTTATTTACATAATTTATAGATCATGAAATGACATGTTATGACGTCTTTAAGGATTTTGAAAGTTGAAAAGTTTATTTAATAAATGTTTTATTTACTCAATTCCATATATATAAGTAATTTAATGTAGTTGGTTTTTATATTTGTTGTTTATTTTCTTGTATTTGACCACATTTCAAACTTAAAAAAAATGATTTAAAAGTTTATAAATGTCGTTTTTCATATGAAAATAAACATTATAATTGAAGAATAGCGTTTTTAAGAATCTTGTTTTTGTCGTATTTTTAAATTAACACAAAATACCCGAGAGTTCCGTTATACAATACAATATTATTCATAAAAGTTAATAACAAGTTCTGTGAATAGCCTTTAAATTAAGAACCCCTGTGATACATTGTGAGCAAGAAAATAATTGTTTTAGTTTAATAGATGTTGAGAAATTTAAAAATAATATAAAGAGTAATAAAAAGTAATTATATATTTTTTATGCAGATTTTATCAAGTAGATACAATAAATGTACATTATTAATAACCATAAATAATATTAGAAATTATATTAAAAATAGTATGATGATTCTGTCGAGTATTGTTTTGGTTTAGAAACAGTTAATAATTTCATATTCTCGTCATTATGTTCTTTATGATTTTTTGAAAATTAAAAACATGTTTTTTTTATTTATTTTTAATAGATGAGTAAGGTTGATATGATTTGTAAATATCACTTTTTTTAGTTTTATTTAATGAATTTTTAATAAATTACATAAAAAATATGAAATAGATTTTTTAATTTTCTTTAATAAAAAAAATAGAAATTATGTATCTGTTCAATAAAAAAAAATATTAGATTATATATTAAAAATATATTAGATAGTCGGATGACAAAAATTTGTTAGATCAATTTGACCAGTCATTAAGTTTTAAATTAGGTATATTACTAAGATCCTTGATCAAATTGCAAGTCTCGAACGATTTTGAATTAATACTACAACTAATTGGTAGGTATAAAATAATCGAATTATATATTATTACTGTCTCTTTCTTTTTAATATCGAATTTCGAGAATTAAATAAACCATTTGCCTTGCCAAAAGCTAATATTATATAATAAAATGTTATTAGTAAATAAATTACTTTTGTACATATTTGACATACTTTTTTCATGTTTTATTCAACTTATGTGTGAAATTGAATTTGTTATTCATTAATAAATGTCAAATATTAAAATTGCTAATATATTTTTTAAATTTTAAATCGTATATTTAATGCCATACGAAATAATATATAAAATTTCAGTTTTGTTCGTTTCCGTATGTATTTTTTATATTGTCTTATTTATATTCAGAAAAATATTTTTATGAGAAGTTACCAGTTTTTGGTGAATATAAACGAAAGTAAACCTTTAAATTAAAAATTGACCGTGACCATGAACTAAATTCAATTTAAAGCGGTTAGTCAAAGAGAAATAATTATTATTTTGTGAAATTCCATATGAAATATTTAAAAAGATATTTTACTATTGCTTAAATTATATCAATTTATCGATAACTAAGTTCGCACAGCTGAGACATATGTTTATCAAAGAGATATTTAAATTTTTGCAAATAATAAATATTTACAATTTTAGGATTATTTAAATAAAGTAAAAGTAAATATTTTTACATTGTCACCCTATTGTACAAGTAAATATGTGTATTTTATGTAACATTATTGCTGCTTTGTAATTATATTGCAAAAACTATTATTTATTAAGTGATATAGTATTGACACTTTCATGTTTAAGTGTTGTCGTATATTATGTTTACGAGTTACAGCTTTGAATTGGATTTTAAGGGATATTGATTCTTTTTGGGAGAAATACTTTTATAACTTAGATTTATATGGTTGTATAAACTGATGTTAATCTTTTATATTTATAAATACGTATTTTCGATAAAGTTTTTATTCATTTCCAATCTCGAATTCCTCCAATTAAATGTCATTTATAATTTTGTCAAATATGATTTGACAGATATTTTTGAAATATGGACATATTTTTAAGTATAGTATTTTTCCATTGATTTTAGGTGTGGGATTATATATTTAATAAACAATTTTGGATTAGTGTTTATATGATTTTTAATCGATTTCAAATCCACTTTATTTTCATTAATATTAGGGATAAGTATTGACGCACTTATTAAGCTATTTTTAGAAACGTTTCGTACCTAACTTGCGCAGTATTTCACAGCATTATCTTGTGTTGTACGCGTACAATATTTCTATTTAAGTAGTTAATTTCCAAATTGTTTCCATTGTGATAAAATTTCGGTATTTCAACCCTTAGAGGAACTCATTTCTAACGAGGCATAGGAGGAAACCATTTCTTCATAGGATTGTAATAAAAGATGAAAAATGGGTTCCATACACCAATTTGTGAAGTGAACTAACCAATAGCTTTTACTAAATCAAACTCCAGTTCAAACATCGAAGCCTAGTTTGACCGAAAAAGCTGAAGTTTACTATTAACAGTTATAAAGATACAGTAAAAGCTTTCAAAAAAACAGCTTGCATTGATCAACAGGAAGGGCGTTATCTTGCTGCATGATAACTCATGAACCACATGCAGCAAGAATCACGCAAGAGAAAATAACGGCGCTAGGGTGGGAAGTGTTACTGTATCTTCCCTACTCACCGAACGTTGCTCTATTTGATTATCACCTGTTCAGGTCGTTAGAGCGTTCACTTGCTGGGAGAAAAATTCCAACTGTTGATGTAGTCAAAAATTATCTTGAGTCATTTTTCTCTTTAAAAAAGACAATATTCTAAAATGACATAGATGATAATGGCGATTAGATCATTGATTAAAAAATAAAAGCCTTTTTATAAACTAGTTTATGTATATCATTTCAAATACGTCGTGGGATGATCTAATGTACAGGAAGATCGCAGATTTATTTTAACACATGAATTGCTCACCCCAACACTACAAGCTCGTATTTAGTGTTCATTAAATACTTTTATTTACTTTTGATGTGTGTGTGTGTATTGTAAAATCACATTAATCTCAAATTATCATTAATAATATAATTGTTCCGGTATATTATCTCAGATTTATATTATCAGTTTATTTTTTTACATGAACAGTTAATAAAATAATCGGAATTATAGATTTATTAATTTTTCTTATAAAATTTAGAATTCTTAAATTATTATATAAACATTTATGTCTGAATTTAATTACAAAGACTTTATAAACTCTTATTTTTTTGTGATATCTTAATATTGTATATATTTTTTGTCCTTTTTACGAGTATATTTATTTATAAAAATAATTTTATTTGATCTTTGGATATAAGAAAGTGTCAAGAGTAATTTTGACTTAGTCATGAAAAAAATATTAAACAATTTATGAAATTCCACATTCGACGAATCATTGCTTCCGTATGTAATAACCTATGTATCATACAATGTCTGTATGCATATATATATATATATATATATACACATACGTGTGTGTGTATGTATATTAAGTTGTGTAATATGAAATGTCTGATTTCTCATCGGTTCTCTTTGAATAATCCGACATTTCATATTACACGACCTAATATATATTTAGGTATGATAAAGTGTTTTTTTAGATTAGATAGAACTTTCAATAGGGATTTAATTTAAAGTTCTATCACGTTTAAAAAAAACACTCCCTATGTATATATATATATATATATATATATATATATATATATATATATATATATATATATATATATGTATATATATATATATATATATATATATATATATATATATATATATATATATAATGCATATGTATATGATGTTGTGTATATGACTATGTAAACAAACTGTTATGTGTTATCCATTAGTAGCGAGTAAAGTTTGTAATACGAGTTCATTAAAATTATACATATAAAGTACAATTACAACACAACGTGCTACAAATGGACGTTATAAGAATGCCTGGAAATCACACCCACGAGTCATGACAACTCGGCTCTACCTAACGTATTTTTTTATTGTATTTTACTTTTTACTGGCCGTTGTCGTCCAAACGACCAGACTGTGTGACCGGCTCGGCAACTACTTGCCGTTGGCCAAGTACAGTCGCTTCATTTACTGGACAAACCGCTCTGCAAGAGATGACTGTATAGGTGGGCGTATTAGACATGTTATTTTCTACGGTCAATGTCTTGCCTGTAAATGTGACGTAAAAGATGTAGATTTTATTGTATTGCTATTCGTGAACGGATCTTCAGGCGCACTTTTTTTCAACCATACAATACTAGAAATTTAGTTTGATGATTGAATCATATCCACATATTGTTCATATAATAGTTTAAATACATATATATATATATATATATATATATATATATATATATATATATATATATATATATATATATAATTTACTGCCAGTAAATAATCACTTTTTATGAGTTCTTTCTTATTATAATACTAGTAATTATTAATATAACAGTGTATGTAATAAAAATATTAATATTGATGCAAACAATACTTATTCAATATTAATAAAGTGGCAAGCACGACAACATGCAATTAACCAATAAATCATAAGTTCAAATCCGGGCTTGTAAAATGTCGTTTTTGATTAAGTGTAATTATTTCTAATGCGTAATTAGTGTCGATTAGAGTATCGTTTAAAAATAACTTGAAAGATAAACATAATTTACATATAATAGAAGACTTCGTTAATTAGAGAAATTTAATGTTTTAAAAAAACTGTTGATAAATTGTTTGTTTGTGTTTTGTAATTTATAACTGACATTTTTAAAGATCAATATTTTTTTTTAAAAAATATGATGTGCTAAAATAGTATCTTGATAAAATAAAAAAGTGTCAATCTAAACTTCGAACATTTGGTTATTGAGTAATTTTAATTCAAATGAGAATTTTGAACTATTATATTTTTTTGATTTATAAGATTGAACTTTCGCTAAATTATTTTTTGTAATTTTTTTAATTAAATTTTTAATGTATTTTCATTTGGTTTATAGAAATAGAAGCTATTTTTTGATTAAAATCTTTTCTCGTATAGTACTTCATAAATGTTTTACAAATATAAATATATTATTTTGACGTTATAGAAAGTATTAATATCTAAAATGTTTAATATAAATTAAACATGTTTACATATAGATATTTCAGCAGTTTAATTTACTGTTAACTTTTGTAAAATTACAGTTTTGAGTGACAGGAGTTTCATTTAAATAGCTAACACGTTGTCATATTGATATCATGAATTCGAATTTGGTTTTACGATCAGGTCATTTTTTTATTAATGATGTCTTTTGTAAAAAAAAGCGACTAACCAGTTTTATTTCGAGACCGTTGTATTTTTTTTAAAACATTAGTGGAGAATAGTTTGTATTGAAAATCTTAATAAATAAATTGTGTAGAAAAAGTTAATTATATATAGAAAAAAAAATGTTAAAAATTGTAATTAGTGTTTAAAGATTATTTATGTAGAGAATTTTATTTTATTTTCTATTATTAACATCTTAAATTTTCATTTTACATTTTCCTAATAAAAATTTAGATCGTAGCACCAAAATAAATTATACAACTATTCAATATATTTTTTTATTGTGTAAATATAAATTTTTGTTAATATGAATTTATTGATATTTCTATTTAATTTTTATTGTATATTGATATGATTGTAAAAAAAATATAAAATGAAAATATATCGGAGTGAATACACTTTTTTAGGTTATTTCTATTATTAAATCGTGTTTATTAAACAATTATGTGATAATAAAAGTATGATTATTTTCCAATAATATTTTTTGTTCTAAAAACAGATTATAAAATAAATTTACATATTATTTTTATAATTTTATTTCCAAATATCATCTACTTTTTGATTTATTATCCATTTTATATTTACTTACATCCAAATATACGATTGTCGAAAAAAAGTTCAAGTTCATTCGATTTTCAGATTAATTAAAACGTGTTTCAATACACGTGGTATTTTAACGGTTTTCAAATAACTTCACACAATGAAAGCCAATATAGTGACGACCTTGGTTTCATCAACCGAACAGTATTCATTTCTATTCCTAATGTGATTGATGTTAATTAAATATTGAATAGTTTTGATTTTCTAGATTAGATAACATGTGTAGTTATTTTTTGGAAAATATTTTATACCATTTTTAATTTTTAGAATTTATCGTCATTTTGTACTTATTTGAAAATAAATTATTTACGATTACAATTTTCGTTTTTAATATCTTTTTTTATGTCATTTTTAGATTTTGGAATTTGTCATTTTTTCCATAGATTGTTATTTAGTATCCAATAAAATCTACAAAACAACATAAATTGTATGTTTACGGTTTGTTATTTTATAGAGAATAAATACATTCGTCTTCCAGTTTTATTATGAGTTCTTTCAAAATTTCTCGTAAAATATTAATATATTTCATTTTGTTCTTAATATTATGAACACACATTATTATTAACTCATTTTAATTTTTTTAGCTCAAGAATAATTGTATAGACGTCTTCATTTTTATTGAAATATATTTTAATATTTTATGTTATCAGAATGAATTATTTTTTTAAAATGATCACATTCACACATTTATATATATATTTATTATATACACATACACATACTAATTAAAATAAAAATTACCATCGAATGAGGTAGATATGTATTAATCATACAAACAAAAATGCAAAGAACAAAGAATTTTATTTTTATACGTGGACCATTAAAATGTTCATCGATAAATATACGTTTTGTATAAGAATGTGTACATTATATTCAGTAAAATAATGATTCACACTAGGCATGTTTGACTCTCTATTGCCATTCAACAACGAATATATTAAAATAAATGCGTAGTTTCAATGTTAAAAGCTCTTTGCTTGTACAACAAGTACTGATGTCATCTTCAATTTTTTTAACCGATATTATTTACGATGTGTTAGTATAATCCTTGTATTTATGGTTCGTAAATATAGCAGAATATCGTGTATCGTTCATAAATGCACTTATGATCTGAAAATAGGTTGTTTTTTTATGATTGGTTCGTTTTAAACTATCGAGTTGAAACCGTGAATATCCGTAACGTATCTCATACAGAGTGCCAACAAGCGTTTAAAATCGCATATGTTTGTAATGTATATATATGAGGTCATCACTAGATAGACACGTTGTCTGTATTTATTATATGAAATGTGCGAATCGTTTACGGAACCTCGACCCCCTCGAGGCTAACCAACGTATTTTGATATTAGGGAATTATAATGATATAAGTACTAGTTGATATTGGTCGAAAGTAATTCAGTTAATAAAAATGTTTGTTCTAATAATAACGTACAAAACATTTTTGTAACATTGTTTAAATATAAATGTTTGTTTTTTTATACATTTTTTTTCATTCACATCATTTCTTTTAATAAAGTAAAAATCATGACATTATTCACGGATAAATATATTCAATTAGTTTTGTGTAACTTATATTTATTTTTGTATTTTTTCAATTCAACTAGTATTCATATCACACATTTCTTAATTACATCAAATTATCTGTTTTGTACTCGATTTAATTATTTATTCTTTCAGTTATAAACATTTATTCATGTAATTAATTCGTTATAATCTTTTTTAAGATAAAAGAGATTGAAAGTAAACATTTTTTACTATTTTTGAATAAGTACGAATGTATATTAACCATGTATTTTTTCTTGAAAATACGATAAGTAGATTTTTTTATTTAAAAAACTCAGTATTATAAAAATGTAAACTTTAAATAAAATATATATTTCAATTCAGTGTTATAAAAACTATCAGACTTTAATATTATTGCTCATGTCTCTAATAAATTACATTCCAGTATTTGAACAAAAATTTTTAACGTCTACGAGATAATTTATGTATATATATATATATATATATATATATATATATATATATATATATATATATATATATATATATATAGTATGTATAGATAGATAGATATGTGTCAAATAGTAATCTTATTTTTTATAAATGTTAATTTATTAATGGGGTAATTCATTAATATTAATCGAGTATGTAAACCGAGTGAAAGTTAAATCTTGAAAGATACAGCGTATGAATTAAATTGTCTCAATGAAATACATTTAAATTTACATCATGTTTTATTAATTAAATTTCGATATACATAATATTCATCACGAGCAAACATACTAGAAAATCTAGTTTATGAAAATATCAAGTTTTTATGAAGAGATTACATTATTGATTTTTCGGATATTATTTATTTACTGATTATTAACGATTTTATATTTATATTTAATTTAAAAAGATTACGAGTTTGAAGAAAACATTTCTCAATAAAATTGCTATTTATTTTATATTGTATAATTTGTATTGGTCATGTGCAGTATACATTGATAAATGGGTTCAGAACTTCGAGAAATTTGATGAATGTATTTTATTAGTAAAAATATTTTATCTGAAATTGCTATTTTTTATCCATGAAATCGAATCAATATTAGTATAAAATGTTCGTATTTTTAGTCTCTGGTTTTTTTTTTTTGGGAAAAATGTTTATTAATGAAAGAATATAATTTTGTAGAATGAACAATGTAGTAAATATGTTGCCGTATATATTTTCATTCATCGATGTTCACGATGAGAGATAATATACAAGAACGATTAAAATAATATTTATGCGAATATTCGTACTAAAAATAATACTAGGTTCGATCTTATTATACACAATAAAAGTTATAAATATATCTTTACAGTTAATGAATTGACTGATTAAAATAAACAAGTATTATGAACTATAAAGTTAACTAATTTATGTATATTGTTAATTGAAATGTTTTCGTTTAAATATAAAACGAATCTTTTATAAATCATCAGTAAAAATCCTGTTTTCATACAAAGAAAATAAAGTAAACATAAACATTTGGATGTACATGTGGAATGATTCACATGTTTTTCAAATCGAGGAGGTAAATAAAATGAACTATTTTGAAATATTTCAATCTATATAACAGAGTGCCGAAAATAACGAAATAATAATTATTCTCAGCACGTAGATAAGTACATATATATAAAGTACATTAACCTACTCGAATGATGTGTTATCATATTTGTGGCACAAAACCAAATAAACTAAAATGTGGTTATTTATATATATATATATATATATATATATATATATATATATATATATATATATATATATATACTTCTTTTACTTTTACGACTAATATATAATGTAACTGTGCGAAAAACATTTTTTTGTACTTATTTTATAACCTTGTTCAAAAATTATCTTGTGTGAGGACAAGTAATTTTGTACATGTTTTTTTCCTATTCCTTACTAAGTTTGAACTTATGAAGTATTTCCTGTTTCAGAAATAAAATGTTTCGCCCACTTGCTAAAAAAAATATACACTAAAAAATTGAGATGCTGTTATTATCATCACGAAAAACATATTTTTAGAATTGACTATATTTTAATCAGTAATTTCCACTCTGTTTTTTTTTTTCATTTATTCGGGTAGAATTTTGAACAAATAATATTTGTTATTTTGTAATGAAAATCGATCATTTAGAACAAGTAACAATCTTAAGCTTATATTATTGTATTAATTTTTTAATGAATTTTTATTATAGGTTGGTATTGAACTTTAACTTTATTGAGATTGATTTTTATTATTTAAAAAATCATTTTCATTATTTCTAACATGGACTTTTTTATTTGTCAGTAATTTTCAACTTACTAAAACAAAAATTGAGTAATAACAAATATTTATTATTGTTCTGGTCAAAGCCATAAAATAAATAGTAATTGGTTTATAGTTTCAAAGATGCATGAAATAAGAATGTGTTTTTGTTAATAAAACAATTTGTATTTAAATTTTTTCTACGTATTTTTCAAAATAAATGTTTTCAGATATTTTTTAATTAAAACATAAATGTATGTCTTTAATTGAAGTAATACTTTGAAATGTAATTTTATTAAAAATGAAAAATATATTTTTTTATTACATTTATAAGTTCTTATTAAATTATAATATTTTTTTTATAAACATTGCATTGTAATGCAATTTATTTATATTTGTTATTCTATAGTTTCAGTGTTCCGGATTTTTTTTTCTTATAAATTTATTACCTTTTTTCTAGTTGTAAGAAAATATAATTATTACTGAGAAGTAGTTTTTGTACTCTTATGAAAATATTACATAATATTTACTTTTTGCAGTTGTATATTTAAATGTTAATCAATGTACATATGCGTGTGTATATATATATATATATATATATATATATATATATATATATATATATATATATATATATATATATATGCATGCATGCGCGAATATGAAATAAACAGAAATAGAACAAAAAGTTTTTGGGATGTAATTCAAGGTTAGGCCAGTTTTTTTTTTAATAGAGGACTTGTATGACCAGCTGACTGGTTGACGACCTATTATCTGACGTGTTTCTTGTAGCAGTCGGTTGGGAATGCAGACGTCCTAGACCTGCTCACAACTACATATTACCCATATGTATAATTCAAGTGTAGTTACTATATTTACTGCACTCAGACACATTATTGAAAAATGATCACAATGTAGTAAAATTAAAATTGTTGTATTGTTTTTTTCCTTCTGGCCGAATTCGGAATAGGAATGCATTTATAATATAGCCACACCTTATGATTAATATTTTTCAGAAAATCATGTTAAACTAATTGTCATGTATTTGACCTGATGGTTTCTGTTATTGTGATATATATATATATATATATATATATATATATATATATATATATATATATATATATTAATTAAAAAAAATATGGTGAATAATTATTCATTATTTTCTATATTCTATATTTTTCATAACATTATCATGATTGAGCAATTTGTGTAGTAATTGTAGCTTTACATTTACTTTTCATTAATTACAGTTATTATTCGTATCGTATTTATTTACTATGTATTTTATTAAATTATATCGTTTATTTCAAACTTAATATCATCTATAAATGATTTTGAAAAACATTTCAAATAAAACTATATATTTTTTTAATAATTATGAATTAGAATAATTTTATATTCAGGTGACAAATAAATTCTATTTCGTCATTATTAATCAAGTTTGAAGTATTAGAAATATAGTTATTTATAAAGACTTAGGTTTGTTTAAATAATTTGATAAATTTTTAAATTCGAAATAGATAGATATTCCAAAATTAATTTATTTATTAAGATGTATATTGTCTTTTTCAAATATAATAATTATTGTATATATTACTGAGAAATGTATTCTGAATTTAATTCCGTTTTGTAGTTACGTTAAAATTTTAACTTTAAAAGTACTTATATTTTATAATTAGGTGCTTAATAAAGAAATAATCGTATTACTTATTTTTTTTTAATTACTAAAATATTATAATCGCATAATACTAAATAACTTAAATATTTACTTCCTTTTACGATAAGCAAATCTTAGTTTGATTAGTTTTAAATAAAATACTTTGAAAATATTTATATCAAGTATATAATATTATGGTTGATAATTTCCTGTTTTTTTTTTTTTTAAAAAAATATTATACAAGCGTTATTTGCAATATTCTATATTTTGATTAAAAACTAAATATTTTGTAAATCTTGTCATCACAATCTTAATCCTTTTTTTAATAAAAATATTTAACAATAAATAGAGGTTTTAATTAATGACCACGTTCCTAACGCCATATTTAAAATGTTAAAAATATTTATAATAAAAATTCCTTCCATCAATATCGGTAGCAAATACCATCTTTTTTTAATTTCTTTTTTTATTAAAACAAATAGTCTCTCATCTATCTGAGATGGTCTACCGACATGATTTCATTGAATCGAAGAAGTGTCGTGTTTGGAATTTCGTGCTGTCGTTCACGTATCTCGCACAATCATCTGTTTCTCTTTCTCTCTACTTGAGGAATTCAAACCTGTCTTCATTATTCTTTTGTATTTTGTATTAGCTTATGTAAAGTAGGTATTTTATGAAAAATTTTTAAAATTATGTACGAATATTTACAATCTCTCTCTCTCGCTCTCTCGCTTTATATATATATATATATATATATATATATATATATATATATATATATATATATATATATACATGTACAAGCTTACTAGTTTGAAATTTTATAGTAAATAATATATATTTAAAATTAGTTATTCTGAATTGCCGCAAACAGGAGACAAAACATTTTAATAATATTAATTAATTCATGTAAACATTTGTTTCATTTGAAGCTTACGTCATGAATTTGTAATCAGTAATTAAAATTCTTATAGACTTTCATATAAACATGTGTAAGTCCATTTTCAATGAGTTGATTTCAACCTGTGTATCTGCACTTAAAAATGATAAAATTCAAAAATGATTTAATTAATTTAAACAGACAAAAAACGTACTCCTTATACATATTTACATGTGTGTGTAGTGAAGTGATCCCTTACTACATTTTTTAATTAACTTCTGCATTATATAAATGTTTAAAAGAAGCATAATAATTTCGAATGCACATATATTTACAATTTTTAATTAAACATGTACTATTAATTATTTACAGTACGAAGTGTTAATTTATATATTTATAATTGTATTATTTAAATTTGGTTAATTATATAACAAAAATTACAAACATAAATTGGTTTAATGTAATAATTAATTTAAGAAAGATTAATTCTAAAAAAATATATATTTGTTAATAAAACTCGAGACAGTCGTATATAAGATTACATTTTTTTTAAAAAAAATCTGCGAATATAAGAAATCTATAAGAATATTTAATTTTTAATATTTTCATGTCGATTAAAGTTGGTTTTAATTCTAAATGGTAATTTTTTTAAAAATAATAAAAAGTATTGAGTAATAATATATGTACAAAATAATGGTTTTTAATTATTTAATTTTTTAAAAAAATGTATGAATTATTAATTAAATCTTTTGTATTAAGGAAAATATTTAAAGTATTTAATAAGTTTGCTTTATTTCTTATGTATATTCATAAATATTGATATATAATTATTATAGCAGCCATGAACATAGTTCAGATAAATGTATGTTTATTTTATTAGTCACATCATCTTGTTGAAAATTGATAAAAAAATTATATATTTTTCAACATAGATAGCAATAAAATAATTGAGATTATTAGTCATTTAAATGTCCATATATACATGTGTATATGTAATGTTTTTTTAAGAATGATAGAACTTTAAATTGAATTTTTATCGAAAGTTCTATCTAACCTAAAAAAACACCTCCTCCTTTATATATACCCACCCATGTACACACATACATGTAAAGTATTTTTTTAGGTTAAGTACAACTTTCTATAAGGATTCAATTTAAAGTTCTATCACGATTAAAAAAAACCTATACATACATACAATATACATCATATGTGCATATTGTAAATTGTTAGTAAAAGTATGTTTTTTAAAAACATGTTTTTCATATTCTTTGGGTAAAACAGTTTTGTATTTCGTAAAATATTGAAATAAAATACATTTCTTTTAAAAAAATCAATTCGTAAAACAGAAATATTTATTTGATTTTTGCCAGAGATCGTATTATTGTGATTTTGAAATCATTGATTTTTATTATTCGGTTTGAAACTTATTTTTATTATTATAATATATATCAGAAAAAGGGTTTGGTGTCTTGTCGCGGCATTACGGCGCCGGAAGATCGATCGTTGCCAGTGGTTTCAGTTGCACATTAAACCGTCTTGCGCCCTGTAATACTCCCGACGAGATTGTTTTCGGATAAACTCGTCATTTCCTACAGTCAATATATATTTAATAATGAAATGACGATAATTGCTTTCAAATTAATTTGATTGAATGTAATATACTTTTGTAAGATGTTAATATAAACCATAAAGCAGCTTTAAATCAATAACGAAGGAGAGTTTGTAAACATTTATGGCACTAAAAGGGGATTATTTAGATCCTGTAAAATATTTATTATACTCTTTTTATAGCATGTGATATTTGTATATATATATATATATATATATATATATATATATATATATATATATATATATATATATATATATATATACCAAAAATATCAATATTCCTTTTATTCATTTAAATAAGTGATCAGACTTAATTGATTTTTTTTTTCAAAAATATGCCATTTTTTAATTTCTTATGTCTATGTGTATTATTTGAATTTTAGTTTTTAAATATATGAATGTGTCCGTATATAATAATTATTATATGTTCAGTTATTCGACATGGTTAAATATCTTTTAATTCCTTTAAAATTACATTAGTATTGAAATTTATTGGAATTTTAAGACAGGCGTAACGTTAATGAATAATGAACTACTATCAACTAGAATTTAATTTAATGACACTTAATAATCTGCTTCACTCGTATTTAATGTAAATTTCGTAAATCGATATTAAATAATTTTAAGTGATGGCTAGAAATTACCTTGACATTTAATTATTGTTTGTATTAAATTTTAAAAATCAGTTTAATTTTTTATTTGATGATTTTTGAGTGACCTGAGTTGTATTTTATTTTTTAATAAATAAAATGTCTATTTAAATAATATATTCGTTAGTCTTTTAACATTAAATTGATTAATTCGTTATTCCATATTTTAAAAATTAAAACTCAATCTTTTTTTTAAATTTTCTTATTATTATTGTTTCAGAATCAAATAATTGTATAATAGTGTATTAAATAATTTGTAGTTTTACTTCATTTAAAGTAATGTAATAATATTATTATATAGTGATCCAAATGTGACTCCTAGATTTGTGTTTTATTAATAAAAAGGAACATGTGTATAGTTTTTTTAAAATAAAACACAAATCTAGGCGTTGCATTTGGTTGATCTGTTATTTAAAATAGTTTTTAAATTAAATATTGATTGATTTTAATATTTGTAATTTTTTTAAACTCTTATCAGTTTTTTAATAGATCAATTATATATTAATAATTATTTTCATATAAACACATGAATCTTATATCCAAATGGTACAAAGATGTTTAATTATGTCAATGAAAAAAGACATGGTTGTTTTTTAGTGGTCGTTAACATTTAGTCTTTATTGAAAATGATCAATTTCAAATATTGATCATACGGTTTGGTAAACGATTGAGAAGATAAAAGACCTATAATTCGTTAGCTATGATTCAATAATTATCTAGTTTATTAGATTCTAGTAAGATAAAATAGTGTAGAAGGTTGTTTGCTGTAAAAGGTTACGGAGAATATGTGTTGGTTTCATAATTGCTTGCCAAGTAAGGTTTTTAATGAATGTTTATAGGTCGCAGCGTATGTTTTTAAAAAACTACAATTGTTTTAAAGAGCTAATATAATACAACATAATATTAAAAACTGATATCAGTGAATACAATCGACTGAAGAACAAATATTTGCAGAGTTGACATATGTTAAGTTACATATTTGGTTTAGCGTCACGTTTGCTTTTTTTTCGTTCGCTTATACCCCGCTTATGATATCAAGGAATGTGGCGCGCGCTATGGTGACTCATCTATAGGAGAACACATGCAGCTTTGTGTGCTGTACAGTTTATACACAAGAATAAATCTAGACTGTACCTTATATGGTTATACGTCGAACGTGCTGACGCCAAAAAGGTATAATTGTGAAAGAAGGTGAAGGTTCTTGCGTGTTGCTCCGACCATATGACCACATGGTCTACTGCACAACCATTGCTCTAATTAGGTTAAATTTTGCGTTAAGTATATATACATCGATACTTAACATTTATTATGATGATTGCGCGCTGACAAGCATTGGTTACGTCATTGATCTTGTTCTAAATAATTTTTATACGATGTAAAGTCAATTACCATTTATGGTGATAAGCTATCCGCACACATTTGATAAACTACCACACTACCGGTTCAGTACCGACAATTTGTGGATTAGCCAGTCTTCAAATATACTTTTATGATATTAGATTTTGATAAGATACATACATACATGTCATATATTTGAATTTACTATCAAAGTTTTTAATTATAGTCCAAAATACATATTTTTGTGAAAAAATTATTCATATATATTTTTTCTATTTTAATCTGTTTCTAATAATTAAATTTATTAAAAAATTAACAAAATTAAAAATGAAATTGATGAAAAATACCCAAATCGTTCATAATTAATAAATGAACTTTAGATTGTGGAAAAGAAATAGTTATATCCAAAAATAATACTTTTGAATGAAATGTTTTAATTTTTTGTTTATAATTTAATAATACCATCAAAAATACATACCTGGTAATAAATATTTATAATTTAGATTTTGAAAATAAACAAGAAAAAATAATATCACCTTTATTAATTTTTGCATTTTTTTTTGTACGAATTTGAGTTAAATTATTTAATTTATATATCAGTAAAAATTTTTCTTTATTTACATTTTCATCAAGTAAATATTAAAAAATCTTCATTTAGTTTATGAAATTATATTTTTGATTGTGGTATTAATATTTCGTTTATAAAAAAGATATTAAAAATATCTATTAAGGAAATATTTTTTTTTGTAAAGTACGTTTGAACTAAATATAGGCTGATCCAAATATGATGTCTAGATTTGTGTTTTATTAAAAAAAACAAACTATACACATGTTTCCCTATACACCACCCTATATGTTTCTTTTTAATAAAACACAAATCTAGGCGTTACATTTGGATTACCTATATAACTAAACGCAGTTTGTTATATTATATACTTAATTTGAATTTCAAATTATTATAAAAAGCAATATTATAAATAATATAATATTTTTAATTAAATTACAATGTTTATTTTTTAATTTAATTTACTATCTTCCTAACCAATTAGAATAAAATTGAAGTGAGAAACGTTATAACGTCTATAATTTATTAATTATCATCATCAACATAACTTTATCAGTACGTGTTATATTTTTTAATTTATTCATTTAATCTAATTTTGATAACGTGCGTACATTGAATGAAACTTGAAGGTAACTTGGTGCATTGCTTCATTTAGAAATAAACGTGTTACATATTTAAAATATAAACGTTTTTATTATTATCGTCAACTATTTGCACTGTCAGTAGACAGTTTTTTTACTCAGCATTTTTTTTAATTACATGTCTTTATTTGTTACGATTTGTGTACTTTTAATGGAGGAAGATTATATTTATTTATTTATTAATTCAATACAATCTAGTGAAAATAATTAAAATGAAAAAAGGATCAATATATATACACTGTCGCACATAAGTCATGGCACACATGGGTAACAAGCAATTTATTGATACAATTTGATGAAGTCGTTAAATTAAAAAATATATTTAATTGAAAATAAATATAATATTCATTATATTTATTTTTAATTAAATATATATTTTTTAATTTAACGACTTCATAGAATTATTTCAATAAATTGCTTATGTTACCCATGTGTGCCATGAGTTATGTGCATCGGGGTGTAATAATTTAATTAATTAATTAAATTAACTTTTTCAATTTAGTTTTTCTTTTTTTTTACCATACTTATCAAACGACTATCGTGTATATATATATATATATATATATATATATATATATATATATATATATATATATATATGTATACAGATGTTCCAATAAAATGTATATAGTTTTCCTCAATTCATTATTTCAGAACAGTTAAACCTAAAAGGAGTGAAAATTAAGTGAGTTATCAGGTGTTAAAATGGAATGGAATTTTTTGGAACACCTATATATCTATATATATATATATATATATATATATATATATATGTATATAATTCATCTCTGTAAATTTACATATTTCTTATGCATATTATCTATTATATACGATTCTATTTTTCAACATGCATTATTTTTTATGATAAATGTTAGGTTAAATTGGCTAGATTTAATTGGGAAGTATTCCTAATTAAAATTCTATTTAATATAGACAATATTTGTATTTTTTAACAAATGCAGTTTATATATATTTTTTTTCTTGTATTTACAAAAAAATATTTTAGTGGGATATTTTTTATTTAGATTAAATGAAAACGGAATTTAGATTTTTCAAGTTAAAAGATTTATATATATATATATATATATATATATATATTTAAATATGTAGTACATAATAATATGAGATTTAGAATCACGCCCATTACATTTGACAATATTGTTGTACCAACAATGGGATGAACATGTATGAGATTTAATAATTTATGTATGTATGTAGAGACCAATATTTAAACGTCGACGATATCATTATTTACAGGTTGCTTTAGTGTGGCGCTAACTAATTTTATATGAAATTAATTTATGAATACTAGATTTGGTTCTGGACTTTAATTAAGTAATAAGAATAAATGAGTAAAAAGTAATTATGAGTATCTTATTAAATTCAAATGGATGCGTGGCCTGGGTATCCCTCATAAATAACAAACATGTCAGTCAGCGTGTACAAAACGTATGAATCTTGTCTATTTTAACACCAAACATTTTAAATTTAAGCTATTAAGTCTTACCCAATAATATTTATTTTTGTAATCCGTAAATGAATTGGAAACATTCGAGTAGATTTATTAAATGATTTGATTCATCTGTGTTTTTTATCAAACTAATTTTTTTATAACAAATGAAAATTATAATATTAATTAATATTTCTTATTAAAATGTTGGTAGTTTGTATCTAAATACATCGTTATTTTGTTTGATTTATACTCGTATATATATAAATAAATTGTTTCAATTATAATTTAATTATAAATACGTGACAGCAAGCTATAACCATTAAGATTGTTATATAGGCAATTTTGTACTTAAATGATTTTTTTAATTTAAAAGAAAATGAAATATCCAACAAAAACATTTCTTTAATTTTTAACTTAAACCATAATGAAATACAAAATGTGCAACCATGCATTCGGTTTCTTCATGTGTAGAAGTTTATATACTGTTTAATTCTAAATGGATGTAATAAACGTGGAGATGTAATTAATTAAAAAATATATCTATTAGATAAGATTAATACCGAAATTTCAATTAAGTTTATTTTTACTTTTACATTGACCTTTCCTTTATAAGAACATTTACATATGTTAATATGTGATGTTATTCCAAATATTAATATGTCATTTCAGTTGAATAATATTTAAAATTAAATCCATATATTTAGAATAATGTATTATTTTTACATAGAGTAATTATGATTAAGTACTTAGTACTTTTTTGAAATTTAAATGGAATTTTGTAATTTAATGGGACAAATGTTTTTTTTTTGAATTTCGATAAAAATATAAAAATGATTTAAAATCAAATCTCGACTATACAAATTATATATTTTAATTTGATTAGCAAATGATTATTTTCTATTAAAATAATCCATTTTTAATAAAAATATGACTGAAGGAATTTTAAAATTTGTAATTTTTCGTTTCCAAAATTCAATGATCTATAGTATGGAGAATTTTATAAAAAAGTCAGCATTTATGAAAATATTTCTTATGTAATATCAAATATTGGACACAAAATAAAACGAATCAATTATTAAAATTGCCTTTAAGTACAAAAAACGAATTTTTTTAAAAGAAAATCCCAATTTACTAGCTTATAATTATTTCAGTTGAAAAATCATTTTTATTTTCAAAGAAATTGTTTTTTTTAAAAAAATTATTAACGTTTGAAGTATATATGTGTGCGTATATGTATATAAATTATAAAATACAAATTATTTTTGTCCAAAATAAAAGTTTAATAACAAATCGACGAATAAATATGAAAAGTATAGTTTCTTATGAAAACTTCTATTGCCTAATGTCCTGTGTATTTATTAACATAAGCATATTTACAATTGATTATATCTTTTTTGGTTTGTAATTAAGAAATAGCTTTATGCATATGTATTTATTTATATATTTTGTCATTTTCTCAAAAATTATCTACGAGTAAAAGTAAATATAATTTATCTTAACCAAAGTAACTTTATCAAACATAACACATACATTTAAAACATAAATACGTCAATATATATATGTATGTATGTATTCATGTGTGTGTGTATACCTTATTCTTCGAAATACATTTGATAGGTTTGGGATTTTCCTTTGGTTTAAATTTTTTTAGCTCTAAAATTTGTTAGAATATTTTATCTACACACGCACACATACATACATACATGCTTACGTATATATATATATATATATATATATATATATATATATATATGTACGTAAGTATGTATGTATGTGTGTATGTATGTAATATGTTGTGTGTGTAATGATATCATTTACAGACTTTGTACATTACATGTGAATTATCTCATTTATAAATTAAAATTAATTTAAATCGTAATTAGGAAGCTATATAAAATTCATAATAATATTCATATTACTTTTTGAAAAATCAATTTTGAAAAACATAATGTTTTCTAATTGTTATACATATATTTATCTTAGCTATTAAAATAGGATATAAAAATATGTTATGAAATATAATAATGGACATGTCATAATTGGTCATTTCAACAATATCAGTCATTTTTAGCTTTTCCAATATTATATATATAATATTTTATTAGTATATAATATTGGAATTGCTGTAATAAAAATTATATACACATGTACATAAATTAGAAATGCTTTATAACTAGTTAGACATGTTTTGAAAACAATTAAGTTTTTTTTTTATTATTCTTATTCTTATATTTATATTGTATGTTTATTCATGTATACATACATACATATATATATATATATATATATACACGAATTTTTATGAATTCGTCATAGTCATTTAATTTAAAAATTTCAAATAGTTTACTGTACATGAGTAAATACCTTATGACTAACCAGTAAAATAATACACTTATTTGTAAATTAAAATGAGTCATAACTATTTTACCTGTAGTCATCGTTCAGGTAAATGTATGTAGTAGATAGGAAATGTAAAATAATAAACACGAAATCGTTAACATTTTTCAGTTACAATTTGTTGATTTTGTTATCACATATATATGTAATGTGTCTAGAATTGAAATATTTTGTATATTTCTATTATTAAAAATTGAATACATTTGAGATTGGCCTAGTTTATTATCATAATTTATAAATATTCAAATTTGGGTAAAATGGAATTAATATAGCTCAGTAAAGTTCACTGAATTCTTCGAAATTAATCTGATTTATTGACTACTTATAAGAGATTTTTATAATATTTTAATGTATTCATACTTCTAAGAAAATTAGCATTATTAAATTATTATTATTTGTAATTAGGTATTTATATTTAATAGAAATACAGGTTCTGGAAAAAATTGCATTTTAGTGAATACAATTTATATTTTTCGATTTTGGATCAAAAATGAAATAATCAAAAATACACTTATTCGTTGTAAAAATTGTATTTTCCATTAACGAATGTTACTTTTACCAGGAAATGACTATTTTCTATTATTATAATCGAGTTCTAATAGAAAAATGTGAAATTTAATAAATTTCAATATTTTCGATTTTTGACTCTAAAAAAACCACGACCTATAGTATGGAAAATTTTATGAAAAGTCGATGTTTTCAAAAATTATTTTTTTTCACATAAAATCAAATATCTGGTGTAAATGAAAGTGAATCGATGAATAAAATCGCATTTTTAAACATATAATGAATTTTATTTACAGAAAACCCTGATGTCACCAATCAGTCAATGTTCTAATTAAAAAAACTGTAATTTGTATTTTTTAATAATATTTTCTATAGCAAATCTCTAATTTTCTGATTAAAAATATTTAATTGAAATAGCAATACATATTTTTGGAGAAAAATTGCATTTTAATAAATACAGTTTATATTTTTCGATTTTTTGATTTTGAATCAAAAACGAAAAATAATCAAAAATCGACTTTTTGACTGTAAAAATTATATTTTCCATTAACGAATGTTACTTTTACTAGAAAATGACTAATTTCTACTTATATAATCGAGTTCTAATAAAAAAATGTAGAATATAATAAATTTTAAAATTTTCGATTTTTGACTTGAAAAAAACCACGACCTATAGTATGGAAAATTTCATGAAAAATCGATGTTTTAAAAAAATAATTTTTTTCATATAAAATCAAATATCTGATATAAATGAAAGTGAATCGATGAATAAAATCGCATTTTTAAACATAGAATGAATTTTATTTACAGAAAACCCCGATTTCACTAATCAAGTAACTTTTTAATCAAAAAACTGCTATTTTTATTTTTTACATTATTTTGCTATAATAAATATGTAATTTTTGAATTAAAATATTTAATCGTAACAAAAATATATGTTTCATATAAAAAAATTGCATTTTATTGAATACTACTAGTGTTTTAATTTTTTAAAATTTGAATTACAGGCCAAAAATAGTAAAAAATCGACTTTTTGGTTATAAAAATTGTGTTTTCCATTAACGAATGTTACTTTTACCAGAAAATTACTATTTTCTACTATTATGATCGAGTTTTATTAAAAAAATGTGAAATTTAATAAATTTTAAAATTTTTGATTTTTGACCCTAAAAAAACCACGACCCATAGTATGGAAAATTTCATGAAAAATCAATATTTTTGAAAATCAATTTTTTCCATTAGAAATCCAAAATCAACTATAAAATAAATGTACTAGATGATTAAAATTGCATTTCAGAACATAGAACGAATTTTATTTATAGAAAACTGTTTTGTGTGGTTCCTAATCGATGCTAGTGATTCTCTACATACATACATACACACTCATACAATGATGAGAAAAATAGAAAAGTATTTATATTTAAATAGATTGAAAATGTAGCAATTTTAACAATGAAGACTCGATCAATACTTATTATTTTTGTATATAAAACTATCTGTTGTAAATGAAATTCATTGCTTTATATCTTTGTGTATAATTTTTATCATTCTATTTTTGTATATCTGTGAAATATAATTATGTATTATATTATTAATATCTGACATTAGTCATATATATGATCAAAACGCTTTTATTTTTGTATTACATACATCACGCACATATAAAATTAAATAAAATAATAATTGGGAAAAATTCAGTGAATGTATAAAAAAATTTTTTATACAATTTTTTTTATATACCTGCTTCCATGTTTTTAAATAATATATAATATTTTGAAAATGTTATTAAAAAAAAAAATTGTAAACAAGAAACATGAACCAAATAAATGTTTCTAAATTATTATGTATCGTTAAGTGACGTGCAATAATGCATAAAAATCGAATATATGTTTATATATATTGCTGATAAGCTGGAGCAATAAAGCTTTATAATCGTGTCATATTAAATTACAAAACACTGAATAGAAAATGCATTATAAATGAAATAATTAAAGAATTCCGATCATATGTCGGCGAATACGCAATATATTTATAAAACCAGCATAGACAGTAAGTTCATATTATGGTTCACTGAATGTGGACAAGAGATTTTCTTGCCGACATCGTACTTTGACCTTCACACTTATAAATCAATTAATTCATTACATATCCCTCGCAAAGTATTTGTTTTAATGATGTTGACTGTAATATTTGCGTAGGATTTAAATAAAGTGTGTATATGCGTGTCCAAATTTTATTAATTGGATGCTTCATTTTTTACTTTTTGTCTTCTCTTTTCCCCTCTCCATTAATAATATATACATAATAAATTACAAACAATATAATTCAATTATTGTATTGTTCTCCATATTTTTCTGAATATTTTATAAGTTTATTGTTCTTGTGTATAAAAATAATTCATATCAATTGAAAGAATCGTTTTTTATTATAAAATATTTTATAAATATGGTGTTTTTTTTTTAATATTAAATTTTAATATCTATAATAAAATGTAATTACTGGTTATTGTTTATTATAGAAAACAATTTCATATTATTTGTATATTTTATTTTTTTATATATTTTTTGTTACGTTTCCACCTTATTTCTAAATGAAATACTAATGACATTTTTACACTTTTACGAAATCTGATATATTTAACAAGTCTAGATTCGTACTTTTGATACATTTGCTATTTATTTAAATTTCATTGACCTGTTTGTAAACTAAGCTCATATCTATCATACTATATCTGTTTGATTTTACCTATATTTGAAAAATTCAGTTTGTGTAAGATTTAGAACAGTTTTATGTATTAAGAATATTTCAAAAGATTTATTTTATTACAGAGTCTATATAAATTCATGTCCTTTCTTTAAAACAAATCGAAAAAAATAGTTTATATATAAAGTATTTTTATTATTAATTAATAGAAATTCAATTACTTGGTATTATTTTTTTGAAATATATTTCATAACAATTTTAAAAGAACACGATTGTTTCTAACATTTAATGAACTTTGATCTTAATGTTCCAGAACAACTCTATTATTAAAATCGTTATATTTTGTGAGTGTGTATATATATATATATATATACACATACATATATAATTTATTGAGACAAAAGACGAGATAACAACGAAATAAGGGTGTGGTATATTAATTAACTGACAAACTCATTATGAATTCCATTTGATTGTATATATGTATGTATATATGTTTGTGTATATATAAACACACACATATACATACATACATTTTCATTTAAAAATAAAAAATATAAATGTTTGTTAATATAAGTGTCAATAATTTTTTTTTGGACAAATTTAATTGATTTTGTTATTCTTCTACATTTTTGTGTATTATGTAAGTATAGTAGACTCTATGGATTTTTAACTAATCAAATATATCATACATCGGATTTTTTGAAATAATATTAATTTTTAATATTCCATCATACGTCATAAAACTTGTCCCTTTTATATATGTTTTTATTTCTGTTTTAATAATCCAAATACATTTTAATGTCATAATGAATAGTATAATTAAAATGGACATTACATGGGTCAATATTGAAGCATATAGTTTTTCTTTTCCAAAAATGAAATAAAAATTATTGTTAAAAAATATAACACATGAATAAAGAGTAAAATTTAAACTGTGTATCTATACATATATAAAATATTCAGCAGTATTAAATATTTTTAGTTTTGTTTTAAATTGTTCGTTATTTCAGTCACGAAAGAAAAATGTGATTAGTAATTATTTATCTTTGAAGTACCAATAGATTAATACATATCTATTAATCAATTAATAGATACGTTTTGAAATAATTGCATTTATTTGCAAAATGATATTCAGTTATGAACATTATACACATAAATATCAATTTTTATATTCAATAAATCAAGTAAATGAAATATTAGATAAAGATTTTTTTTTAAAAAAAATATCTAATGTGTTATGTAAAAGTACATCTTGAATATTCTGCAAATTTATATTTTATTATCAGTAATATAGATAAATGTACTTTAATTATTTAATTATTTTTACCGGGTATGATAAATAATAACTATATCTGTAAAAAATTATCAAGTTTTATTTTTTATATAATTTATTACTATGATTTAAAATATTTTAGATACTATATTTTAGAAATTTAAATTTGTGTGAAATTGTATTTTATAGGTTTTAAATATAGATTTAAGTATTTTTTATTAGTAAATAGTTATTAATTTAGTATATCGCAAAATATTGAATAGAGTCAATCATTTTTTAATCAGTTTTTCTTGTTATTTATACAAGTATATAAATGTTGAAATAAAAAATGTCAAGTTATTATAAATTTTTCAGTTGTGAGTAAATACACATACTCATAAATCATTATATATATATATATATATATATATATATATATATATATATATATATATAATATAATATAATATAATATAAAGATCAAATTTAGAATTTATAAACATTTTAATAATCTAATCAAATGTCATGTACATCAGAGATGTAAGGTGCCTTTCACATTTACAAACACCTCAATATCATAATATTATGTAGAAAAGAAACCAATGTTGATGTCGAGATGTTGTTTTCTATCTTTTTCCGTTTTTGTATTTGAATCTATATAACATTTACATCGTATTTCGTACAACGTACAACCATGTGTATTGTATAATTGTAATCCCGTCACACGTGGGCGAATAACTGTCCATAATGTTCGAACCACGTGCCTGGTATTTGTGAAACAATGAAATATGGACATCTTTAACCGTGAATATGCGATTTTGTATATGCATATAATTGTTTAGTGTAACAGTCATCCTGGAAGGGATGTTGAATGAACAGGTGAATTTATAATGTTGCGATATTATAAGAGAAATTGTGACCTAGTAAATGTCGGATGAATTGTTTTGATTTTGATAAGTTTTAACTTATTACTGATATTGTGTCATCGAGTCTTACATCTGTTTTCAGCGAGAAATAATATAAGATAATTTGGTATTTACCAACATGTTGCATATATTGGTTTTTAAAAAGTCGAATTTGGCTAACAATAAAAATAATAATAGACTATAATATAAAAACGTATATGGTATGATTCTTACATAATATTTTTCAATAAAAGTTAAACTTGTTCAGAATAAACCTATATAGTCGTTTTTGTCCATATAAGTCTAGATTTTAAAAATATTTATAGTCGTTGATTAAATAATTCAAAAGTATATATATTTTAATTTATTAGTTTTAGTTAGTTTAAAATACTTAATAAAACTTAATAATTTACTATTAAGAGATATTTACAAAGAAATTACAGAAAATTGTTAATTCTAAAACAATGTAATTTGCATATTTGATAAATTGAATTGCAATTAATAATGACATTAATAATATTTTTATCAAAATTACCATTTTTAGATTTTAGAAATCAATATATGTATGTATAATTTGTAAATATTTTCATAATGACTCCAATAATATGAATAACTAAAAGGTAGTTTAAAACATAACTTCAAGAGAACATATTGTGTTAAATGATTCTTTGAACTGAACGGAATATTTTTAGTAATGCATACTTTTTTTAAAAAATAATATACTAATATAAAAAAGTAACTGTATGCAGTTGTTGACCAAATTTAAAATGTTATTTGCGTGAATCATTACATTCTGAATATTTTCGTAAGTTTCATTGCAATATAATTTCCTGTTAAAAACATTTCTTATTCAAATTTTATATTTATAATATATATGTATATAAATTTGTATGTAGTATTTTTCGTAAAGAAATCAACTTATGAGATCCATTGATTACCAAAGTGTTAAACAATAATTTTATTGTTACCTTCAGGCTCTTGAAATTATATATTGTAACCTATTCAAAAACTTTTCGAATTCCTTGGGGTTATATAAATTATCTACATATACGTATATGCTGTGGGTGTATTTATATATATATATATATATATATATATATATATATAATATTATATACATACTATGCACAGACATATCTGCATGTGTTTAATGTTCACACCTGCCTAAATTGTAAATTTGTATACTATCATGAATTCGCATATTTTAAAATTTGTTAGTAAATGTATGTTAAATAGGTTTTTAACGTACTATCATTTTAAAAAATGTTAGTTTTATTTAAAACATGTATATGACAATTATTTGTGAGATATATTTGATTTTTTAAAAAATATTTTCGTTATTAATAATTGTTATTCAACTAAGATAAATCAAATTATTTAGGCAAGAGTAGTTCTTTTTAGAAAAATATATGTTATTGGCTTTAGTTTCTTTAATCAAATGTAGTATTCTGTTTTAGTACGATTTTAAGTGGTTTTTTTTTGTTATTTACTTTTATTTTCAGTTATACGAGTATACCATTCTATTCTATTTTGTAATTGGAGTTATCTATTCTATATATTTACATATGTATATATATATATATATAAATATGATTTTATAGAACCTGATAATATAAATATGTGTCATCAAGCATAAAAAATTAATTCGTGCATAGATAAAAATAACTAATGTTAAAAATATAATACACTTTTTTATTATTTTGTTTGTGTGTGTATATAATGCGGTATATTTTGTGATTATGAATTACAAATTTATAAAACTTTGGTTGTGAACCGTAAAATTGTGTTAAATGATAAATGTTTGTAATTACAGTTGCAATATTTATATATAAACAATTATAGGTAGTTTTATTCAACCGTTTAAAACATTTTTTATGATAAAAATTTCCAGTTTATCATGAATTAAAATAAGTAGTCTTATCACTTTATTGAACATATTTGCCTTTTTTTAAGTATCTTGTAAACCACCTTATTTATTTAATGAAAAAATCTTATATTTATTTTATTATTGGTTTGAATACATGTTTGTATCTATGTGTAATTATAAATTAAACATTTATTATCACAAGAAAAATATGTACGTAAATATTATATATAAGTTTGTGTAATTTAGTGAAACTATACAAACTTTATTTATTTTAAAAATTTATTTATCTTAATACTCTTAAATATTTATTAGGTAGTGGTTTGGTGAATAAGTTAAGAATTATGATGCTTTGGGAATTTATCCGATTCTAAGAATCATTAGTCATATGACTATATAATTTTTGGAAAAAAAATATTGCTAGCCAATGAAATTCCATTAAAAGTAGAAAAAATGTTTAGTTTGAAAACTGATTAAATTGCTTTGGAAATTATAATAAAGTAACTAAATGTCTACCATAAAAATATAATTAATTTAATAAACCATAAAACTCAGTAATTAATGTCGTCTCAATTAACCCCTTAATCTGCTTGCATACCATTTTTCATTAACTGTTTGTTGGTTTGCAAATTAAATTAAAAAAAATTTGCACTTTGATGATATTGAAAATAATAAAAAAAGTTCTGAAAGACTTATCGATGGAGAAAGTTTCATTGAAAAACATATTTAGTAGTTCATAATTGTTTTACTACGTTCATTTGCGAAGATAAAATGTATTTTGAATATTAAACTATATAATTACTTTCATAAAAGTAAGTATTTTTAAACCAATCTGGAAAGTTTCCAGGAAAACATTGTTTACATTAAAATGTTTTTTGAGAAATGGCGTTCATTTTATGTACGTACTGGTAGTAATTGATTATTCTATTTATATAGGTCTGGTAATGTTACTTTCAATAAAGATGTCTTGTTCTTTAACAGCAAACCATTTCTATAATCAACTACATACTAAATACCAAGAATTTACAACTACTTAAGTGCTTAATGTCTGTTTTCAATGCATTCATTGTTAATAATGTTGTCCAATACAAACTGCACCATATTTAGAAACGAACTCGGCTTTAGTACTTTTTTTTATTTTACTGGATATAACACACATGTGGCGGAAATACATAGTCGACAGGTGGTTTATTTAAACACCTGTTTAAATAGTCAGGTTGATATGTTGAATTTTATAAATAAGAATCGTATGTTTTAGACGAAATAATAATTAAACACAACTAAACTGTATTATACTTTTTTGTAACTAGTTATATAAAATGTAATTACTATATAAAACAGTTTATGCAATGATCACGTTTTTCTAAATATGTATAATTGTGTGTAGGTGTGTAAATTATATGTTTTATCCTATATGTGTATATACACATGCACTAAACTACTTTAAAGTAATTTAAGTGGAGTGCTAGTAAATGTAATTTATATTGTATACGTATTTTTATAAGCATTTTTTGGAAAATGATAAATACAATATTATTTTTTACTAGATTAATTATTAGATAATGTATTTTATTGTATATCGAAATATTTTTATTATTTTTATAAATAAGAAATAACACATGCTGAAAAAATATATTTAAAATTTTGTTATTTATTTTATTTATGTAATTATTTAAAATTCAATAAATAATTTAATATAAAAAATAATATACAGCTATATGTTGTAAGAGAAAATTGTATTTAATTCTTAATATATATTTGTTATATTATTTACAGTAACCCAAATGAAACTGAAGAGTTAGATATAATAAATTTGCTTGCTTATTATCATTTATTATTCTTTACTATCCTTTAGTCTCATTTTGGACCATTCTATATATTATTTATAAATAATGTTGAAATGTTTGATTCAGGAAGTTATAAAATATTTTTCTCTTTGCTTGTTATCTTTTTTTTTAAAAAAAACTAACACTACTGAAATTTTAAATAATAAAATAACAGAATAAAAATTCTTATGCTAGTTTTCGTAAAAAAAATCCATTATTTGAATAATTTGAAAAATAATCCAAACTTTATGAAAATAAATTTAATGTTTTAAACTTGAATATCCGAGTTGATAAATATGAAGAAACACTAGATAAAAAATAATGTAAATGGAATAATTAAAGATTACATTACTTATTAATTATGTTAAATAGTTAATAAATGAACACATATCATTTTATGTATTTAATACATGTGTATAAAAAAAGTTAGGCAATAAAAATAAAACCGTGTAGTTAAATTATTTCACTTTAATTTGAATAAATTTTCATTGATGTCTAATTAGCAGAAATACATGTCGAACTGAATGAATAAATTACCGAGCGAAATATGAAAAAAAGTTATGATAATATTAATATTATTAATTTTATCACTTTCAGTGTGTAACATGTTTTTTTTTCTTTCAGACATATTCTGGTCTTTTCTGTGTGGTTGTAAACCCATATAAAAAACTACCAATATACACAGAAAAGATTATGGAACGCTACAAGGGTATCAAACGACACGAGGTGCCTCCACATGTTTTTGCCATCACAGACACAGCGTATCGTTCGATGCTTCAAGGTATGTTTTTGAAATGATTTCTATATTATACCGTTCAATAAACTATTCATTTCTCAAACGAAAACGAAAGGAATTCATAACTCAATTAATTCTATGATTATTCAGTATCTAAATATGGAATATTTTTTTCATATTGATATTAAAAACACGATCGTACTATAAAGTGTTGTACGTACATATGTTGTAAAGTTAATACGGATTAGTTTCCCGTATATTGACTTTCTAAATATGATAGTACAATTTGGATATGTTATATACATATAGTGTTTTATCATACTTCGTGAACATATTTTTTTAATTTATTTTTTATAATAATTAAATGTTTCTGCTATTCAGATTAATAACAGATAATTTATTACAGTTATGTGTAATTGGTTTTATTTTGATTTTTTGTAATAAGAAATCGTTGAATCTAATTATTTGTAAAGGTCAAAGAAATAATTCGTGTTTTTATATGTATTTTTTCGATTAATATTTCGGTTATTTATAAAAATACATTGTTGAATGAAAAAAGTAATTTTTTATATTTAATACCATTTCATGAAAAAATTCATTCGCATGTTGAAAAATGTTGGGATAAAGTGGCTCATTGCATGCTTGTCATTAGATAAAAAGAATGCCTTTTTACGTTATAAATTATGCTTCGTTGATTTTTTTAATACGTGTATACACACGCACATACACACTCATATTGTACATAATTAAAAAAATGAATTACAAATAATTAAAATACTAATTTAGTTATTTATCATAAGTTTTTAATTTTGTCAAAGAAATTTCGATGAAATAATTTTATATAGAAATTTAGGATTTTTTTAAAAAAAATTGTTTATGAAATTTCAATGAAATTTAATTTATACAACAAAAAGCTAAATAGTAATTATTTAATACAACCATTTAAATCAATTGATCTTAATTCGTTATAAAAGATTTTGGATGTTCAGAAAGCCTTAAAAATTTCCAATTAATATAAATTTTCAACTTATTGAAAATATTAAATTATTCACGATTAAAAAAAATAGAAATTTATTTTTGCTAGATTAATTTCATTGCTATTTTTTATATAATGAAATCTTTTCTATATTGAATTAAATATTTGAAAAATCTTAATAATACTATAATGTTTATTAAAATTATTTCATTAACATTTTAAAAACTATTTGATTCAAAAATAGGTTTAAGTGCTATAAATAATCAAGTGTTTAAATTCAATTAAAATTTTATAAAATCAATATTTAAAATATCTATAATAAAGTAACTCAGAACTTTGAAATTAATACAACTTTATATATTAAAAAACTTTCTGGATGAAAAATGTGCTTTTTTTTCGAAAGAAATATTTCGAAAGAATATATGATTGATCATAAATATTTAACAGAAACTTAAATAATGGATTATAATCTTATATCTTAGTATAATTTTTCAACCACGTATAATAAACATCAATCATGTGTTAAGACGTATATTTATAATTAGCTGGATTTTTTATATTCTATTTATTGCATTAAACACTAAAAAATATATTTAAAAAAAGACTAAAATCATTGGTTATTAAATTTTATTATAAATATTACAATTATAATGTTTTTTAAAAATGTATTTTTTTAAAAAGTATATGGAAAGAGAAGTGATTAACAGAATTAAATAAGGAAGAATTAAAGTATTGTTTCTGAATTTTAATTGATTATTTTATATTTTTTTAAAAAATATATTTCTATTTTTTATTTTGAATAGATTTTGCAGTGATAAGTAAATTATAAATGTTGTCAAAAATATGAATTAAAAAAAATAGTATTTAATTTTATTTATCCTGCTATTTTATAATATAGTAATTCCAAATTGCTATATTATTTCGATAAAAAATTCACTTATAAATCAATAAAATATTAAATTTGCAGATAAAATTTTAATTGTATACAATTAATGATTTATTGCCTATTTATTAAAAGATAAGACAAAAAAATATTGAAAAATAATTATAACTTGTGTTTAATCAAATATAAGAATTATAGTGATAAATCTTTTTAATTAATTTTTATCTTATATAATTTGTGCTAAGCTGATTATTCGATAAAAAATGAAATTAATGTATACTTTACAACATTGTTTAATCATGCCATTTCTCCAAGGAAAAAAAGCAATTAATAATCTACCGGTATTCAAAAGGATAATATAAATTCTTCTATAAGACCGGATATTGCGTGTTCCTTTTAAGCACTGTTAGTTTTCTTTGCAGGTATAATCACTTCGTTGAAATCGAATATTCGTCATTCTTATTCTTTAGATATTTCTCATTATAATTACTGAGTATTAGTTTCCATTTTTTATTAATGAATAAGTAACATTAATTCACAATTTTTATTGGTTTTCAATACTTTGAATTTTTTTCTAATATTATGGAATTTAATTAAATAGTATTCTTCTTATACGTTTAAAATTGTAATTTAAATTATTAGGCAATGATATTATAATGAGCTGAAATTAATATGTCAGCATTGTTTAACAGGATGTGGTATGTGTGACAATATGTAAATAATACATAATATTATAACGCTTACGTTCCTAATCTTTTAAATGTTACAATTTAAAATTCTT
The DNA here is from genome assembly GCA_029203775.1 of Neoneuromus ignobilis. NCBI lineage: Eukaryota > Metazoa > Arthropoda > Insecta > Megaloptera > Corydalidae > Neoneuromus > Neoneuromus ignobilis. The sequence continues at coordinate 10,958,288 of CP092091.1, read as the reverse complement.
GTTTTAAATTTGTAACAAAAGATACGTCAAGTATTAAATGAAATAAATAAATCGAGTAAGAGATATATCAGTGAATAATTTTCAATTATCAAAATATAAACTGGCAAGTTAACGTACATGTTTTGATCGAAAAATATTTTTATATGTCAGTTATTTCAACGCTGTCAATATTTTTAATACTTTCTCCACCATGTTGAAAGCATACAGTAACTCTTAAATGTAAGCTATACATTACACTGTCAAAGTTATATCTTGTCAACATTTATAATCTTTAAATGTAGTGTTTAGTTAGCTGACTGATTTGTTTATTTTATCACTGTAATCAATTTATGACGTAAAAAATATTATAAATTGTAGTTATGTATTAATAAAAAAAATTGTTAAAAACAATAAAAAAAATAATTTTATTATAAAATACATTTTTCATCAATTTTAGGAAAAATAAATTTAGTCATATGGGAGAAATGATGTATTTCAAGTAAAAGATTTGAAAATAGGTTTTTTCTAGCAATAGATTGACATAGGCCAGAAATTGAGTTATATAATATATTATATATTTTTAAAAATGTTAAAATTTAAAATATATTTCATTTAGTTTTTAAATAATTCTAATTACGATAAATAAAAATACAATCATTATAAAATCTAATTTGATTTATGAATATTTATTTGAGGTAATAATAATTAAATTTTGTCAGCTTACTTTTTTTTTTAAAAAATTAATATTTATTTTGTGTTTTCGTTATTGGTGAAATAAGATAAAAAAATCATTCAGTATTTATAAGTCAGTATTGTGGAAAAACTTTTACTATACCATTTTAATTAAATACTTAAAAATTAGTTGTAGTGCTTAGTGATATCGAACTTAAATTCAAATATTAAATATTTGATAAAGAAAAAATTATGAAATGTTTGATTGTATCAATACATAAAATAACTAGTGACTTATCTTATTATTTAATATATATTCAAATTTCAAGTTAAAAACATTCATAAAAAACTAAATTACAGCCTGGTTTTCTGTTTTTATGTAACTAGTTCGTATTGAAGATTTTAGTAAACAAAACGAGTTTTTTTTACAAATTGTTTATTTGAATATTTTTTAAACTATTTTTGAATACATTAAAGTCAGTGTATTGTTTATTGATTTTTTAAATAAAAAATCTATAAAAAATATATAAATAGTTAAGTTTAAATAAGACTTATTCTTAAAAAGAATAGGTTTTTAATTACAATTATATTGATAGTTTTTATATTAAAATTTGTATTAGTCATATTTTTATTATCAATTGATTTTATAATAAATTTTTTCAATATTTAATCATCTCAAATATTATTTTTATTACAAGCATTTCAGATTAATTGATATTTTTATATACGAATTCTACATATAGATTCTCAAGTAGATTTCTTAGATTATTTTATTTATTCGTTCGGCATCATTTCATAAACAAGAACAATTACAGGTTTGATTAAGTATCGTATTTTCTTTTGAATAGTTCGTCGTAATTTCACGAGCATTTCATAATTGACATCCGTGTTTATTGTTCATCCTTGAGGCATGAAGTAAATTAGTAAAAAAAGAACTACGTACATCTGTCGTAAATATGTTGTCGACAGTTGTATTTGTACACCGGTATGACAAACCGTTCAGTTTTAGGGGTGATTATTTGAAAACTAGTTGAAAACGTGTTTAATTCATTTTGCAAATATTTTTTTTATTTTGTATATTCTAAATGTCTGTTATCCTAGACGATATTATGTCTGGTTTAATTTTTTTTTTTTAATAAGAATAAACATTTTAAAATACAAAATACGATAAAAATGTGTGTACAAAATTTAATTTAATTGAACATGGTTCCACTTTGTTAATATACAATTAGTACTAATTTATTGGGACAGGACAGTTTGATTTATTACTCTGTTGTATATAGAAAATAAGATTGAAGTATGTAAATTGCTGATATTAATATTTTCGAAATTTTCATACCTATTTCGACTCTGTTTTTATTTAATTGTCGCATGTGTGTTGTAACAGTTCTTGTTTATTGTATGTCAAATACTTTTTTCAAGCTTGACAGTTTTCTTTTAAACGCTGACTGGTATTTATTAGTTTCAGTTTAAATTTCTAAGGTAACATGTACAGTAAACAATTTATTTGTAATTAGTGACACACTTTAAATGAAATATATATAATATATATATATATATATATATATATATATATATATATATATATTGTACATTTCCATTGAAAATACCTTTATAAAAAATATACAATTGTAATCAGTATTGTACAAACAATTTACACATTTCATTTCAATACAATGTAAAAAGATGTAAATATTTTAATAAATATGAATGGTTTGTTTGATATGTTTTTGTAGAAACGGAGAATAAAATGAATTGTATAAAACTAACGAAAAAATAAAAATATATTTATGAATAATTTTCTATTAATGAAATGAATTTTACTTACTGTATTTTGTAATTATTAATAAAGACTGTTTATTATCATTCATAAAAAGACTATATATTTGTATACACTCCATTATCATGGCATGAGCTTAAATGTGACTTTATGTATTAAAAATGCAAAGAAGACAGTATGAAATAGTTTAGAAAAATGTGAATTGCATGCTAAATTAACTTCTATTGTTCTCTGTTTTTTGAAACACATTATATCAGATAAAATATAATGGTGTATATATATATATATATATATATATATATATATAAAATTATTTTTGCTCTTTTTAAATTCTTAATATTTTTTTCTACCGTGTTCCTTGAGTATTGTACCATACTGTCAATAATTATTTTATTTATGTTATATTTTAACATTTTTCAATTCAGTTTTTTATACATTTTTTTTAAAAAAAGCATGTATAAATTATTGAGATATTTTTTATGAATCAAAAACGATGTTAAGAAGGTATTCTACACTAGATTTTTGATGTATTTTTTCCAGAAAAATAATAAACCTATTATTTTTTGAAATTTTACATACACATTTGTTGATGTTTTAAGATGTTATATGATTTTTTTCAAAGCAAACCATTTTACGTTTTATAAATAAATCAAAGAAATTTATAGCAGTGTAAAATTCTTTGATTCTTTGTTGATTCTTTGATTGTATCTGTGTAGTCGGTGACTACGAAACCAGTCGTTCCACTTATTGAAATTAAAAAATGAAAAATTTTCTAATCTGCTTGATGTAGTTCTCGTTGGTGTTAGATTTAAGAATTAAACATTTATATATATATTAAAATTCAGTACTTATTAAAATCTAGATAATTAATTGGTGTATTGTAACGATATGTGGCATGAATTTCAAATAGAACCTTTTTCAATAGAAATATTTGTAAAAAATAATTCATGTATTTTATTTTTTAAAAACGTTGACGGGTTGGAATGACCAATTCTGCGGACCAGATTCACCCCGTAAGTTGTATTTCGAACTTATATGTCATACGTCAATGATATCAATTTATCATCTTTATACATGTCGGTGTACACACAATACAAAACATGGAATTCATACGCTTCACTTATATAATCAATCATTGTTATTTTAAACACATATTTCTAAATCCATTATTTTTCCTTCATGAATAAACGAATATTTAAAAATACACTATGACAAAAAGAATGAATTCATTGTTAACACGTCGCAATATAACAGAATTTACTAGTAAATTATATACAACTATACTACATGTGCTTTACAAAAAAAATGTAGAACTTCATTCTTTCAACGTATTTATTCAAATGATCTGACTTTTAATTTATTTGCAGAGCGTGAAGATCAAAGTATCTTGTGTACTGGTGAATCAGGTGCTGGTAAGACAGAAAATACCAAGAAAGTAATACAGTACTTAGCATATGTGGCTGCATCAAAACCAAAAGGTTGTGGCGTGGTAAGATCTTTGTTTATTTTTATTCCATTTATATCTAATAATTATTCAGGAAATTTAATTTTCGAAAAAGAATTACATCCTTTTCTATTCAATTTAAATATATAAATGAAATATTTACATTATATAAAATACTTTAATATTATTTTTATTAAAAAATACATTTAGTGGGATAATTATATTGTTTATAATTAGTTTTCGGGTAAAAAAAATAATTAACATTTATTATTGTTATTATTTATGCCTATATCGTTTTATTACATTCAATGATAATTAGCAATACTTAAATATTTTTTTTATTTTTCAAAGAATTTACATATTGTTATTTTATATTTATTTCGTTATTGATGCGTAATAGTGATTTAAAAAATACATTTATTTTTATGATTTGCTATTTTTGCATGTACAGCATGATATCTGTAATAAAATTTACATTAGGATGTTTCTTTTGGTAATTATATTCATTTAATTTTATTTGTTATTAGAAACGTCTAAGTTTTGTGAAGTATGAATATATTTTATTATTTTTAAATTAGTTTTATGTTTATAATAAAAGTAGTGCATTGTGTGTGCCAATCAGTATTTATTTAGTACTATTAGTTATATCGTAGAAAACACTTCTAATAAATGTATTTTGTATTGTCTATAATTTTATATTACAGGTTTTTTTATATTTTGAAATTTTTCTCATTTATATTTTATATAAATAGATATTTTTTTGATTATAATCATTTATTATAATCTATCGAAACAGAAATATGTTTCATATATCTTTCATTGTATACTATAGTTTTTTTTTTTTTTATATATATCATATATATATATAAACAAATATTTTTCACATTTTTTAATTATAATATATAAGGCTTTTAATTAAGATTTTTTTTAATAGTAAATTTAATTTATACATATATTTTAAAATGCCTTTCATTTTATATTTCATAAAAAGTCACGTATTTTATCATTTTTATTAGCACATCATTTAGTTTGTAAAATATCTTTAGTACTTATTCATATTTTCTATTAGTAAAATAAAATGAGCTTTTTTAAAACTATCAACTTCAGTTTGTTTACAGATTGAAATTATTTATATTTTTTAAATTGCAATATTTGTAAATTATGTATTAGAAACTTCATATCGTACTTTAACATGAACTGCTCATCTTAATATTGCAACATTTTATAAAAATGCTCAATAATTATTAATTGTTTATTTTAATGGTCGAAATGCAAATCGACGAATAAAATAAACAATAAGTGATTATTGAACACCGTTATAAAATGTTGTAATGTGGAGATGAATGGTTCATTAGTGTTAGAATGAATTTGCCACAGTGCCAAAATCCATATTGTACCTTAAACTTTTCTTTCTATATGTATCAATTTGGGTGCGGCGTTACACTGTTTCCTGAACTTTGCACCATGTCATCTGTACAATCTGGTTCTGTGCTCTTTGCATGTGTAGCCTCCAAATACAGCTTTAATTGTAAGTATTTTCGCATTTAAGATTAATATAAAGAATATTTATTTATTAAATTAATTATTCATTAAATCGGTATTCTGTAAAGTCATATAATTCTGGTTTATTTCATTTAATAAACAAATATTATAAGATAGGTGTAATTGAAGGCGGTTATTTTTTAATGTTCAAATGGGATTAATTGAAATTAAAATCGTAAATATTTTTTTAATTGCTCAAGTAATATAAATTTATATATTCTCATGTTTTATTATATTTTCAATTCATGTACATAATTTATATACATATTACAGTAATTATTAATGTTGACTGATTTATTTTTATATACATTTTAGGACATTGAATGAATCAGTACTTAACTGTAATTTTAGTTAATAAGTTAATTAAGTAAAGTTTCATTTAATATAATGTAGTAATATTTCTAGAATGAATAAGAAAATTTATTTTTATCAGTTGATTGCATTTATTTTATTTATTTTTTTATTGAGTTTACATTTTCAATATTATATGATTAAAATAAATTTTATGATTTATTTGTCAAATAAATCTTCTAAGTAAATATCTTTAAAATATACGTCTGGAAATGAAATAAACGAAATATTATAATTAGTTTAATTATAACATAAATGAATCATTCGCCCCGATTTTGCAATATTTTATGTGTTCAGTAATAAATAATTGTTTATTATAAATGAATTTAGATCGCTATTCTGTCATCGGGAAAATATTGCATTATAAAATCTAGGTATTATAATGCAATGTCCTGAAGATTGATGGCAAGACTATCGAAATGCGCGCAACCGAAAAAAGTGAACCATGAGTAATTGTTAAACACATAAAATCTTTTCTGGAGGTGTTTGAATCGTTTATGTTGAAGTTTAAATGTATTTATTATAGAATAGTTTAATTATATTTATTATCTTTAAGAAAAATATTTTTTTTTACTAATAAATTATTAGATTTATTTTTTTCAAGTAGAAAATAAATTAGTATACTGTATTTAGATTTTTCGTACTAGTAGGTAGCTAAGGAAATACACGTTTATTTATTATTTATAAATTATTTCATGCTTAATTTATTTTTACACGCTTGCACTAGAGTCCCACAAGAGAATTTTCGGTATGTATTTTATTATTCATATAGAATCTGTATCGTTCTTTCGCTTGATACATTTTCAGTGTGAAAATATTTCTTGATGTATTAAAAAAATATTTTTGAATTAAATTTTCGTCATTAATCTGGATGGCTTATTAATTAATCTGTCTTTACATGCTGAAACAATATTTATACACTTATTAAACTTTGACCGATATCTGCATGGATTTGTTCAAATTTCTAATGCAGCGTTAATAAATTTTGTGTATTGAAATATATTCTACTAAATTTCAAATTTGTTATTTTTAAATATTTAAATATGATTAATGTAAAGTATTAATTAAAAAAATACATAGGGACGTTCATTACATTTGCACTGATATTTTTCAAATTCTGTGATTAGCTTATTAGCTTTTTAATAAACCCATCGTTTTTGTTCATTTATTTATTAAATACAAAATATCAGATTTACATGAATATAAATTTATTATTTTATTTTTTTCGTTAGTGCAATGAAGTTTTATAACATATTTAAGGTCAAAATATAATTATGTTACATATTAAATTATTATATATTTTTATTTCATTAATGAAATAATTTCAGCCATGGTAATATGTTCAATAAAATCGTGTTTTTAGAAATTTCGTAACTACATATATATGCAATAAATTATGACAACCTTAATGACACGAATTATTTTGTTTTGATTACATGTTAAATTGTATGCATATTTTCTAAATGTAACAATGCTGATGTGAATTATATTTTATATTTCTTCATTGATATTATATTGAAAAAATGTAATGTGCTTACTTCAATATATTTATAATGATTTTTTTAAAATTTGCAAGGACAATAAATGCATGATGAATGTGTTTTAGCACTTGAAAATTAATATGAAAAAACGCTTGTAAAAATCGAAAAATGGTTTAACATTCTTGTGTGCGAAATTTTAATAGCGTTTTTTTTTACTTAACTGAAATAAACTTGCACAGATTTTAAAGCTTATAAAAATGAATCAGTATTTTGTGGACATGTTTTAAATGCTAGAATTAATACTTCAATTAATTTTTATAGTAATTATAGTCATTTCGATTTAAGGGTGGACTTGAACAACAACTCTTACAAGCTAATCCAATTCTGGAAGCATTCGGTAATGCCAAGACTGTGAAGAATGATAATTCGTCTCGTTTTGTAAGTTTGAAAAATATCTAGTGTTAAGATTTGATTATTCATTTTGTAATTATTTTAGGGAAAGTTTATTCGTATTAATTTCGACGCGTCGGGTTATATTGCTGGAGCAAATATTGAAACATACCTTTTAGAAAAATCACGTGCTATTCGTCAAGCCAGAAATGAACGTACATTCCACATTTTTTATCAACTTCTTGCAGGAGCATCTCAAGAACATCGAAGTATGTTTAAATGTTGATTATTGAACATTTTAATAAAATATTTTTTCTTTATACAAATTTAAAAAAATATTTCTTTCAAAATACAATAACAAATTATTTAGTTATTTAAATATTTTGAATATCAAAATATACTTACAAATGTAGCGTTTCTGAATGTACATGTATTTTTTTATTTTTATTAATTAATCTTGCTATAAATTCAATATCACTTCAAAATTATCATTTTAAGTACTAGTCATGCAGTTTAAATGTTATAAATGTACATCAGTGGTGTGTGTGTATATATATATATATATATATATATATATATATATATATATATATATATATATATATATATAAATTGTATTTTAGAATTGCAGTGCCATCAGTTGTGAATTTATATATTTTTTAATAATTTTTCCTTTCTCATTCTGCTTTTTTCTTTTTTTTTATCTATTCTCCATTTTTCCATATTTTCTTCTTCCATATATACATTTCTTTCTTTCTCATATATATATATTATTATAATAATATAACATTTCTAACAAGTTTTCGTTTTTTTAGAGGATTTCATTTTGGAAGATCCGAAAAATTATCCTTTTCTATCGGACATGCAACCATTACCTGGAGTCGATGATGAAGCCGAATTTCAAGCTACTGTTAAGTCTATGAATATAATGGGCATGACAACAGAAGATTTTAGGGCTATTTTTCGCACAGTTTCGTCTGTTATGCTTTTTGGATCAATGCAATTTAAACAGGATCGTAAATCTGATCAAGCCACTCTTCCTGATAATACAGTTGCCCAAAAAATTGCTCATTTGTTAGGTTTATCTGTTACTGATATGACTAAAGCTTTCTTAACACCACGAATCAAAGTAGGACGAGATTATGTAACAAAATCACAGACAAAAGAACAAGTAGAGTTTGCTGTAGAAGCTATTGCTAAAGCTTGTTACGAGAGAATGTTCCGTTGGTTAGTTACAAGAATTAATAAATCTCTTGGACGTACAAAACGTCAAGGAGCTAGTTTCATTGGAATTCTTGATATAGCTGGTTTTGAAATTTTTGAACTTAATTCTTTTGAACAACTCTGTATCAATTATACAAATGAAAAATTACAACAACTTTTCAATCATACTATGTTTATTTTGGAACAAGAAGAATATCAACGGGAAGGTATAGAATGGAAATTCATTGATTTTGGACTTGATCTTCAGCCTACTATTGACCTCATAGATAAACCTATGGGCATTATGGCATTATTAGATGATGAATGTTTATTGCCTACAACTACTGATAAAACATTTGTTGAAAAATTATTATGTGCTCATACTGTTCACCCTAAATTTATGAAGGCTGATTTCCGTGGTAATGCTGACTTTTCAATTATTCACTATGCTGGCAAAGTTGATTATTCAGCTGCACAGTGGCTTGTAAAAAATATGGATCCTTTGAATGAAAATGTTGTCTCACTTTTACAAACTTCAGCAGATCCATTTGTTGTCCTTATTTGGAAAGATGCTGAAATTGTTGGCAGAGCAAAAGGAATGTTCAGAACAGTTTCTGCTCTATATAAAGGTCAACTTGCAAACCTTATGGATACACTTCGTAATACAAATCCTAATTTTGTTCGTTGCATTATTCCAAATCATGAAAAACGAGCTGGAAAAATCGATGCTCCTCTTGTACTCGATCAATTACGTTGCAATGGTGTATTAGAAGGTATAAGAATCTGTAGACAAGGTTTCCCTAATAGAATTCCCTTCCAAGAATTTAGACAGCGTTATGAACTTCTTACACCTGATGTTATTTCTAAAGGATTTATGGATGGAAAGAAAGCATGTGAAAAAATGATTGAAACTCTTGAACTTGACTCTAATTTGTATCGGATAGGTCAATCTAAGATCTTCTTCCGTGCTGGTGTTTTGGCACATTTAGAAGAAGAGCGTGATTATAAAATAACTGATCTTATTGTTAACTTCCAAGCATTCTGTAGAGGTTTCTTAGCTCGTAGAAATTATCAGAAACGTGTACAACAGCTGAATGCAATTCGTATTATTCAGCGTAATTGTGCAGCGTATTTGAAACTCCGCAATTGGCAGTGGTGGCGTTTATACACAAAAGTTAAACCCTTACTTGAAGTTACTAAACATGAAGAGAAATTGTTGCAGAAAGAGGATGAGTTGAGACATGTAAAAGAAAAACTAGAATCACAGGAAAAAACTGCTCAAGAATATGAACGTAAATATCAACAAGTACTCGATGAAAAAATTAGAATATCAGAACAGCTTCAAGCCGAAACAGAATTGTGTGCAGAAGCTGAAGAAATGAAGCTACGTCTTGCAACACGTAAACAGGAACTTGAAGAAATTCTTCATGAATTAGAAGCACGTGTCGAAGAAGAAGAAGAACGGGCAGGTGTTTTAATTCAAGAAAAGAAGAAGTTACAATTAAATATTCAAGATTTAGAAGAGCAGTTAGAAGAGGAAGAAGGAGCACGTCAGAAATTACAGTTAGAAAAAGTCCAGTGTGATGCCAAGTTGAAAAAACTTGAAGAAGAATTAGCACTGAGTGATGATACAAATCAAAAGTTACTCAAAGAGAAAAAAGTACTTGAAGAAAGAGCTGCTGATCTTTCTCAGACATTGGCAGAAGAGGAAGAAAAAGCCAAACATCTTGCTAAATTGAAAATCAAACATGAAACGAGCATAGCAGAATTAGAAGAGCGTATTCGTAAAGATCATCAACAAAGACAAGAGTCTGACCGTACAAAGCGTAAAGTAGAATCTGAAGTGAATGATCTCCGAGAACAACTTGCTGAGAAACGTTCTCAGCTTGAAGAAATGCAAACAACTCTCGGTAAGAGGGAAGAAGAATTTACTCAACTTTTAGCTCGTATTGATGAGGAAGGTGCTGCTAAAGCTGTCGCACAAAAAGCTTTACGTGAATTAGAATCACAGTTAACTGAACTTCAAGAAGATTTAGAAGCTGAAAAAGCTTCTCGTACAAAAGCTGAAAAGCAAAAACGAGATTTGAATGAAGAACTTGAAGCATTGAAAAATGAATTATTAGATTCTTTGGATTCGACAGCTGCTCAACAAGATTTGAGAAGTAAACGTGAACAAGAATTAGCAACTCTAAAGAAAACTTTAGAGGAAGAAACACAGGTTCATGAAGTTATGTTGGCTGATATGCGTCATAAGCACTCTCAAGAATTGGCTTTAATTAATGAACAATTAGAAGGGATGAAAAAGAATAAGACAACATTAGAAAAAGCAAAACAGAGTTTAGAAGCGGAAAATGCAGATTTAGCAACAGAGTTACGTAGTGTAGGTGCCAACCGACAAGAAAGTGAGCGTAGACGTAAACAAGCTGAAGCCCAACTTGCTGAAATACAAGCAAAACTAGCTGAAGTTGAACGTGTTAAAACTGAATATTCGGACCGCCTTATTAAATTACAGAATGAGTGTGATTCTGTTAGTCAACAGTTAGAAGAAGCTGAATTAAAAGCTACAGCTGCTACAAAAACTCAAGCTATGGCTGAAGCTCAATTGACAGAAACCCAGCAAGCTTTAGAAGAAGAAACTCGTCAAAAACTCTCCTTGAATTCAAGATTACGTCAGCTTGAACAAGAAAAAGAGTCTTTACATGATCAGATTGAAGAGGAAGAGGAAGCTAAACGCAATTTAGAAAAGCAGGTTACTGCATTGACTTCTCAATTAGTTGAAGTCAAAAAGAAAGCTGACGAGGAAGGAGAACAGATTGCTGCTCTTGAGGAAGTTAAGAAAAAACTAATGAAAGATTTAGAAGTGTACCAACGACAAGTAGAAGAGTTGCAAGCTGCATTTGATAAACTTGATAAAAGTGAGTTGATAAAATATATTTAATTTTATTTGTAATTAATTTTTTATAATTAGTTTTTTTTTAAAAAAATAATAATCAAATATTAAGATTTGTGTTATTGTAAATATTTAGAAGATATTATTTTTGATTATATTTTTATTTAAAGGTAAGAAAAAGATTCAAGCTGAACTTGAGGATGCTAATATTGATTTGGAGGCACAGCGATCAAAAGTAATGGAATTAGAGAAAAAACAGAAGAATTTTGATAAAGTACTGGCTGAAGAAAAGGCTGTAAGTGAACATATTGCTCAAGAAAGAGATGCTGCTGAACGTGAAGCTAGAGAGAAAGAGACCCGTGTTTTATCATTGACACGTGAGTTAGATGAAGCAAATGATAAAATAGAAGAATTGGAACGAATTCGTCGTCAATTACAAGGTAATTTATATAAGATTATATATATTAAAGTTATATTTATATAATTGAGTTAAATATTAATTTTTTGCAGCTGAATTGGATGAATTGGTTAATAGCCAAGGTACAGCTGATAAGAATGTTCATGAACTTGAAAAAGCTAAACGTGCACTTGAAAGTCAATTAACTGAACTTAGAGCCCAAAATGAAGAATTGGAAGATGAACTTCAACTTACAGAAGATGCTAAGTTACGTCTTGAAGTCAATATGCAAGCTTTAAGAACTCAATTCGAAAGAGATATTCAAGCAAAGGAAGAACAAGCCGAAGAGAAACGTAGAGGACTTAATAAACAATTACGTGATTTAGAAACAGAACTCGATGAAGAAAGGAAACAACGTACAGCAGCGGTAGCACTTCGCAAAAAGCTTGAAGGAGATCTGAAAGAAGCTGAAGGTCAATTAGAAATGCATAGCAAAATTAAAGAAGATGCATTAAAACAACTTAAACGTTTACAACTACAGTTTAAAGATGCTCAAAGAGATGCAGAAGAAGCTCGGGCGGCTAGAGATGAACTTTCTGCTTTAAGCAAGGAGACTGAACGTAAATTAAAATCTCTAGAAGCTGAATTGATGCAAATGAGTGAAGATCTTGCTTCATCTGAAAGAGCAAAACGAGCTGCCGAAAGTGAACGTGATGAACTTCAAGAAGAAATTAGTTCTAATGCAAATAAAGGAACTTTGTTGATTGATGAAAAACGACGTCTTGAAGCCAGAATTGCTGCGCTTGAAGAAGAACTAGAAGAAGAACAAAGCAATGGTGAAATACATATGGACAGGGCACGTAAAGCACAGTTTGCAATTGAACAACTTACTACAGAACTGGCTGCTGAACGATCGACAACTCAGAAACTCGAGTCGGCTCGTTTATTACTTGAACGTCAAAATAAGGAAGTTAAAGCTAAATTAAGTGAATTAGAAACTGCTCAACGTACACGTACTAAAGCAACAATTGCATCTCTTGAAAGTAAGATAGGAAATCTCGAAGAACAACTTGAAGCCGAAGCAAAAGAACGATTCGCTCAACAAAAAATAAATCGCAAACTTGATAAAAAACTTAAAGAATTATTATTACAGTTAGAAGATGAAAGAAGACATGCTGACCAATATAAAGAACAGGTTGAGAAAGTAAATACACGAGTGAAAATACTTAAATCTCAATTGGATGAAACTGAAGAAGAAGCAAACAGAGAAAAAACACAGAAACGTAAAATACAAAGAGCATATGAAGATATGCTCGAGTCCCAAGAATCGATGACAAGAGAAATTAACAACCTTAAAAATAAACTAAGGTAAGAGTGCTTTTGAAATATTTTATTTTATTTTATTGAAAGTGATTCGACTAGATTGATTGATCTATTATAAATATAATGTACATGTATTTATGTCGCAATACTATGAATATTTTTTGTTGCATGCATGATTTGTACAATTTAAAGGAAGGGACCATCCCGACAAAATACGTAGGTATTTAAATTTTGCTATTTAATTGGGTTTTAATTATTTGTTTTATTTTTTAAAATATAAAATATTGGTAATTCTTGAAAAAGAAATAAAGCATTATGTTTTTAGTATAATTATATTGTTTAATAAAGAAAAAGATCAATTTGTTTTAATATTTTCATTGTTATTTGTGTACAAAATGTATTTATATCTATTTATGTATATTTTTTTATCAGTGTTATATAACTATGGAGTAAAGAAATCTGTTTGGAAAAAACGCACGATTATTTAAGTTTAATTGTTATAAGCATGCTTTTTTATTATTGATTTTTTAATGTGTATTATTTACTGATATTGAGATACATTATTGAAAATATTTTTTCATACATATAAAATAGTAACTCAATTAAAAAGTAATTGTTGAAATATTACAAAAGTATTGTGGAATAATTAAAATAATTTTTAAAATTGTTGAAAATTTGTTACAAAAAGATTTATGATTTTATCTTTTAATCAATTTTATCTCATTTTATTAAAAAGAAACACTTCTGTTAATTAATTGTCTTCACGTTTTTCTTTTTTATTTTGAAGTATTTTTCTAAAACAATTTGGAAATAATTTGAAAATTACAATCATAACTATAAAATTTTACTTCTTATAACAGGCGCACAGGTCCAGGTATGGGACTTTCGTCATCTCGTCTTCGTAGTTCAATTCAGCCTGGGGGAGGAGGTTCAGGAGATGATTCTGCTACACAAGACGACACGTTAGACGGTGAAGACGGCCCTAATTAATCAAATATGTAGTGGACAATCAAAAATAATCATGTATGTAAATATAGAAAACTAACTGATTGATCTTTTGATCATTTACAGTACATCGTGGATGTTTTAGGCTGAAGTTTTTATCCTAAAATCAAATATAACGAAAAATGCTTCATGTTTTTGTATTATCACTGTAGTACATAGTATAATTATATATATTTTAATAGCCAAACTGAAGTCATAAAATTTATATTTAACGACTTTTTTTACTAATACAATAACTTAGATATTTTGATACTACATTTGTAAGCTTTTTTTTTATTGTAAGAAAAAATGCCATTGCATTGAGTAAATATGAAGAATTATTCTTATTAGGATGTTTAATTTTTAATCATTAGATTTTCAAAGCATTTTGATTTTACATTATAATTTTTAACAGTATAAAATGCATTTTATATAGCATGTAAAAATACATTAATTCGTCCCTACATTCCACAAGGGCTTGAATGATTTCTACTTTTTTAAAATGAACAACACACTATGAAGAAGTATAGTGTTGTTTTAGCATTTCAATGACCTATTATTTGTTAAATATTACATTTAAATATATTTAATAATTATTTGAACAGTGTCGGCACATGTACGTTTAATAATTTACTAAAATGAAATGCTATATTATGTATTTGTAAATTTTTTTCTTACTTTTTGTAAAAAAAATTATTTGATCTTTTCAATATTTTGTACATATTTAAAAAAAATGTTCTGTATTATGCAATTTTGTCATTTTTATGGGAAGGGTTCAGGATGAATCTATAACTTTATATCAAGATTCAATAAAAAAATGTTAAAAATAATTTTATTTTATTTTTCCTTTTTAATTGTTATGTATGTATGTGTGTGTTTTTGTAAGAAGATATTTATTTAATAATGCATAAAGCAATTAAAAAAAGTACTAGTAAATTATTTTACTTATTTATGATTAATATAATCAAGTAGGCAGTGTACAATTATATTTTTTACATATTTTCAAGTGTGCAATGAAATATTCATAAATTCAGTTAAAAGTACAGTGAAAATGTATGTTCAGTTATTTAAGTTATGAAATTACTTCATGTTATCAATAGATGTAACAAGTGTTATGTGATTGCTCTTTATGTCTGCCTTATTATATTAATGTATTGTAAGTGGGGGGGAAGTTATGTAACATTTTAGTGTTAAATTAAAATTAGATGTGTTGGTGTCCATGTTTATTTGATAAAGTTTGTAAAGGGAATATTATTAAGTTACTTTTAATTAGTAGTTTTAAAATTATTTTTTATTGTGATTAATTACAAACATTGAAGTGAAATTGAAAATTTCTTTGCAGAAATTTGTTCAGTGTAATTAAAGGTAAGATTCATTTCTTTATATTTATATATATATATATATATATATATATATATATATATATATATATATATTTATATATATATATATATATATATATATATATGTATTTATTAGGTGTACCTAAGTAATGTTTTTTCAGTGTCAAAATTGCACCAAAGAATATTTTACTTCAAAATCATTCTCATTTTACAATTGTATAGTATCAAAAAACGACGTTACTTATGGGTAAACCTAATAGGCCCATTCACACTAGTCAACACTCATACAGTATTCACACCCTCTTATCGGCAAATTCCTCCCCTAAAAAAATTAGTTTTCGGATAAGAGCATGTAAGGCGAGTAGTAATAGGCCGTGAATACTGAATGAATGTTGACTAGTGTGAATACCCCCATTACATACAGAGTTATCCAAATATAACGCCTGGATTTGTTTTAATAAAAAGAAACATGTATAGGGAAATATATGTTCTTTTTAATAAAACAAATCTAAGCGTCACATTTGGATGACCCCTCTATATACATACATATATTTAAATATATATTTGAGTTGTTTGTAAATTGTTTAGAACTAAGTAATACTATTTATAATTGTTAATTACTAAATTAGTTAAGAGTTTATTTGAAATTAAGTGAAGTTACTGTTGGTTCCTATTTTTTATTTTTGATTAATAGTACAAAATATGATTTTGATACATGATTTATTATAATTTTAGTATTTTGAAGATGATTATTGATAACAATATAATTTGTGATTTTATTTTATTTCAATAATATTGATTGAAAAATGTTATTTTTTTGTTGTTGCTGCTTTTAAAACTCTAGCAAGAGATATTGTACAAAGATCCAAAGGTGTTTTCCTATCATGATTTGTTAAATCTAGTTGGGCCCCATGTTGCACTAAAAGTTTAGCTTCCTCTTGCCGGTCTTCTTCACAAGCCAAATGTCTGAAATTTTGAAGCGGTTTTAACAATACATGTAGTAATTAATTAATATGCATTTTAAACTCACAATGCACTATTTCTATAATAATCTTGAATATCTATTTTAAGATTATCATGACTAAGCAAAAGCTTAACTATTTCCACATTTCCTTTTGAAGCAGCCCTATGCAGTGGTGTTGCTCCTCTCATATCGACTATATTTACATCTGCATGATTATTTAATAAAATTATACTAATCTAAAATTTGGAATTATTTATTAATTATATTTTAAATACTCATTAGAAATAATTACAAAAATACTAACTTCTTTCCATCCTTTTGAACAAGAATATTGTAAAGCTGAATGGCCTTGAGAATTTTTATGATTAACTTTAGCTCCGTGACTTATTAAAGTACGAGTAACATTTTCTCGTCCCGCAGATGCAGCTAAAATCAATGGAGTCATTTCCATATCATCTAGTGGGTCTACAGGGGAGCCACATTCTAATAAATATTTAACTAATGTATCGTGGCCTCCAAGGGCAGCCCAATGAATTAGTAGTCGTTTATTCTGTAATTTTGAGTAAATTTTGAGGTTAACTCTAAAATAACAATATATTTTTTACTTACACTGTCTACTTCATGTATTAATTGTGGATTATCATCGACTTTTAATTGTACCAATTGACATTCTCCTTTATAAGCAGAATCAAATAGTGTATTTACTACAGCCATTTAAAATATGTATTTCTAAAACAAACCAGATTAATATTAAAAATGATATGTCATGTTGTTTTATTAGTATTGCATATACTTTTTTAAAAAATAAAAATACACGATTTTTTTCTTCCTTTTATAGTTGATGAATATTTAAATAATGTATACTTTTAAAATATTGTTAAAAAAATATTTTTTAAAAAGAATCAACTTCATACCTTTTTATAAAAGTTTAAAAATTGTAAATAACAAAAAAATTGTAAGATGCCAGCACAGTTTTTAACTTGTTAGTATTTGAATTTTATATAATTGACAGTTATTTTTACAAGATGAGGTTGTATTCATGCTCAACCCTATTGAAAACGAGGGACTCTCCGACTGGGAATCGATACGCAATCTCCCGCATGACACGCGGTGATGCTATGTATATATATATATATATATATATATATATATATATATATATATATATATATATATATAAAGTAATATAGTTTTTCAGAAAAAATATATTTTTTTATTTAATAGAATTTTCCCTTTTTATAAAAAAGTATTGAAGTAAATATGTTTTATAGAATTGCTAGGAAAAAAATGATTTAAAACAACATATTATATATAACAATTGTCTATTCTAATAAATAATGCTATTTTTGCTGAAAATTAATTATTTTTCAGTAAAACAATCGATTTCTATTAAAAAAGATCGATTAAAAGTAAATTTAAAAATTTTCATTTTTTGACCCTCAAAAAACGACGACCTATAGTATGCAAAATTTCATGAAAAATGAAAATGTCCAAATATCGTATTTTTCCATCTAAAATCAAAGATTGATTTTCAAGTAAAGGAAATTATTGATTAAAATTATCTTTTTTAACACAAAATGAATTTTATTGATATAAAACACTTATTTAGTTAATTAATTGCTTTTTCAATCAAAAATCATTATTTTATTTTTGAACAAACTTTTTCAACAGAAAATCTCTAATTTTGAATTAAAAACATTTAATTAAGACAGAACTAAAATTTTAAGCGAAATTTTATATTGTAATGAAGATAAATTAATTGTATATATTTTTTTAATTTTGAGAAAAAAATGGAAAATTGCCAAAATAATCAAACCTGTTATATTTAGATGAAATAATTAATAAATATTTTTTTTAAATTAAATAAGCTATGCAATAAAATAAACGATGATTAAAATTGCATTGTTTAACAGAGAATAATGTTATTAAAAGAAAATCCAGATTTAGGTTTTAATAATTTTAATGTTAAATTAGGCGAAATAAATAGTTAAAATGAAATAATTTCCAATTTATTATTAATTATGTTTCTTGGAAATTAATTTGAACTTTTTTAATCCTTTTTCCGCGGATAGAATAATATTCTTTAGTCAATGGCATTTTTAAAAAAAACTGGCGTTTATATTATTAAATAAAGAATCACTAAATACAAATACAGAATAAAAAATGTTTTCTAAAATATCGTTAATTAATGAAATTAAGCGTATTTATTCATGAAAATATTAAATGTGCTAATATATATATAGAAGAAAAGGAAATACAATAAATCGAACACGAATGAAAAGAACACATGCTTTTATAGTCATAAAAATATCATCAAAAGTATAAACACACTGGAAATATAAATCAAGATAATTAACAATAATTAACAATGACATTATATAATAACTTTAACAATTCACTTAATGTATTTTAATATCAAACAAAACACAAATATGGAAAAATCATCGTCCAATACAGACAGGTTCATCAGCAAGTGCAAGTTCTTCACACGGTGCTTTATGACCTTTTCTTTTTCTCGAATACATCATAAAGCATACACCTGATACGAATAAGAGCAAGAAGACAAACCTGTAAAAATAATAAAACGTTTTAATAAGTAGCAATTAATTTATTAAAGTATTTGATTGTTACAAATATTATATTTATTGAATTATATTTCAGTTATCTTTTAAATAAGACACACAAATTATTTATATTGAATTTCAACAGATATTTTTTTTTTGTACGCGATCTTATAAATATTTCATGTACGAGTAGGTATATTGAAATTGCTGTATTTTATTTTGTTGTCAATTAAAAAGTTTAATAACAAAAAGATATACAAGAGAAAATTGATTATATTTCTGATTTTTTTAATATTTATTTAAAAATTTAATATAAAAATGTACATTTATTAAACTTACCAAGCCAAATACATGCTAAACCCGAAGTTGTAATAAACACCATGTGGAAATTTATATCTGAGATTCGTCTTTTCATATTCAATTGAAGTTCTTAGTACTTCAATAATGACCAATACAGTTGCTCCTAAAATATTTAATACATTTATTAATATTTAAATAATTTAATTTACATAATGAATTATTAATAATTTCTCCAATTTAATCAAAATTTTTATGTTTTTGGATCGTCCTTGTAATTTGTAGTATTAATATATTTAAGTATTTTTATTATATTTGTATTTTCGGATTTTAATGGCACAAATGAAAATAATTTTTATTACATAATTAGAGTATTGTTCTACGGCTGAACATAATTTTATTAATAAAAATATGTACGTTTTTAAATACTTACCGCAAATAAAATGAATTCCTCCAGCAAGTCTTTTGAACATATAACGTGGGTTCAAAAAAGTGTATATAGAGAAAGTAAATCCCATAATTATAAGTAGAAGACTGATGATAGCAAAACATGCTTCGGTACGAGTGTAATCTGTGAAAAATTAAAATTGAGTTTAATTTATATGTACATATATATTCTCATATATATATATATATATATATATATATATATATATATATATATATATATATATATGGATAAAAGACATATATATATATATATATATATATATATATATATATATATATATATATATATATATATATATATATATAGATGCATGGATAAAAGTACACATAACTATACAAACAGGATAAAGTTTTGAAAATTGAAATTCACTTAGAAATTAAAAGAAATCTACAAAAATAAAAAATACAGCTAATAATATACAGTATGAAATTGTGTTTTTTTAAAATAATTTATTTATTAAATAATTGTTGATTATTCATTTGTAATTATATTCTTAAAAGAGTTTAATTGAAACTAATGTATAATTTATATATTCAATGTAATATTGATTGCTTGGTAGAAATAAAAAAAATCGATTTGTGAAACACACACACTTGTATATATATATATATATATATATATATATATATATATATATATATATATGTAGAGAGAGAAAAAAGATAAAAGGAACTTACTTAATATATCTTCTTCATCCTCATCAGATTCTTCATCGTCATCTGATGCAATGAAAGCATGGTATTCACAATATGCTGTAATGGAAATAATATAATATATATATATTCTATAATATATATATATATATATATATATATATATATATAATATAATATATTCATATATATATATATATATATATATATATATATATATATATATATATATATATGTATATATAAATACAGTTAACTTTCCTATAATGCGGTATCTATTTATTAAATGTATCTATTTTTTAAATTAATTAGCTTAGGCAGTCACCCTATTGTATGAATTTTTCTATTAAACTTTTATGTACATCACTATTTTTCAATTTAAGTAGTCAGGAAATTACCCTGTAAATCAAAAACGATGCAAAAATACTTTTTTTAATCGAATAATAATTCAGTAGATGAGTTTTTTTAAATGAATTCAGACGTATGTATTAAGATTAGTGTTTAATAAAGTGCCTTTTGCTCTTTTACTATGTTTTCTAATAATCGTAATTTGACAACATTACATAATACTTCAGGTAATATTTTTTATAGCTGTTATCAAAAAATATTGATATTACCTGAGAATAATTTTCAATACTAGGTTTGCATAATGACTGACAAAAATGAAAAAAATAGGTAAAAAGAAAGTTCATTTCTCTTAAGAACAAAATAATTTTAAACCGTTTAAAGGGTGGAGAAAAACGTATTATCTGTTGGAAAATTGTTAAATGTAAATGAATCTCAAATTCATTCAACAATTTTTTTTGAAATTTTTCTCAAAATGTTTACGATACCTCCCTTTGAAGTTTTTACATTTTTTGTCAAAAATTCTTTTGTCAAAATCGGTAACTCTAACAGTTGATTTCTATAGTATGGAGACGGGGTGTTTGCGATTGGGCCTCAGTTTTGCTTTAATACGCACAACGGTGTCGCAGCACAGTTTTGAAGTTTTAAATAGAGTAATGTTTCTTTTCTTTCTTTTTGCTCATGTATGTTTATCTAAATACTAGTACGAATGTGTGTAAATATATAATAATCGATGGCGTTTAATTCCAGTTTGCAACATTCATTCTCTAAAGGTTTTCCTTTTGAAATGCTTTTAACTATTAAGCTGGATCTGGTCTCCAGAGACTTTTAATCCAACCTTCGAGAGCTTTCAGTCTTAATGCGATTCCATTAGAAAGGTATGTGTAATTTCATACATACTTTAATCTTAATTTTTGATTTACTTTTTGTCTCTATTTTTTAACTCACGTTTAAACATTCTGTGCGTGTTTTTGATATATATTTTTCTTATGGAAAATATGTAATTAAAATATTTTTATTTAGTTACATTTCGTTATATATTTATTAATTGTAGCATTCAGTTGTGTTATTTTTAAAAAATAAAAATAATTTGCATTGAAAAATTTAATTTTGTTTAATGTGAATTTATTATTGATTTATAGTTAATATAATTGTATAATTATTGATTTATAATATTTTTTAATATTTATAAGTATGATAATTAATACAATTTTGAAAAAGTTTCTGTAACTACAAATTACTGGTAATTTTTTTAAAAATTCTTGAAACAGTAATTAAAACTATTATAACAAAATAAAATTTATAGCAATTTGATACAAATTCTAATATGCATAATTTAACGATTATAAAAAATACTTATATTTCTTATAAGCAAATTATCTGCTTTAAAAAATTGTAAAAAATATTTTTTTAACAAAATATAAAAAATGGTTATATAAAATTTTTAAATAAATTAGGTAAATAGAAAATTAGCTAAATTATTCATTTTTTTAATATATATATAAATATATATATATATATATATAAGTGTATGCGATTTAATGACAGACAGAAAAAGAACTTAATGAGCATTTGCCATACTGTGTACGAACTTATTCTTAAAATATATCTTCGTCATCTTATTTTTATTGTTTGACGTTGTAAACTTTCCAACAATGCAAATACAAATCATCTCGAATGAATGTGCCTGCTGTTATTTTTATTATTTTGTTAACCTGCTAGTTATAGTTGTTTTGTTTGTCTTTAAGTGAAGTTGTATTGTTGTTGGATATCTTCTTTTTGCGATACAATTTTAGAAATATAACATAGATGATAACTAGTTTTAATCCATGATAATATTTTCAGAAATGTTATACTATCTTGCGTAGATATATATTATTTTTCATTTTTTTTTCTTAGATAAATTTTATAAAAATATTTGCTTGGTCTTCGTTTCATTAATTACAAAAATATTTTCAAATTAATTATTTTTAATGATTTTTTGAAAAGGTACAAATATAATAATTTTTTAAAACGTATCAGGAAAAATTAAATAAAAATTGAAAAATATTTACTGTTTTATAATGATGTTATATTTGAAATTTATTTAGTACAATTATCGATTTCTCTCTATATATAAAAGATTCATAATAAATTGGTGTATAAATTTAGTAGTTTAATAATTTATTTAAGATATTTTTTAAAAAATATTTTCCATAATAGAAATGTTTATCTTCCATTTTGGGCAAAGTCAGGTTAGTTTTTGATTTTAGAAAAGTGATATTAAAAAAACAAATCCTGTTAAAATTACGTTTTTTTAAAAAAATGAAAAAGTAATAAAAAAGAATGAAAATTGCATATTTTTATCGATTTAAAACAAAAATTCAAATTTAGTAATACTATAAAGTTATATTGCTAATTTACAGATGTACGTTAGTTTTAAGTGTAAAAAGTGTTCCAGTACTTTTTGTGGATGTGTGTGTTTAAATGAAAACTAATTATGTTTAACTTTAGTTAATAAGTTTTGATTGTACCGAAACACTAATTTCTTATATTATATAAAACCTTATTAGCTAATTATTTCCTGTTTTCATTAAATTCATTTTGTATTGTGAACGAAACTATGTTGAATCATGATATGTGAAGAAGTTGAAACTTATTCCATTAGAATCAGGAAGCGTGACTAACAATTTGACGAAGGTCTAACTAGACCTTCATCAAAATGTGGCTCTTCTATAAATAAGTTTAAAAAGTTTATATGTTTTTAAGTTTCACGAAGTTTTATACATCTATAAAAAATGTATATATATATATATATATATATATATATATATATATATATATATATATATATATATTACTCATTATCATTTTAAAGTTTTTATTTGTTTGGTGATCGTCCAAATCTGATACATTTGAAGTGTAGTGTGTAAATATTGTGAACAAGCTATAAAATATTTTTAGTGATATTTAAAGAAAAGAGAAAAAAACGATTTAATGTAATTTCTATTAAATAAATTATAATAGCAGGTCATTAGTATAAACATTTTTTTTATTTGATCAAAAAAACGTTTAAAAAGTGACAAATACATCTGAAAGCTATTAAGAAAAATTTGAACATAAACTTTAACATCTTTACAAAAATTGGCACTTAATGTTTTCGATTCTAATCAAACCAATAGGTTTTTGTATTTAAATATTGATTGATTTGTTTGTTTATTGTTTTTTTAATATTTATTTCCATTAAATAATAATTTGAACAGTAAGATGTTTAATTATTATTTTCATAAGATTTGTAGAAAAAAATATATAATAGAAAATAATTTTAGTATAATTTAGATAATTTACTTGAGAGACAAATTGAATACAGTAAAAAATAAATACGATTATTTAATACTTGTTACATCTATTAAATATTTCATTACAAGTTATATATGTCAGCTATAATGTATTTTATTGATGATTCTTTATTAGCAGTTTATTATTTTTCTAATTTTTTGGCGACTATTTTTTTTCAAATTTTATTGAGTTTAATATATACATACATTTTGGTAAATATAAAATATGTAATTCTTAAGTCTAACTTTTTAATACTTATTTATTATAATTGAAATGTATTTTTCGAATTTAAATGATAATGTCATTTTGTTGAAATAATTAAAAAATAAATTAAAATGTTAAATATATATATATATATATATATATATATATATATATATAATTAAAAGGTGATTTTATAACCATGTTTCTCTTCAAAATTTTATTACACCAGTTATAGACTAGTTACATCAGGCAAAAACAAATACATTGTATCTAAAAAGATACATTTTTATTTTCTGAAAATTTATCGTTTCTCTCTAACATTTTGCTTACAATCATGAGTAATATAATTGTTGTCCTTTTTTTCTAATTCTCGCCAACAGATTGTCTAACATGTTAAAATATTTGGCAAAGGTATTGTTTTCGATTCTGTCCAGAAATTTTATGTTCATGTCGAATGGTGATTATTGGCACTGAAATATATTATCTTTGACATACTCTCGTTTCTTTACTAAGTAAAATATCAAACTTCAACTTATTCTAAATAACGATGTATTTGTCAGGTATAATGTTTTCTGTCTTTTAGAATTATATTCATATGAAACATATTGAGTATTATTATATATATATATATATATATATATATATATATAATCATTTTAATATATATTTATATTTATTGTCGGTTATTTTATTGAGTTGTTTGTCATTTTATTGAAGAACTATATACATAAAACGTTTTTATTACTCTACTATTTGCTTTTTGATGTATTGAATCGTTCAAAATGTAATTTTTGTAACTTTCGTGCTATTAAAACGTTTTTCAAAGATAATTTAAAAAAAATAAAATATATTTAAACCATTTATATTTTGATATCGTTGTAAATATTATTTTCAATATTATTATTTATTTATAGGAAGAGAAAAGCCTGATTAAAAATTTATTAATATTTTTATATTAAACAGATCAAGATTTATTTATTTAATGTTGTAAAAAATTATACTTGGCAGTTGCGAATATCAGTTATGAATTATATAAATGGTATGCATTTTGAAATATACATATTTTCATTTTTATCCAAGAATGTATTTCAAATATAAATATTTTAAATAATATTAATTTATATAAATTATACCCTTAACAGATAATTTAATAGTAAATTTATATTTTTTGCTTAAGTAAATATATTATATTCCGAAATTGATATAAAAAGATAACGAAAATTGTTCTAGATAAAAAATAAAATTAAAATTATGATTCCTTAAATATCAAATTTGTGATGTAAAAAGTTTTTATTGAATTTTTGTCCAGCATTATTAATTTTTTTTAATCTAGTTGAAATAAAAAAATAATGTAAGTTTATTGAAATTATAAATATTGCATGTACTGTAAAAAAATGTACAGTTTATTCTATCAAGCATATAAAATATATAAATAAATCCAATTTAACTGACTAACAGAGTATTTAAAAATATCTGACAACTGATTAAGTAAGTAATTTGTCAAATTCGAACAAGAAATTTGTCAGTTAGATGTTGTAGAGACAAATAGCAATTTATATGATAAGCGAAATATTCTAAAAATATATTTATGTAGGAAAAAAGGTGAAAAATGAGTTAATTTTTTCAATATTTCTATTTTTTACTAATAAAATAAATAAAAAAAATATTTTGACAAATAATTGAGTTTATGTATATATATTTTTTTAAAAAATATAAAATTGATAAATATAAACATAATCGAGTTAAATCCTTTTTTATTCTCAATTTGAACGTGAAAAGGTTTAAAAATAAATAACAAACGTTGAAAAAACTATTTGACGAGTGTAAAATAAAATGTAAGCTCGTTAAGCTGGTGTTAACGTATCGTGACATTTTAAAATAAATATAAACATTCAACAAAATGCAATTAGTAATTGACAAATAACTTGTTACTCTTATTTTGCAAATGTAACATTTTTACAAATATATTTTTAAAAATTTATTTGGTATCAATTTTTTTTAAGTTTCTTTTTATTATTTTCTAAAATATATCAAGTTTAAAAATGAATTACATTTGTGTGACTTGTACATTGTGTTAACGTTTAATATTTTAAGAGAATAGTCTAGATTTTAGTGATAATGGAATTTATAGTAATTATTAATTGCCATGAATTTCTTGTTTATTGATATTAAGTGGAGATTTTTTATAGTATAGGCATATAAAATATAATGACTAGGTCCTAAAGAAACTGATATCTCTATTGAAATGAGTATAAATAACAGTAATGAATAATAATTATTTAATCTTTTAGATAAAGCTTTATTTAGTTTTTATCCATATTTTATAAAATAATGTAAATTAAAAAAATGGTAAATATTTAAATAATATACTATTAAATCCAATCACTACTATTGATTTTCTGATTAGTCTGTGAATATACTAGTTTTAATTTAAATTAAATCAATGAACATCTTCTTAAATAGCTTAAATGACATTTAATGAACAGGATAATTTCCTTGACGTCACAATATGCACTAATCAATAACGTATTTCAAATATCAACACAAGTATGCAAATATTCGAAAACGAACTGTTTATATATGTTTATAGATACTATAGCAGCATCGTTATTATATATAATGCTATCAAAATATCACATATGATGTTTTATACGTTTATTGAAAATGAAACGTTCAGGTCATTGAACATCTATTTTGTATAAAACGATTCTATCTTGGAAAATGATTTTATTAGAAATTAATATTCGGAAAATTGAAGTAGACAGTATATTTGATCAGAACTCAATTTATAATATATTGATTTTTTTAAAAAAACTCGATCATTATTTTATTGATTTAATGTAATAAAACCTTTAAAGTATAATCGAATATTCTACTCAAAGGTGATATTAAAAATTGAAATGTAACTTATTTTTACAACTATATATAAATATATATGTACACATGAACATTTATTGAAAATTGTTTGTTTAATTAAGACGTTGTAATAAATTTTAGAATGCTGATTATTACTTTTTAAAATAGAACTATTATTTCCATAATACGAAGTTTTATTAAAATTTTATTTATTGTTATATTTTTATACGTGTATTTCGTCAACGATTAAATGCTTGCAAAGAAAGGGAGAGATTTTATACATTGTTATTCTAAATTTGCTAAAATACATAAAAAGAAAAAAAGAGAACATTAAGTAAATATTGGTGTAGTGATTTCTTTATAAATAAATAAAATATTTACATTTGTATAAAATTTTAAATCGGGTTGAATTTTTTAAAAAAAAATATGCAAACTATATCTGTCAAAAAAATTACTTTATTTATACTGAAATTTTTTTTACATAATTGTTTTTTATTATTTCTTGAAGTTATTAAAAATGAAAAAAATAATAAATGCTTTATTGATGTTAAAATTAAAGGAGAAATAATAGTTTCTTGTATTATTTGTGTTCTTTATTGAGAATAAAAATAAAAATTTAAAAAGAAAAATTTATATATATTTATTTAAATTTATTTCTCAGTGTTGTTAACCGTTTAATTTGACTGTATATATTTATTGGCGTTTATCGAATTCCTTTTAAAGAAATATTTCGAATTCTCAATTTTAAATTAAAATTGTACTTTGATAACACGGTCCAAATATCACAAGTAAATTTTATGTTAAACTGATTTTTGTAACACAGAAAAACAATGATGCATTTATATTATATATATGTTTTGTATTCTCGACAAAGAAAATAATTTTGTAATCATTTCATCTGTTTAGTTTAACACCATCTCTGTAATATAAAATTAATTTCTTGTGTAGTGAGAGTTATTTGTACTTTGAATTCATTATTCATTTTCATGAGTCAAAAATATTTAAAAAGTTATAATAATTTTGTCACATTTTAAAACCTTAACTGATTATTGCAAAAGTTGTAATAAATAATTATTTTTTTCGTATTGATTGATATTTAAATTTCTATTTTGATTAACATTTTATACTTTGTTGGTAGTTTCAGTCATGTATGTTAACGTTGTAAAGTATAATATTTTAGCTTTGAAGTTTCATCCGTAAAATGATAGTTTGATTAAAACGTTTTTAATCAAATTACAGTTTAATTTGTGATGAAATTCGTCAGAGATTTCACATTATTGAATAGAACGATCGAGTTGGAATATTTTCAGAATTTTAGATATTGGGTATATACGTTTATTGTGGTTTTAAATACAAAATTTAATTTAATTATATATATTTTCAACGTCTAATTAATTTCGATTAGTAATAATCTGTTAGTCAAAGTTTAATATTAAAAACTCTTTTTGAATGTTTCAGTAAATTAGTTCTTTATATAACCATTTAAGCGTATGATTTTATGTCAATAAATAGATGGAAAAATATTTATTATATATATTTTTTTAATTTCTACATTTAAATATATATATATATATATAAGAAAATGATAATTAAAGATGAGTGATTTATCGTTTATTAAAAACTCAGAAAATCCATGTAAAAAACTTAAATGATATTTTGTTAAGATGAAAACATTCATTGGTATTATAATTAATGAACTGCATACTTACTAACTGGCTGCCAAGCCGAACTATCACTGGTATCATTCAGAACCGGCTTTGTGTTTTTGTCTGGCCCTTCTCGTACAGTCCAACATATTCGCCATAACCCCGAATGACTACTGATGAAAGGTGTGTTTGAAGGAGCTGAAACAGAATTGAACAGAAAAAATATGAACAAAGAATTAAAAATACATTCTTGGCAGTATTTCCATCATTTAAAATAAATAATTAAAGTAAACGCCATGAAAAAATATATAGCCAGGATGAATATTTCTTTGATGTCAAATGACGACATTTTGTAACTAGTGAAATATTATTCAATTTATTGCCGTTCTAAGTCGTTGAAAACACCGGAGATTGTTGAAATAAAAAAGATTAATTTTTTTAGGGTCTTTTGATTTTTCGGAATATGTCTAGGCTGAAAACTTGTATTCTTGTCTATTTGTCAAGTGAATGAGGTTGTTTTATAATTATTTATTTTTAACAAAATATATTATTTAATATAAAAATAAGTTTCAAAAATTAAAAGTCTTTATTTATTGAATATTTTTAAATATATTCAGTTTTTAATAACTTTTGAATTAAATACTTAAGAATTGAAATTAACTTTTAAATATTTTTTTTGAAAAAAGTATATGATATTTTTAATATATCAATATGTAATTAAAATTGTGATAAATTTGAAAAGCAAATAAATATTAAAATTTATAAACGTATTGAAATATTTTTTTAAATAAATATTATTTTTAATTTTAATTAATGATTAATATTTTTTTAGATAATATATTTGTTTCGTTATTCAATTTATTTGACTACTATTTCAAAAATTTAAAAATAATTAATATTATTTTCTCAAAAGATTTATTTTTTTCTTCTTTCTTTTTCCATATATATATATATATATATAAATATAATATATAATAATATTGATGTACCTACTGATATCTTTATATATTTTAAAGTATAATATCAGTCAAAATAAATATCTATACATATTAGCATTTTATAAAGCAAACCACTAATGAAATAGTTTTAGTGTTCTTGGATGTATTTTAAACTTTCATTAATGTTTTAGTTCAGTCAATTTTGACAGGCCGTACTGATACATTGGACAGGCTATTTCTTAAGTCGATTTGTAGAGTTAGACAATGATTAAATGATTTAAAAGGTTGAGTCAGACGATCTATCTTTTTGTTTGATTAAATTGCTACTTTGAAAATGTGTTTGATGTTAATGCACGAATGATATTTTTATCGTTTTGTAAACCTTTCGAAAAGCATAAAAATATCTCTTGTATTGTGATCAGCTTACTATTTAATTAATCTGCGTAGACGATTTTTGACTAAATTTATGTAGTTGCATTTTTGTATTTATTTTTTTAATATTCATTTCTAATTTTCTTCTCATTTCATTATAATTTTTTAAAACTAGTGATATATTAGTGTTTTACAAAATCTATTATTATTTTAAAATATATTTTTTTTTCTAAACATATTTTATATTTCTGGGAAAATTTTCAAGAAAAATACGCAATGTTTTATTAAAAAAAGTAGGTTACTTAAATTCTATTTTATTGACAGAAACGCGCAAAGATTAAAAATGAACTTTTACGAAAACAATACGTTGATAGGTACATTAGTTATAAAAATAGGATCAATGTGGGTGGTCAAGAATAGAGAGCTTTAATTACTTTCGTATAGAATAATAAAATTTGACAGATAATGTGTAAACAAATCAAGAAAAATAGAACTGACCTTCATTTCCAAAAAATATATGTAAATCATATTTTTAAAATCGAAATATTGCAAAATGTTAATTCGTTTTCTTTTTGATTTTATTTAAAAAAATACTAGATTTTACTCATATATATAATATGTAGAAATATATTTATTATTTTTTAAATAAATTGAATTAATTCGAATTTAACTTATTTGTATTCATTAAGATTATAAATTCAATATGGTTACTTTCTTTAAATTGAATTAATATAAAAATTAATCCAATATGAGAAAAGAGCAAAAATATAATTATAAATAACTAAATGCAAGAAAAATCAATGTAGACTCTAAAAGAATAATTACCTGTTACATTTTTTTGAAACGAAAACTTCTATTTTTTTCTTTAAAGTAAATATAAGATCACATCGGTGTGATAAATTTATAATTTCAATTACATCAACACCGGTCTGTATTTTTTAATCTCAATAAATTAGTTCGAAAAACTTTTAATGTATTTTAAAGTAAATTACGGTTGATTAATGTAAACAGTTTTGTAGCTAAGTAATTTATTTGCGCAAGCGAGTAGAATCTATACGAACGTAAGTTCATTTTCTTCTTAAGAGTGAAAAGAAATTTCCGTTGTTCATTATGTATCTACAATATTTACCTGACGCCGACACTGTTAAATTACTACAGTACTTGTTTCTTTGTGTACAATAAAATTTAGTTTATATGAGAGTTGCAATAATTTTAAAAATAGCAGTTGACTAATAGTATTTTTTTGTGAAATACGCATTTTATATTAAAAAAAGATACAGAAAATGTACTTTTTTTATTGATATAATTACAAGTTTATCTAAATGATTATATTTTATTTAGTAGGCGATTAAACAAATTTAAATTATTAGTAATTATATAAGTATATTTTGTAATTAAATTTTCATCAAAAATGAAGAAAACAAAATATATTTTTTAATATTTATATGAAATTATATTGTCAGGAACTAATTGTGTTGTTATTTAATTATATTAAAAAGTACTTTTATTAATGTTGAAAATTCATACGTTGAATGTAAATAGAATAAAAAATATGAATTTAAATATTGTTAATATGAACAAAAGTTAAAAAACAATTAACATTTATATATCTATATATATATATTTAAGTATTATTGAATAAAATTTTTTAAACATTTCGAAATATTTAGTTTTTAAAGAAAATCTTGTATAAGATAAATTTTGCTTCAATAAAAAGGCTATATAAACAATAATAAAAATGTGTTAAATTTATATTAACAATGTTTGGAATTTACTAAAATATTTGGTTACTGAGTTTATTGTTTGTTGAAGTGAAATATCTCTTGTTATAAAAATTACGAATTTTTTAAAAATAATGTACAAAAATTCAAAGAAGTTCCGGAATGTCGTCATTGAAAAAATAAAAATAGCACAAAATCGGATTAATCGCTTAAAAAAGATTATACGAGAGTATATGTATGTATGTGTGCATGTATGTATATGTATTTGTGTCTCTTTTTGTAAACGTTTGTAGTTTAGTGGATATATAACTTACAAAGATTTGCTACGTTAAACCAGTGATCTGTTGAAATTGCTATCAACCATATGAAGACAGAAACTCCCACCAAGGCGGTGCATCCAAGTAGAATACGACGTTCAAACAAAACTTGATCGTACACTGGTTTATTGATTTGGTTTATGGTAGATGTAGACATTTTTTTTTATTTTTATTTAATAACAGAACACTTGGAATTCTTATTGAAGTAAATAAATATGTATTTAACAATCACTTCACTATTTTGAAAATATAATTCAATTTTTAAAATCACTAATTGTTTATTATATAATAAAAATAATCAAATTAAATTAGACAAAAAAATATATTTAAAGTTAAACGAAATCTGCGGAAGACAATTTTCTTTTAAGTGGAATTCGTGATGTACAATATTTGACGATCACATCTATTTTATAAAAAGGAAATGTGTGGTATTATTCGATTATAAAAACAGAATAGATATTTTATTGGAACTGATTAACAACTAAATAAGGATTTAATGTTTTTTATACACTTTCACTGACTGATCGAAATAATACAAAGTAAAAACGAAATCCTTAAAAACACAGTTACAAACTTAGTCCAAGTGTTTACTTGTTATTGTAACACACAAACTTAACCTAAAAACATCTTCAGCACCTAACCTAACCTCATTAGACCGTTCCATTTATATTTGTACACTACGAGGTAGAACACATTCAATCAGACGTTTAAAATAAAATTAAACAATAGAACCACGGTGCCACCAAACAAGATTGTATAGGCCAAAGAATTTAATTTTTGTGCCAAGAAATGCCGAAAGCAATGTATTCACTCTAACCTAATCTTTAACTTAGCGTTAGGGCGTTGTAAAAGTCGCGAATAAATTTCAACATTTGATATCCTTTTTTATGTGCAATTTTGTGCCTTTATGCGTCGTTATGTCTTTTATGGTTCAGACGAATATTGAATTTCAAGTCTTTAATCGGATTGGTCTCGTTATATATTTTTAAATTTTAATGCTCGGTTGTTAATATTTTATTGTATTTATATTAGACGTGAAATTTTCTTTTAGGTTACGTTTAAGATTTAGATGCTTCTTGAAAATAACAATAAAAAAACTGTTAAATTTTATGATAGTAGCTAATGATATATACTTGAAATAACAACACTGCTTTATTTATCGATGGAACGAAATATAATAGTTATGTTTAAATGTCTTTCAAATTATATAAATATTTAATTAAATCGTATTTATACGGTATTAAATTTAAACATTGTTACACTTTATGTTAAAATGTTCTTTAGTACGAATCGTAATTTTTATATTTCTCCCCCGTTAAATGGTAGAGATGAAACAGCTGAAGAAATTATAACTGATCGTTATAATTGTTGAAACTCTGTGTGGATCTGTAAAAGAATAAAATTATTAAAACTATTATTCGTCTTTGATTGGTATAATTATTATTTTTTTGTAATATTTTCTAGTAATTATTAAACACTGACTGTTTTTTTTTCTAATATTACCTTAACTGAAATATAACGATATACAATAAAATAATTATATTAAAAAACACATTTAATAATTTTCATCATTTAAATTAAATGATTGATTTAACGAATAATGTTTAATTTTAAGGTTTGACTGAGAACATTTTAAATCCAAATGAAATACTTGGGTGGCTTGTTTATACAAACGAACTGTTATTTGTATAAACGACGAAAAATACTGTATGGTCAGTGATGTATAATAAAAAAGAATATATTAAAAATAGGATCCGAAACGTGGTATTTTTCTGATTACTATTTTTCGGTATTGAGGTTTATTTATAAATATTTAAAAGTGTAATGGTTTAGCGATTGTGTTTAATATTTTCGTATGTTGACCGAATCGATTTTCTGTTCAGAATCTTTAAAATTGTACCCACACACATACAAACACATACAGTGTATTATTTATTTATCTAAATTTTAAACACTGGCATATTATTTAATATCAAATTTAATTTTCCAAGAATTTATTGAAAAAATTAAATTAAATATTTTTTTACACGTTTTTTTGTATTTTTTATTTCGTTAATAAACTTTTATAGTGCAAAAATGTGCTGATTTTTTTTAAGCAAAATATAAACGAAAATTGTTTTGATTATTATCTTTATTTTCAGTTTCAACTATAAAATAATTTGTTTCATTTATATTCTAATAATTTTTATAGACTATTAATTTAAGTAATATATTAAATTTATTTTAATACAAAATAATTACTATCTTAGTACCATAAAGTTTTGTAAATGTGTTTAATAATTATTGTCAATTTAATTCACGAATAATTATTTCGTTTGCTATGTTATCATTACAAAAGTGTTACATTATAAAAACTGTATTATAATTTTTATAATTTATGAAAATAAGGTTAATGAAAATTGATATGAAAGGTTATATAAATAATATATTGTTTATTAGTAAAAATAACAATAACTGTATTAATATAAATTTGTTGCAATGTTAACAATTATTTCAGATAGTAAAAGTGAATTATTTAAATACCGATGTTAATAGTAATTATCAAATAAAATCAAGACGAGTCAACGTTTAACACACACACACACCATATATATATATATATATATATATATATATATATATATATATATATCAGGTAATCCTAGAGTATATATTTGCATGATCTAAACTAAACTTTGAACAAAGTCAGTTATTTTTGTATGCTGTCTATGAATGTGCCATTTATCAAACTAAATAGCAACGATTTTTATGTTGGTGACTGAACTTATTGCTTTCACAAATAAAAATAAATCTGTTATTTTTCTATCTTTATTTATTTCTTTGTATTTCGAGTAGGAAATGCATTTTTTATCTACTTACTTCTAATTTAATTGTGAATTATTTTTTATTTTTTACATATCAGATAGTATATTTTTTTATATCTCTGTTGTTTATTATACTTTGTAATTTTTATTATTGGATTAATTTATTTTGTGTATTTATTTCATACGACTGTTATTGATAATGAATATTTTAATTAAAAATAAATACTTAAATTTGAGTTATTATAATATAATTTAATATACAATAGTTAGAATTAAGATTTTAAATCAGAAAAATCATTGTGTACAAAAAATAATGTTAAACATAATTTTTTATAGGTAATATTTTTACTATTTAAATTTTTAACGAATTAAATATTAATAAAAAAAATTAACAAATAAAATTTTTATGTTTCAAATAATTAACAAATAATTAATAATAATAATGTACATACAAATGTTAGATTTATTTATACTTATAAATGGAGATTGGAATAAAAATTGTTTAAAAAATAAAATTTAAATAATAGATTGTATCGAATTTTCAACATTTGTTACAAGGATATATCGAAGTGTGAATATATATCTTACATAAAAATTAATACTTTTTAAACTTTGTTTATGAATAACGATTTTCCATTACAATTAATGGAATGTAATATTTCTGTTATGTTTTTGTATATATTTTCTTAAATATTTATTATGATAAATATCTTGAGATCACATATATTAATAACTTGTCTTAATACAAATATGCTTTTAAAATAATTTACGACCGTGCGGTGTAAAATTATATAAGATAAAAGAAAATTGAAATTAAATACTTTATTTTCAATATTCGTATATATATATATATATATATATATATATATATATATATATATTTATATATATATATATATATATATATATATATATATATATGAAAGATCGATGATAATGTGTTTATTTATATAAATACACAAAAAATATATATTTGAATAACGAGCTGTGTGTTGTTGGAAATGAAGGCATAGTTATTTTAAAACTAAGATTAATGAAGGTTATATAATTCTTAAATCGAATAAAACATTTTTTTGTTTATTCTTATAATGTGGTTTACATGTTTTTTTAATTAAAATATTTGAAATATGTTGAGATTTTTAATATCATTGATTTATTTTGAAAGGATCTATTAATTTATGTTTACAAGAAGGATATATTTTAAAATAATATTTCAGTTATAACAAAAAAAATTAATTGAATGTAGAAATATATAATTAATTTTACAAATATAATGAACAATGAATGTGTTAATATAATAAACTATACAAATAAAACATTTTTAATTTTACATTTTTTTTAATATTAATGTTTGTTTTATATTATAAACATATATTTGACTAACAATGTTAAAAGAAAAATTGTCTATTTAAATAAATTAAAACAGAAATTGAAATAAAGTGAGAAGAAAATGAATATTTTGGCTTCTATTCAATATATGTAGTAGAACAATTCGATTTTTGTATCAAGATCGCAAATTTTATATACTGTATGGATAAAAAATTATAAAAAATATAGAATAGTTCGTTATTTTTCTAGGAAAGATATATAAGTTCAGATTAAAAAAATTCACGAAGATTTGCCAAAAGTACTAAAACTAAGAGAGATATTTTAATTTAGAATAAACAGTAAATTTATAGATTTTTGAAATTTCAATTCGTGTGCAAATGTAAGATTTTTTGTAATTTTTTTTCTCAATTGGAATATTTGATTTAAAATATTCTAGGGGATGAACGTATAAGGTACTCTTTCATTTTATGATTAAATATTTGAAAAATTCATTAACTATTTTTAATAAGAATATTTGTTTTATTTTTGTATTTATTTCTATGCAAATTTATTTAAATACATCTTTATGTTTCAATTTAAAAATATATTTATATTTTAACATATTGTAAGAAAAGAATGAAAACAAATTTATCAAAAAATATTTTTAGATATTACTAATAGTCCACATTTTCGATTGCATTTTCATTTTCTTATACACACGTATGCATGTATATTAAGGTAAATGTATATTAATATTTTTTGTAAAAACATATGTGCATGTTAGAAATTTCTTTGATAACAAACTCACTCTAATTTATGTGACATAGTAAAATTAAAACACATGTGTATTTGTATTGCAAAACTTGGTACACTTGCACGAAACATTTATAATATAAACTGCAATTTATTTTATTTGCTCTTAAAATATATGAAATAAATTTTAAATAATATTTGAATTTACAATAACATATAATAATAAAACAAATATGTAAATGATATTAAAAATATTGAGTAGCTCAATTTTTTTTATGGTAATTACATATGTACAGATATATATATATATATATATATATATATATATATATATATATATATATATATATATATATATATATATATATATATGTATATGTATATGTATATATGTTAATATGTGCAAATGGGTGAAAAGTTTTGTATGAGTAAACATATTAACGATATGGGTTTCAACCATCTGTTACTATCTTAAAGCATTTGAAAAAGTTTCGTTATTAATGTTTAGTCTTTAATAACACTTCGAGCGAGTCGAAACTTTACGAGGCTTGTAATATGTTTCAAAAATCTATTTCACATCTGTGAGATACTTACACTTCCTTTAATATGTCTTGAGAATAAATTTCAAAATTATTGTACATTATTATTCTATATATTCATTTATATGGTTGGACTAAGTTATATATCCGTAACTAATGTAATTATAACAATGTAGATAGATACGTTTAGTTTGTGCAATTATTTGAATATATTGTATATGTATGTATAATATACTGATATCGTAGACAGTTACAAATTATTATGGATTTACTGTATGTTTGTATCTTGACCGAGGTTAATATGAAATTATTGTTATTAATATTGTTTGCGGACGTTTGAATAATTGTGTTACTAGGAACAATAATTTACCACTAGTTAATTATTGTTGTAGACAACTTCATTGTTTCATTTTAAGTGCTTGTACTTTTTTAATATTCTTTTTATTAATAATATTCTTTTATTTATTCTAATATATATATTTGTATATATATATAAATATGTATTAAAATATATAAAAATTATGAATTTCCCTTTTTGCTACCTTATATTTTAATAAATATTTTATACAATTATAATATATCGTCAGATGTACAAAAATATAATAAAACCTCATTCAATAAATAAGAGTATAAATAATAACGTTAATTTTTTAAATGAAAGTAAAACTGTCTAACATATTTTATGTCATTATATCTTTTTGTAATCGTTACAAAGAGATCGATTACTGTTTATTGTATCTGTAACGAAACATTTTCACATCTTTTCATGTCAGAAGATAGGATAAATTGGTCTTGACTGAAAATCAATACATTTAGAAACATGGTCTATGGACTTTTATACCTTTTGAATACACTTTTTATTTCCAGTAAAAATATATAACTCTTATACAGCTCAATCAAAATTAACATTTTTGTCAAGAATTTCATTTTTATATTCATCAGTTATTTTATGTAGCAATATCGGAGTTAAATTTTATTTAAATAAAGATTTCGATAAATATAAGTCTTAAATATTCATTTTATGGAAATTAAATTTGTTATAAATTATTTAATTTATAATATTATATTTAATCGAGTAGTTAAGTTTTTTTTACTAATTATTACTTTAAGGTTTTATAGATTTTATTAAAAAGTTAATAATTTTATTTATTTATTTAAAATATTTTATATAAAAAGTATAAAATTATTTTCTGCAATTTAAATGAATAATAATTTGAAATATTTGATCAGTTCTAATATAATTGATTGAGAGATTAAAATCATGAAACGTGAATAATGTTTAATGAAGAAATATGTTCGTATTACGAACAATTTATTTCTATGACGTTCTCTCTACCATATTCGATTTAAATCTCATGCTAACAATAGATTTAATTATTCCTAATCTTTATAACACGACTACAGTCAAGATTTTCCTTTTAGTTGCAAATTAGTCCTGTTCTGTCAGGTCACATAAGATATTTGAATGAAAACATTTTCTGTGAATAGAATACCTTCAATGGTAATTAATATAATCCAGATTTAAAAGTGAACATATCTCTGACTACTTAATAATTTGAAATATCACGAACACGAACTGTTTTTACAATATTAAATTTCAAAATAGAACCATTGTTTACTTATAATTAGATTATAAAATTGTTTTCAAAAATTGTGTTTAATAAATGAGATTTTCTTTTTTCCCCCTATCTCTACAATAGATGAAATGTTTTTAGATATAAAAAAATATTTAATAAATTTTATAAATAGAATTTTATTAGTATTTTGTGACATAAATTTTACAATGATACATAAAAAAATTTCAGAATAAAAAAATATTATTTTTTTTTTTTTTAAAAAAAATATATAAACACTTCAGAGTATAGTAAATAAAATCATTTTAATTTTATTTATATTACATCCACTTTGTGTGTTGTTCCAAATTTGGCATCGTTGAATAGTATTTATAATTGTTGTAAATATAATTTAGTATATATTAGAATTAAAAAACTCTTTTAACATTCTAACTATTGCAGATAGTAAATAACTTTAGTAAATAATATGAAATTATATATGTGGACAAGATAATGAAAGAAATGATACTAAATATGCCACTAAATTGATATTAAACTGTTGGAATTTAGTCTTTGTAGTCAAAAACAGTTTACATTTTACTAAAATGCTTCAGTTGCCAACTTATACCAACAAAAACAGTGTTGTTTTCTTATTGTTTGAGTCCAGATTCACACATACACACACATATATAAATATATATATATGTATTGTATATATATTTTCTATTTTTTAAAAATATCTTTAATAAAATATATAATTTTTAGTTTAAAATAAATAAAATGAAAATTAGAAAACATGTGTATAATTGCTGGATGTTTAAAATAACTTCATAATACTTAAAATTTTAAAAATTTCAATAGAAATTAGTAAAATTGAAAAAAGTTTGAATATATATATATATATATATATACTCACTTTGTAAACATATTTTGTAAACAATAAAAATTTCCGTATTCAGTTTGGTAAACGTTGGAATGTAAAATGTGGTTTCAAAGGTCACGAGTGTCTACCACTAGTTCACATTCCTCACTCCATTTCGCACTTAAATGTGCT
This sequence comes from Neoneuromus ignobilis, assembly GCA_029203775.1. Taxonomy (NCBI): domain Eukaryota; kingdom Metazoa; phylum Arthropoda; class Insecta; order Megaloptera; family Corydalidae; genus Neoneuromus; species Neoneuromus ignobilis. The sequence continues at coordinate 10,917,852 of CP092091.1, read as the reverse complement.
GTTGGTATTCAAAGCTCATATAAATTCTTAGATTTATTTTGATAATTATATATATATATATATATATATATATATATATATAAAATGATTTCATTTCAGTTTTATTTCAGTGTCAGATGACCTAAGAATAAAAAAATATTTAAGGTCCTGTATATAAACATCTAAACATCGTATATTAAAGCGTGTAGTTTTCGAAATAAATGTGATAATAAATGTTAGAAATGTAATTTGTGTTCGAAAACTATTTTCATTTTTGTCTAAAAAATGCGTTTCAATGATTTCTGAAATCAACAGGTTTATGAAGATTTTATTTTATCTTCCGCTTCATTAATATCTAAAATTTTAATGTTGACAGTGACCTACAAATTATTATTTATGTCTAAATGTATAAAGTTCTTAAATATGTACACACAAATATATATATATATATATATATATAAATTATTGTTTGATAAAACGTTATTTCGTGCAATAATAGTTTGTTTTAATATCTTTATAAAAATTAATTATCGTCGTATTTTGATCAAATTTTCAATAAAATGTGTTTATTGTAATGGTGAGTTATATTGATGTTTAATTATTGCATTCAAATAAGTACTGCATAGAAATAAAATTTTCATATTCATTTAAAATTGATAGTATCGAATTTTCGTTTCATTTGTAGTTGATTAAAATTTGATTTGAATTTTCTCATCATCAATATTGATATATTTATTAAAATCGGTTTCGATATTTGTACAATATTCACGTAATATCTTAATATATTTTTTTAAACTAAGAAAAATTTAATATTTAAAATTTTCTAATAAAATAATCTGAATTTTCAATGTTTTATTTTAATTATTTTTTTAAATAAAAGATTCTTTTGCATTCTGAAATTCTCTATTTATTATTTACATGTTTAAGAATGTATAAAAATAATTGCAATTTAATTTTAAAATAGAAATACATTTTTAGTTATATAATTTTTATCTGTTCTTTTTAAAAAAAATCTATTAAAGTTTGGTACAAATTCATTTCTGTTTCAATTATTAAATAAATATTTTTTTATTTTGTCTACATTTATAAAATATGTTTATAAATAAATTTAATATACTATTTCCAAACCACAAAGAATTCAAATACTTCATTTAAAATTATTATAGAATAAATAATATTTCTAACAAATTAGTTGAAATAGTAATAAAATTATATAGTGATACATATTTGAAATTTTTTTTATAAAATATTTTATGGCACTTGTTAAATCAAGGTTACACTATTCAATGTTATAAACTTGCTTATTTTTGAAACTATATTTTTATTTATTACTTACACATGTGTTAAAAATACAAATTTCAGTATGTACACACAATTGTATACTTTCTGGCTTGTTTATCAAGTTTGATTTCGTCATTACGATAACGTCACAGATAAATTTCTTAGTAAATTAGTTTTCAAGTTAAATTTTAATATATATTTGTCTTGTTGTCACTTAAAATAAATGTAGAATTCTAAAATAAAAATTTCAAACTATACAGTATTTTTGGCATAACATATTTATTTTTTACGTTTATCTGATATATTATTGTATTCACACTTAAATTTTCACACATTATATGAATTCACTAGAAATAAAAATCTGAATTAGTTTATTACTTTTTTTTTAAAAAAAAGTAATTACTATTTATAAAATCATTTATTTTAAATAATTTTAAATATCAATATAATAATTGTAGATGAAATAAATTTGTTTTAATTATTTAAAAATTGTTCTATATATTTTTATTAAAAGATTATAAGGGTTTTAAGTTCTCAAGTTTTATATTTTTTAAATATTTTATAATTTTCTAATATATAGATCTATGATTTATGAAATTATTAATATTTAATAAAATAATTTAGGTTATTACACATTTTTTTATACATAAATCTAATTCAGTGTATCTTTCTTAGGTTTATTTTTATTAATTGATTCTTGGGTATTTATATATTAAAAATATGTTATTCATTTCAAAAGGTTAGGTTAAATTTATTTTTTTTTATTTTGCTTATTTAGGTATATTTAATATTTGATAAATTTGAAATAATATTTCTAACAAATTATGGATTTATTAAAAGATTGCACAGATTTAATTTTAAATTTTATTATTGGTATAAAACAGCATTTCCAAAAAGCCAACTATTGTAAGAATAAAGTAAATAGCGATATAAATTATTCAATATATCGATGTCATGAAAATATTTCATAAATTAAACAAATCTGTTATATGGTACGTTTAATATCAAATAAAATTTACGATTTACACAAAATTTATTGGTAGAAATATATGAGATCTAAAGTAAATTTAAACATATCTTGTTTTAGTATTTGCATAATTAATCCATCCGTGTACTCGTCGATCGATTCAGGCATCAATTAACACAATTTTATAGAAGTTGAACTTTTGCCAAATGTTTGATATGTGTATAATAAGTAGCTGTTCTAATTAGTCATTTTTTTTGACATTAATAATATACTTATTAATTAAATACAATATAAATTATATAAATTGGTGTTATTTTGAAAATGTTTAGATATTTATATTAAAATCTTATTATTGATTTGAAAGATATTTTTGCATGGAATATTTATGAACACAATATAATATAATTTTAATTTGAAAGGCCTAAATTGAGTGAAATTGTTTAGAATAGACTCCAATTGTCCAAATTATATCAAACACATTTGAATAAGGTCGTCGTGTGTCCTTTTCGCTGTCATGGTAACAGGATGCTTGTTAGAATCGAAATCCCGATTAGATGTGCCGTTTCAGTCGTAAAAATGAATACTGCATGCAAAATTGTACGATGCAGGTTTTGTCACTGTCAAAATATAAATTGTCTAGTATTTTTCCCGACTTATTCTGTTATTGAAAGATTTAAATAGACTCTAAATTAATTTATTACGTTCTCATACTGTGCTGATAAGTTTGATTATATTTAGTCAATGCAAATGTGAATGACAGGTTTAATTTATTTAGTTGAGTATTGATTATTCAGTTCAGGTTAGTATAGAATTTATTTTTATCATTCGATTAAGTAATTTAAAATACTATTATATATATATATATATTGTTGTACTAATAAAACTTTTTTGTATAGAAATTTAATATCGAGGAATAAAGATTTTATAATGAATCAATATGTTCAAATATTGTTTCACGTACAATATTTTCCATGCATATATACTTATATGCCAATAACTGAATTTAATTGAAATTTCTGTAAACATCAGCCATGTTTCTTTGAAAATGTCATATGAAAAGTGTGTTGATCTTGGAGTTAGGAAATATGTTATGGTATATTAAAATATAAAATTATATATATATATATATATCTATATATATATATATATATATATATATATATATATATATATATACGTGTGTGTGTGTGTATTGAAAATATAAGTTGTTGACTTTATGAGTTATATTCAAAGTCAAACGTGTTTTAGTTAAAATAAAAAATTTTATATAACAAACTAAAATTTTTAAAAATATATAGATAATATAAATAATCTCATGAAATTTCATTGGATTTTCATTTACAGTAATTTAATAATCTATAATTATGTATGATATTTTGTTTTCACGCAAAAAAATAATATGCAAAGAAATATTATTTTTTTAAAATTAATTTATCTTCAAATATTTACAATTTTTTTACATCACTTTAATGTAAAGTAAATAAGAAAATATATTAATATATATATATATATATATATATATACATATATATATATATATTTGATTAGAAATCTAGCTATATAAAAAGGTTCAGGAAGAGATTTATCTATAGATGTGAAAAAGTCATAAGAAAATTCTTCGAATGAACTGGAAGACAAAGCCTTTGAATCGGTTGAAGTGAAAATTTTTAGAGAGGTTTTAATCCAGCAGTGGATGAAAAAAGAATGATTATATATATATATATATATATATATATATAATAAAGAACCTTCAATGCAAATGAATTTCTAATTTACCCATACATGACTTTTTTATATTTTATACTTTATTTCTCATGTGCATTTTGGAAACAATGCCTTCATCGTCAGAACATTATTAAAAAAATTAAATAAAGAACCTTGTCAAGAAATTTTATTCGATTTCAGTTAATAACAGTTTTATAACTCATTAATTTATGATATTACTGTTCTATACGAAAATAATTATTATGAATGAAAAAAATTATGAATGAAGATATTAACCTTTCATCATATTTTTGTTGATCATTTTATAATTTTTCAACACTTAGATGTTATATATACTTTATATTTGATAATCTCGTGTATTTTTTTTTATAAATATTTGTCAAATATTGTACATTTATTTGATAAACATGTAAATAAATAAATCACAAAATACACATGGGCACACACACACATTATATATATATATATATATATATATATATATATATATATATATATATATAAGATGCATAATTTGTAAATATACATAGACGTTTAGTTATTTTTAAGTTATGTGTTTTATATTTTCTGTAAGACCTTGAACAATCCGTCGAATATAAAGTATGAAAAACTATATACAAGATTTTTTTCGTTAAAAACATAAATATTGTGACATACTCGATGACAGTGATAGAAATTTTCAAGTAAACAAAGATCAACAATGTCAATACAGTACCGTCAAAAATCTTTGTTTTTCTATTTTATATGAAATTTAATATTGGACAGTATTTATTTGGTTTTGTCAATAATAATGAACGATTTTATAATAAAAATCAATTTATATTTTATAAACAATCAATTAAAATGTTTCTCAAATATTGAATAGACTCGAATAAAATTAAAAAAATATATTTGAAAAAAATATTATAGTAAAATTTATGTATTGAAAAAAAAACAATAATTGATAAAGAATTAATTAATAATAATTAAATTTCAAAGATATAATTATATGAATATTTTTATAATCAATTTTATTTTCAAATATCTTATATTGAATTAATTACGTTCGTTAAAATATATATGAATATTTATTTACTGTAAAATATGTTTTTAAATAACTCAGTATGTATAAATATAACATGTAATTATTTACGTTTCGTTACATAGTAATTAAATCTAAAATTATTAATTGTGTTGAAGTATGGATTTATAAATAACGATACAAATGAGACCAAGAAGTTTCCGTATGATCAATACTATTAAGAAGTTTGTGAAGTTCTAATTATAATTTAATCTTGTCGTTGAACTTGATATTAATAATGAAAATATTTCTCAGAAAATTATAAACATCGTATAAATTGTCTACTCGAATTAATCTTTTTTTTTTTTTGAAATGATATTACAATTTGTGATAATGATTTTAATTTTTTTTTTGCTGTATTGAAATATTTGGCATTTTTGTACGTTAAACCGTATTTTTCAAGAATTCTTTTAAAATTTTTACTAAAGAATGTCTTCGCTTATGATTTTATTTACAGCATAATAATTTTAAATGTGAAATATTCCTATTTTCTTTACTGAATATTATTTGGCTATGAAATAATGAACTTATTTCAAATATTTACAATTATTATTCTTTCTTATTCATTTTTCTCTTAATAAAAAAATGTTTCATATTTTTTCTTTATATACAAGATTTACTTTTTTAAAATATTCAGTGTTATTAAATGAGAAGTAGGTTTCCAAATAAAATATTACATGTTTGATGAGGAAATATACTTATTTTCATTATATTAATAAAATAAATATATCTTTAGGGAATATTTATATGTACACACAGACACACACCCTATATTATAAAAATATGATTTATTTTTAAGTAAAAGTGATGAAATGAAATGTAGGAAAATGTATATACTTTTTTATTTTATTATTTCAAGTATTTGCTACATTTCTTTTATTTATATTAACTATTGATTAAATATCTTGATAAAATATTTTTATTTATTTAACTGTATTTATATATATATATATATATATATATATATATATACACACGAGTATATATATATATATTGATGTTGAAATATGAAATCTTTTGAAATTCTAAATTGTGATGGCAACCTGAGATTTATAAATGCTTATTGTTTTATAAAAGATCGTTAACAGATAATTAAAATGTCTGCAACGAATAATAGAGTTTGTTATTTTAATAGACACGTGTCCTATAAGTTACTGGGCCATTCTTACTAATACTGCGAGTTTATTTCCGTTCGTAAGTTGAATAGTAACAAAACAGTCAGAGCATTAGTTTGCAATAAAAAAAGAACACAAATGCATTCAGAATGTACTAATAGCCAACTGAGCAGTGTGACCGGTCAGTGACTCAACCACTATTTAACAATACAAATGAGATCCATATTGCACATCTTTCACATGTCATATTATTCAACAGATTATATTTATACCGGTCTGAAATTATTTATAGCGCATATAAATTTCTACTTAATAACATTTAGTGAATTAGTAAACTGGTTTCTAAAATGAAATGTATACTGATTTATGTGTTATAAATTTAATTAAAACATTGGATTTTGGTCTACATATATATTTGATATACAATTATTTTCTTTGGTAATTAAATATTTGTTTCTAAGAACTGATAGTAAATAAAGGTTTATAAATAAATATTATGTAATTATGTTCAATTAGTTAGTATGTAATTAATTAATTTTAAACGTTATTCTTATATATTCTTCTTTTTATTTATTTTTATGTTTGAAATGTGTACAAATTTTTTTTGCGTATTTTACGAATACATAAATAAAATTCAGTTCAAATTAAATATGAAACATTTAATTTTAAATACGGATATTATAACGTACATTTAAAAAACACGTATTACAATAATATAAATTTCACACGATCTTGTTGGAAAGACAATTACAAGAAGTTATACATTGTTCGTACATAAACGAATATAAAACGTTAAAATGTTAGTGACTGTTGAAACACAAACGTATAATTGATGAACAGCGTCTCTGAATACAAATTGCACACAATATAACAATGTTACGACGTGCAAAGCTTTTTTTAACCCCATTTGTCGGTTTATTTAAATTCTATAGAGTGGCTGTTCCATGCCATGTAAACGTCAACAGGACAAAAACTAGGCCACCCTAATTATTATATTAGTCGGAGAATAATCATTCCTCTGTTCTTTTTAAATGACAACTTTTTTTTCACTTTACGAAATTGGAAATGTAAATGTAATGTATATAAAAATAGACTCTTTTTTGTTGTTAACGTATATGTTGTTTGATATTCATTTACATAAAAAGGTGGTGATAATGCATTTATTTATAAATATTTAGTCAAGTCATAATATATTTTGTTATAGGATTATGTTTTTTATTTTTTTTATCATTTCTATACATTATGTTCTTATCTTTTATTTTTCTCTCTATATATATAGAGAGAGAAATAAAGAGAGAGAGAAAGGGAAAGAGAAAGAGAGCTTCCAACATTATTTTTTATATTAATAAACAAGAAAAAGTAAGACAAAACTCAATATATTTCTTTTACAAGAAAAAAATTAAAATTGTTTCAAAAGTCCAAACTTATTAAATTGTGTTTTTAATCATTTTGTGTATGTATTATATAACCATTTTTTTAAATTTTTTATATATACAAATTTTTATCGATATTAATTGATATCTAATAAGTAAAAATAACAATTTTTTAAAAAAATCAAAGAAATGTGAGAAATTCATGAATGTTTTATTAAAAATAAAAAAATGTTATAGGGGCATAAGTGCTTATTTAAAATGTGTGGATTTTAAATAAAACTAGGATACTGCTGGAAAAAAATAATAAATGAAAATGGATTGGTTATTTCATATTTATATTTTTATTAAAAATTTTATTTCATATTTAAAATTGTTTTATTAAAATATAAAAAAATATTATACTGAAAATAAATTTTATATGTTATATAGAAATAGACAAAGAATATTCAATTTATCCAAAAATAAAAATATTTTTGTTCAAAATTGTTTTTATTTCAATGAACTTATAAATATATATTTATATACATAAATATATAAACACCTACACATATTTATATATATATATATATATATGTATATAAAAAATTATATAAACTTCAACAAGAATTGTTGAAGCGTGCGTAAAATTTTAATATGTTCTGCTGTCCAAGAATGTTATTGAGCATGAAGTTCTGTCATCATACTTCAAAACTTGGTGATATTTTTGTAATCTTAGTTTGTCATCGTAATAAGAATCGACAAATTCACACAAAAGTTTATATATATATATATATATATATATATATATATATATATATATATATATATATATATATATATATATATATATATATATATATATATATATATATATATATATATATATATATATATGTATATGCAGCTGTGTACGAATTTCTGAACCAAAATAAAAATAAGAATTAGTAAATAAATTTTATTTTTATTTGTTTGATTGATTGGATAAAGGATACAAAAAGTAATAAAAAATATTAATTTGACATGTACCTTAAAAACTGATAATAAATTTAATAAATATACACATATATATTTTAAAGTATAGAATGTTTTTTTTAATTAGTTTTTATAATTTATTAGAAGTATATCTTGTTACCTTTTTCATTTTTTATAAGCATACTGCAGATTTAAACGAATTTATATTTTTGTTAAATTATTAAAGATTATATAGTAAAAACTTTTGTTTATAACTAAAAAAAAATAACCGGCCAATTATTTCTGAATTATAAATGTTAAATCTATTGAAAATAATATTTTTTTTCAGTAATAATAAATATATTGATTGTATAATTGAATATATATATATATCTATATCTATATACATATATATATATATATATATATATATATATATATATATATATATATATATATATATATATATATATATATATATATATATATATATATATATATATATATATATATATATATATATTCTAAATATTTGTGTGTGGGTAACAATAGAAACAGTAACAGTGTTATGAATAACTAAAATAGACTGTTATTGAGAATGTAAATCAAATAAGAGAATTTCATTTAATAGTTTCAAAACTTGATACACTAAGGCATCCGCAAACAACAGAACATTTAATTTATATAACTTGTTCATTGCTGTTGAAGAATTCTCTAAATGGATGTTTAGTTTCTTGGTTTCTTGTTTTAATAACATTTGTTAAATAAGTTTATATGAAATAAATTCATATTTTTGAACTGTATAGTTGGTTATTATTCAAAAATTATATTTTATAATACTATACAAAAATATTTATTGAAAATATATACAATAAGATAATCCATTTTGCTACTAGGTACTTGTCAATAGTAATATAATTATTGTCGGAGATAACTAGCGAAGATAACGTCACAGAATTTCAAATACGACAATAAATATAAAAGAATGAGAATTTTCTTACTTTTTTTAGCTACTAGTTGTTACATGAATTGATTTTGTGTGAGCTCTGAGAAATGTCATTCAATATAATGAGATAATAAAAGGAATATAGTTATAATTTTATTTTAAATAGAATATATTTAACTTATTTTTTTATATGCATACATATGTGTATATATTTATAATTATATATATATAAATATATATATATATATATATGTGTGTGTGTATGTGTTTTAAATTAAAAAAACAAGCAGAAATAAATTTAAAAGAAAGAATATATGTATTGAAATACGTTTCTAACGACTTGGATATTTTTTTATGAACACATTTCAATAAATTGAGAAAGAAATTCACATGTGAAATGGAGCATAAACACGAAACTGATATAAATCAAGTTACGGATCAAAATGTAAAAAAAGTTAAGACGAATAATTTAGATCACATTATATGATTTTACAGTTATCTTTACACACCAGATGTGGAAACATTTCGAAAACATAAAAAATTCAACTAATACTGAATTTTAACTTTTTCATGCATTATTCATCATCGTTTGATAACAAAGTTACAAGTTTGAGATAAACTTATTTGATTATATTTTTATAAAATCATGTATATATATATATATATATATATATATATATATATATATTATTTAGTATATTATTCTAATAAATATGTTTTATTTCATTCATTAAAACATTTGTGGAAAGTACAAAATTTTTTTAAACTATAAAAATATTTTATCTGAAAACATCGTTTAATAATAACAGATTTAACAATGAGTTGTGGGTGTAAAGTATAAACATCCACATAATACAAGAATAAATTACTTATTATTTTCGAAATAACGATTTTCATATGATTTATGTGAATGTTAATAGCACTCTGTTTATACACACATGCGTGTCATATGTTCATTGATTTATAATCCTATTTTATTCAATGATCACATAATTAATCATTTACAAGTATATTATTACAAACATCTATAAAACCGTGATGATACAAATATAAGGTGTTAGAGAGACGATTACGTTTCCATTAATAAGTTTTATCGTGATTTCATTATTTTATTTATGAATTTATGTTTGTTCCACTTTAAAATGGTTTTGATGTTTTACTATGAATGCAGAACATCAAGAGTAAATAATATTTTACAAACGTTCAAATATCTTTAAACTCGCACATTTATCAACTGTCATCTTTTTATAATTTATGTCATAGGTTTTAATGCGAGATAAAATATTAAGCTGGATAAAATCTAAATTTCACTTTTTTATAAATCGACTGATTTATTTACGTGAGAAGATAAAATGAATGCGTTTATAAATTATATTTTAATTGGTAATAATTAATTTATTGTAGATTACTACAATTTAGTATATTAATAAATGTAAGATATTTAGTAATTGGATATAATTAATTTCGTTTGCATGATTTATTCTAATTTTGGTACAAAAATGTAAAAACTTAAATTGTTTAAAAGAACGTGTGAATTAATAATTATTATTAATTTGAATGAAAATTAATATTGGTCGTAATAGAACTATAATTAATACACAAAAAATACACACACACACACACACACACACACACATATATATATATATATATATATATATATATATATATTATTTATTCATGGATGAAGGTTTCTTTCAAAACTTTTCTTTCACTTGTAATGATACAACTTTTTTTTCATTCCACACCGGCGAATTTTCTCATGTTTCTATTCCATCTATCTACATGTTCTTTCTTAAAATTTCTTAGCTCCAAATCAATAATTTGTGTTATCCTTCGATATTATATATATTAAAATCTTTTTCAAAAACAAGTTGTTAAAATATGACAAAATATATATTTAAAAAACATATGACTTTAAAGTTATTTGTTTTAATTAGTTTTGATTTTGAGGTTAAATTTATTCGAAAAAATAAGTTTTTAAATCATGTTTTTATAACAGTTTTTTTAAATTATTTTTTTGTGTAAGATACATTGAGATCAATTAACTACTATTAGAAATTAGTTATTATTTAATTTTTCCTATTTTCAACAAAAAAAATATATTAATTTTTTTAATAAACAAATATTTTTTAATAATATCCTTTATTAGAAAATACAATATAGTTTTATTGCACTTGCGAGGTTTAAATTACTAACGAATATTACTCTCATATCCATTTATGTTGTAAATATGTAAATAATTTTTCATAATTGTAAAGAATTCATATCTACCTATTGTTCTTCATAACAAAATAACTATGTATACATTCGAAACAATTCCTTTGACAATAAGTAGCGTAAAGATGTTAATTAAATTGTATTCTCTCAAATCCATATCGAAATAAGAACAAAGAAACACACTGAATTACAAATACCTATCAAGCGAAAGAGTTTATATATATATACAGGAATATATAATGTAGTAGAGAAGCTTGTTCTGTAAAGGTATATTTTAATTTTGTTGAATGATAATTGAATAAATTACAATTTTATTTCGTTTAATGTACTCAGAAGTAAACAAAACGTCAAAACCTGAATAATTTTAATTTTGATTGATATTTTTTTAATACGAGAATGTTCATTATGTTCGTTTAATTAAAACGGATGATTTTTAATATTGAATTTCATTATATTTATGTATTCATGTTAAACTCGTGTGCGTGTATATATATATATATATATATATATATATATATATTTATATGAACTTTGAGTTTTCAATTTTTCATTAGATACGTTATTATTTTATTGATTTATATTTTTTATTTTATAAACAAACACTCACACACATATATATATAAATGAAATATTTGTTTCAGTTATTTATTTTTAAAAAAAATAATTCTTATTAATATATACAGTTAGGACTTTAATATTAGTGTTTCAGTAAAAAAGAAAACGTTTTCATATAAATGAATTGTTGTTTCAACATTTCATGTTATTAAAAACGTTTTTAATAATATTTTTTTATTCTCCTTCTTTATTTGTAAGCTGATGCGTATTTCGATGGCAATGCTATTATCATAGAGAACTGTGTTATAAAATCTGAAATTGAAATTCGCGACGGTTTTAAAAAAAATAGAAAACCATTTGGTTTTATTAAAGTGATTATCTTAATATATAGAAAATTGAAATTCATATCAAATAAACAATATTTTTTAATAAACTTTCTAACTGAGATTTTTGTAATGTTTTAATTAAATTCTTAATACTTGATTTTTTTCGAAGTCACGTAATATTTAAAATTATTTTTTTTTTTGTATATTAGATAAATTATTTAATTTTTATTTTACTCTTTATATAGATATATATTTTTAAAAGTTTAATATAAACGTATTTATTATTGTTTAAATTTTAATCTTTTATTCTGATAACCTTTCACATTTTTTAAATATATATATATAAATAAAAGATATAAAAAAATTAAAATTTAAATAATTACTTTTGTATAAAATTTTTCATACAAACTTTTTTCTATATTGAAGTTGTTAATGTATTTAAATATGACTAAAATTAGATTTAAGTTATTTTAAAATGTTACGATAATTATTTTTTGGAATTATGTCTTGGAATGAGTTGTTTATGTCTGGAAATGAGATAATTATATAAAGAGAACAACATTAAAATTAAATTTAGTTAATTATACTCGATATATATATATATATATATATATATATATATATATATATATAAAAAAGTTATAATATTTTTCAAGATTTTTTTAAAATTACATCTAGTTATTTTCTTGGCATCTCAGCAAAATTAGTTCGTTAACCCTTGAAATAAAAAATTGCAATGCCAAATAACATGACAGTTGAAGTATAAAAATTAATGCAATTACAAAATCTTTAATCTAAACGACTTAACTGATTACATTTATTTTATGTAATATTTTGCATATTTTCTAGAATTATGAAATTCTAATAAATTTTATATTTATATTACTTTTTCTTGGAAATTTTATTTCAATGTAAAATTAATAACGAATTTTCCAAAAAAATATTATTAAATCATTAAGTTCTTTTTTAAAAAAGAGTTTTTTTTCAATATTGTTTCAAAATTGTGAAATAGTTATAAGAAGGTAGTAAATTGAAATTTAGATTAAAAACTGTCGAGAAGAAATTTATTATTTTTAATAAATTTTAAGATTGTATCACTGTTTATTCTCATTTCTTATTGTGAATATTTTAGTACATGGATAGATATTTTTCTATTGAAATTTGATTTCCTCATTGCTGCTTGTTTCAGTCTTTTGTGTTATTTTTTATTATTATTTAATATGTTTGTTTAAATCTAGGAAAAATAGTTTAAAAGTTAGTATCAATCTTCTGCTATGAAAGTTATTTTTTTAATATTAATTTTTTCGATAATGTTTAAGAGTTATTATATTTCGTAGTATTATTCATGAATGATAGTATTCAATTATAGAAATAATTGAGATTAATGATTGGTAAAATTAAATTTATGATAAACATTAATTTTTCTTAAATAAAAAAGATCAGTATATGTATTTATGTGTATGTGTATGTTAATATGTAAGTAATTTTAGTTAGAGCAAAGGTAAATGTTATATATATATAACATTTCAGCGATGACAATGGTACAGTTAGTGGTTTGTAAAATTATCCTATTATTCATCTTTCGTTATAAATTATTATTTTGAAAAAGAAACATCACAATTTCAATCTATGTGTCTATTATTTTTGTGCCAAGTTTATGTCGTTCTGATATAAAAAGATTTTTTACATGCTTGTATTAATGTATCGTTGAGGGATCAAGTAAAAGACGTCCTCTCACATATTCCTTGTTTTACATGTCGATGTTGTATGTTTTTCAGTTTAGTAGGCAGTTTATCAGGTAAATAATTAATTATAGGTCAAGTAAAAAATAGGAAATTGTTTTATTTTTATAAAGTAGAATTATTTTTGTAATATTTGTATTTTCTTAACTTAAAAAATTTCTAAAATTTTATATTTTATTTATAACTTTTTTGTATAGAATATAAAATATATTATTTCTACATTTACGAGTTGTATGTAAATTTTAAAGTTTTTATTTACTACTGCTTTAGATAAATATTAACTTGTGATCAATGATTAATATTTAAGTTTTTGTATAATTATTAAATCGTATTAAAGTTGCTGTCAAAATATCATTTATTAAAAATGCAGACTGTATTTTTATTATGATTAATATATCTCTAATTAATTATATGGAATTGTAAGATCATATTTAATTACTAAATTAATTGTTCATATAAAACTATTTTCACAAACGATATTCATTTTATCAGCTCTGATCTGAACGTTCGCAGACAAAAAAAGAATATTAATCTGTCTACATATCCACAGCGATGAAAACACAATTTTAAATACAGTTCCACATACACACACATAACAGACGTGACAAAAAATAAAACGTATGGTGTATACATCAAGGACGTCCGTCTATGTTTGAATCAAATGTTCCGTATTTAAATATACACACGCCACATTGGCTTGCTTTGTGGTTTGTTTTTCTCAAAAATAAAGTGAATATTCTGTCTGCAAGGAACACTGTATGTACCTTTCAGATGTAGAGTGTTTTTTGACGGAATATCAACATTCTCGTAACGTTATATGAATATTGTATTTTAAATTTCCGTTGCGATATTCGCTTACAACGGAAATGAATGATGTTGGAGTAAATTTCATTTCATTAATATTTTCGTAAAAATAAACAGTTATATCATACACATGAATACGTGGTATATATATATATATATATATATATATATATATATATATATAAAACAATATAAATCACATTTTAAGATAGAAAAAATATGTTTTTAATGTACAAGTATTTTTAAAGTATGTTGTTTTTCAAAAATTGCCAATGATTTAAAATGTTTCAGTTTGTAAATATTTATGTATAAAAAATAAACTTTACATATTAATTTTTACAGGAAATGAATATATATTTTTAACATACATTATCAAAAAATAACATTTGTTGAGAAACTTTGATGAAAATCATGATATATCGATTAAAAATTAAATATTTTTTTATAAGCATATTAAATATTATTTAAATTTATATTACTATTTGTTTTATTTATCTTGATATTAATATAACAAATAAAATTAAATAAAAATAAAATTGTGAGCTCATGTTGGTCAGAGTAATTGATTGAAAAATCAGAAAGAACACCAATAATTATAGAGTATATATTTGTAGTTTTATTTAATTTAAATAGGAATAATATTTTGTATACAATGATTTTTTTATAAAATATAATATAGAAAAATTATATATGATTATGACAAAATATTCTTGTTCTAATAATAAACAAAGATTTATTTATTATTATAGAAATGTGCAATATATAATTATTAATTATATATTGAATCCAAGGAAGCTAAATAGTAATATTGATTACTGTTCGATTTTTTTGAAATATATTTTATTCAGTATTTAATTAATTTTTATTCTTTTAATACATTTTATTTATTTTTTGGATTTTAAAATAATTTATATAATCAAACCCTGTTTATTTTGAATTTTTTTATATTAACAAATTTCAATTAGAGTGTGAATTTTATAAACACTTATCTTTCATTAGCAATTATAAGATTCATACTGTTAAATATGTTTTATGGCTGTTATATTATTAAACTCTGTAATCAATTTTGGTTCGATATTTTTAGGTAATATTTTTCTAATATACACATTTTGTATTCAAGAAACTTTAAATTTAAAAACTTCTTTTGCTTTTTTAAAACACCTTTAAATTTATACGTATAATTAGAAAAAACTATTTCAATTATTAATTTGAATCAAAAATGATTAATATTTTTTTTATTAATCGAAAAATTATTCATTTTTAAATATTTATTAAATAAATTATTATTTAATAATTGATTTAATTTTACAACTTAAAAAAATATACTGTAATAAAAGTCATTTTACATAAAAGTTTAATACATAAAATTTTTATGTATTAAATTGTAGGATATAATTTTTATAAATTTTAACAAACGTCTCATTTAAGAATCGAGTAATATATAGAAATAAAAATTATTTAGAAAAATTAGAACTCTTAATAAAAAAAAGATATTAAATTCTAGTAATATAAATTATAAATATTTTATAGTTGGTTAGTTTGAATAAGAAATATAATTTATTTGAGAATTTTTATTACCGAACGTTACTACATTTTAATTGTCAGAAACAAACATCATGTCTACTAATTTTAAAATACCATAAATTATATATATATATATATATATATATATATATATATATATATATATATATATATATATATTCATTATGAATGTGTAACAAGAACAAATAATATTCTGGTTGTCGGTTAATAAAGGAACATTTTTATAATAAAATCTGTCAAAACAGACTATAAACTGAATTTGAATATACGACTTCCACAACTGCGTAACGACAGAATATATGTTTCAACACCTGTAACGTATCTATTTTTATAAAGTCAAACGTTTGTTTACATTATATTGCCGTTCAGCCTGATTTGTTCGAAATTTAAGCACAATGACGTCATTTTCATCGATGTAATATGAATTTTGGTACTGATTTTGCTTCATGTTTATTTATTTTTAAAATATACACGTTTATTATGCTTGAATATATAAATATTACTGCAATAACAGAAAAAATGCATTGACAGGTTTATTTTCTTATGCAAAAAGTTTATATCTGTGCTGAAGAATTTTTAATGTAAAAATAGAGTTTATATATAAAAAATTGTGTTTTAATTTTGAATATACTATTTTAAGAAGTGTATATATATAATTAAACAAATAATTTATTTTTATATAAATTAATTTTTAATATACTATAAATTTAAATTCCATTTAGTGAAAAATTCTATTTTTTGAAAATATTAAATTATACAAGTTGTGGTTGAAAATGGAGCTGATTATTCCAAACAATTTTATTTTTATAAAAACAGACATTAATTTACATTTCTGTCAAAATAATTTTTTTTTACATCTATACAATTTTCGAAAGTTTTCCTCTTTTAGATTTATAACAACTTTTATTTACTTTTTAAAATTGATTTTATTTAGATTTTTTTGTTATTTAAAAAATAAAAACATATTTTGTATATACCTATATATATATATAATTCTTATCTGAAAAAGATTAAGGTTTAAAAAAAATAAATTTAAATTATTTTCCACTTATAATTAATTTTCAATTTTAAATAAATTAATTTTTAAGACATCTAAATTAAATTATTTTAAAATAAATGTTTTATGATATAAACACATTTGTTAGTTCAAATTTAGCTGAAACAAAATCTATTTAATCAATTTAAAAAATAGAGTAATCTTTTCACATATTTTCAAATATATGTATAAACAGGTTATAAATTATATAATATAAAATATACAATTTTGAATGAATCTCAATTTAATCCATTTTAAATGAAACTTTTCTTAAAAATAGCAGTTTTCCATTTTATATTAAATACTTTTCATGTTCTCTTTCGTATAAACTTCCGTTTCATAACCACTTATTTATATTAATTTGCCCCAAAGCTGTGGAATAATAACAAAGGAAATGGTTTCAATATCAGCACAGTTCTTATTCGTGCAAGTTTCTTGAAAAGTTTGTGTATTGAAATTGTACGTAAACAAAATTATAACAGAGAATAGAACGTATATTTCATTTTGGTCTATTTTCTTATTTTATTTCAGAATATCACATCGTAAATTTGCATAATAACATTTTATTCTATTTTTATATAAAATATTTTCTTCTTAATAAAAAAAAGTGTTATTTTTTTAATAAATATATCGTTTCTATTCAAACAAGAAAACTTATTTGAATTATTAATTTAAACATATTTTTCTCATTAGATGTTAAATGAAAATATTAGATAATTTATAAATTTATTTGTATATATTTTTAAATAATTATATTTATTAGATGAATGGAGTTAGATTTGTTATAAATTTGTTTTTATTTCTATTTTTTTTATCAAAAACATATTTTAGAAAATAATTTGCATTTTTATTTACAAAACTAGTATTGTTTAAAAGACTTATAATATATATATATATATATATATATATATATATATATATATATATATATATAATGCTAATTATAATTTAAATTACAATAAGTCGTTTAATGATAATATTATAGTAACATTGTATATGTTTTTTCTATGTTAATTCTACTAGTATATTCATCTTTCACAGAGATCGTAGGTACAAAAATAGCTGCAGCCTTTAGATATGAGTATAAACTTTGACGAATTTTATGTGTTTGTATAACAAGGGTGCTCAACCATTTTAAACAACTATTTCTAAACAGTGTCGTAGCTAAAGTAACTAGAACGTTTTTTTATTTGATTCTGGGCACTGTTGATCGACGTCGAGTTAGAATTTGCAATGTCATATTTCATTTTCTAATTTTTATTCTAAATATTTTTTTAGGATATATGAAAATATTTTTAATATATTTTTTTATTTTTATTGTTGATTTATATTTTGTCTAAAATATTATAAAATAATCAATAATATTTCAGAATTGATTTAAAATAGAATAAATTATTGTTTATATTGATATTTTCTTTGGTTTATTTATGGCATTGTTTGAAATTTTTATTTTTTAAGAACATTAAATTTAGTTTAATTTTTATTAATCCATTACTTACTTCAAAATGCAATAAAAATATAAAAATATTTATTGTTTTTTTATAAATTTTTTTTTACATACATACATACATACACACATACACACACACACACATATATATATATATATATATATATATATATGCATGACTTAACTGAAATATTTTTATGATTAATTTTTATAACATTAATTTTAACAAACTTTATTAACATTATATGATATTTAAAAAAGAAAAACTAATGCTCAAAATAATTAATTAAATAAATTGAATAATAATAAATAATTCAATAAAGATCAATGCTTCTGATTTTCCTCTATGATATTTTTTGTGTTATTTTATAAAATAGAAAAAATATATCATGTTTGTAGTTTTTATTTCCAAGTAGTGCTTTTAATGAAAAATATTTTAATAAAATAATAATACACACATTTTTTAATTTTATATGTACTGAAAAAAATTTCGTAGTGAATTTTTAATAAAAAAATTTAATACTTTTTTAAATCACAAATAAAAAAAATAAAATTATAATCATATTATATTACAATTCAAAAAAATGCAACTAAGAATTTTCTGGATTCATTTGATATTTTCAAAGCATTTTATTTGATTCACAACAGACAATTTTCTGTTCGCTTCATTACACATATTTGTTTGATATATGAAATACGAAAATGAAATAAAAAATGGCTGTTCATATATTCAGTAAGATAATATTGATTGCACGAAATTATTAAATTGGTGGTTTTATTACAAACACGTTTACATAAAACACATATATATTTATAGAATTATTAAAATTTTCTATTGTACATTTTAAAATATTTCAATTTTTATATTTTCCATATACTTTTAATATCGAAAATTGAATTTTGTCATATCATATTCACAATAAAAAAGTATTGAAATCAAGTGCATTGAAAAATTCAATATTATTCAAATTTAAATATTAGCAAATTGAAAAATTCATGCAAATGAATTTTTCAATTTGATTGATTCGTTCTGCACGTATTTATTACTTAGATCATTTTTAATATCAATGAATCTTCCTTATATAATCTATTTTCGCGAATTATTCATCAAGAAGCAAATCGATCAAATTTTCACTTTTATTAAAACGTCATTTCATGTTAGAAAGGAAAGGAGAGTTTACACTAGGTGTGGTATCGCTTAGCATTTGATGGATTTAGATTTATTTTCAAACATCAGTTTTTAAAAAGTGTAATTTATGTATATATATATATATATATATATATATAATATAATTGGTAAATATGAGGGTCGTTTGATAAGTATGGTAAAAAAGTAAGAAAAACCAAATTGACAAATTTAATTAAATTAATTAAAATAAACAAGAAATAAATTTACTATACTTATCAAACGGCCCTCGTATATTGATTTTTATAAGAATATTTTTAAATAAAAATGCATAAATTTCCATTTAATTCAAGAGATTTTTAAGTAAAATTCTAATATTGAAATATAAATAATTAACATATATATATATATATATATATATATATATATATATATATATATACAAAATAAATATATTATTTAAGTTTATTGTAAGAAATAATACATCAACATGAATAAGTTCAATAATAAAATGTCGAGAGAAAAAAAATTTGGCGTTTTGACAAGTAATTTTTTACCGTAATTTTAATATGCCAAAATGTCTACATTAGAAGGTTAGTAGAACAAATTCTAGGTCTTTATTTATTTGATAGTCGAAATAAATTATTTATGTTCCTTTTTTTCAATTTACGCACTCATTTTCACACACATATAAGCGTATATATATATATATATATATATATATATAATTTTTAACAATATTTTACTATAAAAAATAATATAAATAAACCTGATTTGAACTGAAATATTATTAAAAATAACTTATTATTTCACTTTTGCAATATATTAGATTAAAAAATCTGATTTGACCTGACCTGATCTGACCTGACTTGACTTGCATTCGAAAAATAACATTTTTTTCTAACATTTTTTATGAATCTTAAATTTATTTTAAGCCATTAAAAATAATGTTTATTAATAAATGTTGTATGATTACTTATTTTAACATTTATAAGTTTTTATATTGTTTGTTATGATAGCTATTTTCAATTTTATAAATTAAATTTTAAGGATTGGTTTGAAATTCGAAATTTAAATTATTATAGATTTTAAATAATTTCTTATAGTGCATAGGTATGGATACATAATAAAAAAAATTTTTTTAAATAACGAATGGATGAGAATCTACTAAAAGTATTATTATTATAATTTTGATTAATTATTAATTTTTTAATATAATTTACATTTTATTATTACTTTTTTATACACTAATAAATTCTTTCTCTCTCTCTCTCTCTCTCTCTCTATATATATATATATATATATATATATATATATATATATATGTTTAAATGAATTTTATTTGAATCCATAAAACTATGTGTGTCGTGTATTTATTTCGTGGCACAGTTTTTTTCATTTTGTTGTCACGCGTCGATGACAATATACTTAAGATAAGTCTTCAGCTCAAACGTTTATTTGTGATTATTTAGATCTATACATAATGTGATATAACGAATTTATTATGTCTGCTTGTTCATTGCCAACATTATTTACAAATTGTAGGTTACCAGTGTTTTAAAAATGTAAAATAATTATAGAATCAAATGTTCAATAATGAAAAATTGTTAAAACAATAATAAATTTCATATAAAAAAAATAATTTATTTTGTATATTTTTGTAAAATTTAATAATATTTTTAATTTTACTTTGACTTTCTATAATTTTTTATTATAAAACGAATAATTGTAAGGATATAATTTTATTCAAATTATATAGTATAATTTATTGAGAATTTGATAAATTGTTTACGAAAATTCTAAATAAAATTAAATCTATTTTAAATTTTATTGTTTTCTAAAAAAATGTTTTCTATTTTTAAGAAAAGAAAATGATATACTTTTCGAACTCTCTTTTCTTCTTTCAATAATTGAAAGGTAATGTAAAACATATATGTATGATACTAAGAATTAATTTGACTGTAATCTTAACATTTCTTTACATAAAAATGTATTTTATTATCTGTTATCATCTATATTGATTTATTTTTATATCTAAATATAAATATCAGTTACTTTAAAGTAACTTGCTTATTAGAAAAGTTAAAATGATGTAAATCGAGATTCAAGATTATCATTGTTTAAGATTATACTCAGTGCTTTGAATTCAATATCAAGGGAATCCTTTATCATCGTATAAGAATATCTTGAGTTTGCTTTAATCATACGTTTTACAGTCGCTATTGTTTTCTATTTTCGTATCGTTCTTATTAAATATCAAATCAAACAAAGGACTTTTTCTCTATGAAATTTTTCAAGGCTGTTAATTTCTAAAGATTAATTTATTTAAAAATTATTAATGCCAATGTTTTAATACATTTGTTTTTTTTCAACGTAAAGGTTAATTATTTTAAAATAATTCAGTTTATAACATTTTAGTGTTTAAAATATCAAAAGGATGTAAACCAAGATTTATATATATATATATATATATATATATATATATATATATATATATATATATTATGTATGTATAGAAGCTTATACATATACTTGTATATTGAGTGAAATGGAATTTAAAATATTTCTTATTAAACTTCGAATATTTCATTTAAGTATGTATAAAAATATACAAGAGAAAAAAAATTGTTAAAAATTCTAATAAAAAATCAGCTTTGGCATAGATAAAAATAGTTCTTGTGGCGAATTGAATTTTTATTAACCGTTATTTAATATTCTTGTTATTATTATTTAAATCATTTTAAATATTAAATCTTTTTATTACGGCTCTTAATTTTAATTTTAACTAACTATAAAAATAAGTAGTAAAATTATATTAGGTTTTTTTATGTAAATTTAAATATTTTTTATAAACATTTGTATATTTATTACAAAAAATATGAAATGTTTATTGAAAAGAATCATAAAATGTTTCATGCAATATTCAAATAGAAAATATGAAAATTTCCTTGAAAGAAAATTTTTAATGCAGTATGTATAGTAATTTTAAATAGAGTATAGAAACATGAATTGACATACAGTCAATGTCAAGAGTAAGTAAAGAGGTATTAAATGCTTTTGAATAAAATATGTCAAGTGTTAAGAGAAAATAGAAAGATTCTGATGAATTCAGTGGTTTCAAATAACTTTAGACTTTGTAAATAGTTTTATCACAATATATATATATATATATATATATATATATATATATATATATATATATATGTATATAAATAATTTTAAAATTGAAATTTCAAGGGCTTATATATATATATATATATATATATATATATATATATATATATATACATACATACATATATATACACACATGACCTTTCAAAATTGAAATTTCAAATACTCAATATTTTCTTTATAAAAATTTACAATATCAGATTTTTTAAATTCTTATTATGTTAAATAAAAAGTTACT
Source organism: Neoneuromus ignobilis (assembly GCA_029203775.1). NCBI lineage: Eukaryota > Metazoa > Arthropoda > Insecta > Megaloptera > Corydalidae > Neoneuromus > Neoneuromus ignobilis. Next base: position 10,894,260 of record CP092091.1, on the reverse strand, counting down.
CTAAAATTATATTATTTAAGATTTTGTAATATTATGTATAATTTAAGTACTTTGAATTTTTTGTAGTTTTTTATGTTTTCAATAATTACTTGTATATGGAAAAAATAGAATTAATAGTTATTATATATATATATATATATATTTGTGTGTGTATGGGTGACTAAAATGAATCTAAAAGATAAAAATTAACATTGGAGCTTATATTTTCAGTCTCATATGAGCACCCTATATATGATTGCATATATTATTAAAAGAAAATATTTTTTATTTATTTGATGAAACGATTTTTTTTTATTGTTTAAGTAAACTTTTATTAATTTTATATAATTCATATTCCTGTATATTTTCCAAAAAATATTTATTATTAACAAAGTTTCTAAAAAATTTCTTAATGTCTCTATTGTTGTAAAATTTAATTATGTTTATTTTATATATGTGTTCTTAATTTATTGAAATTTTTAAGCCAGTTGCCTAAAATAAGAAAATTTTTGAATGAGATTTAACGTACATCACACAATTAATAAAATAGGATGTATTTGTTTAGTATGAGATTGTATGCAAATTGTATGAAAGAATATTATGCATTTTAATAAATAATTATTATTTGTTGTTACTAAAGATGTTATCAGTATTCAATAATTATCTGTTTACTTTTTCAATTATGCGTATTTTTTGATTAAGCCAAAAGTTGATCTTTTTCAAAGTACAGTGTATAACATTTTTGGCTGAAAAATGTGAATTGTGAAAATATTGTATATTTTTATCTACGAGAATTTTTGTTAAGGTGCAATACTTATGTATATATATATATATATATATATATATATATATATATATATATATGCGCATTTTTATCATTTGAACATAAAAGTCTTAACAATCTAAAATGTGTTTTCTATATATTTTATTATTTATATTGTTTTGTAATTGTTATAAAGTTGATATATTTTTTTATACAGTTAACATTTTTTAAAAATAATAATATAATCTTGCTATTTTATAAATTTAAGTGAATTAAAAAAAGTCTATTGTAAGTAAAAGTAAATAATGATTGTGAGTAATAATAATTGACCATTCGCAACATTTTCCAAGACAAAAAAGTATTAGAAGCGACATTTAATGATTACGGTCTAACTGTAATAACATTACATTTAGCTGTAATCTAATTACTCTTATTTCTCACTGTACCATTTAGTTTGATTGTAAAAATAGAATGAACGTTAATTTAAAAAAAGCTTCGTTTTATTTTTATTTTTTCAAAAATTATGAGACTTTAAGACACAATAATTGTTATTTTGATATTTTAAATGAATTTACTTAGTTAAATTATAAAAGTATAATTTGTGATATTTAAATTAAAAATGAAGAAATGGTTAAGGTTAAGAATAGTAGTAAATTTACTTTAACCTATATTTTTGAATACATTGCTTGTTGAACATACGTGTTTTTGAAATTGTTTAGTAAATAGTATTGAATTTAAATTAAATCAAATATCAAGTCTTATATTCTGTAGGAATAACGAGGTTTAATATATTCATGCCAATTTTATTTGTTTAATTAAATTGTAAGGATTTAATATAAGTTTCTATCTGAAAAATATTATACAAAATAATTGTATTTTTTTTACTTGCAGCTGTTGTTTTTTAATATTGAAATTTCTAGTAAAAGTGTGTAATTAATTACAGTGACTAATTCGAGGAAAACTTAAACAAGTTTAAAATAAACACTAGATTAGTCTTAACGATGGTTGGTAATGAAAGATTTGAATGATATATCGATTTTTATAAAAAAAGATTCTTTCTGAAATAGTTTTTCACTGTTGTGACAAAAATATAGTTTATTAATTATCGGATAAGTTTTTCTTCGGATTTTTTTGGCAAAGATCTCAACAATAAATCTTAAAGATCATTAATCATACATTCAAAAATATTGAAAAAAAATGATGTATATAAAAGTATAACACTGACCGTTCTTGCACAGGTATCACGTTGTATCGTAAAATACAGTGAGGAACAAGAACAATGCCTGTAAGAAACACACACGCCCGTTTGGCACGCGTCACGTCGCCACGCTACACTTCAACTGTCGACGGAAACAACAGGCGTTCTGATACCAAGCGACGTCGCGGATCGACGCTGAGCGTGCGTGACGCGTCGAGTCGACATCCGAAACAGCGCTACGACAATAGCCATCGTCGTCAACGATGGACGGTTTAATAACGTTTAACAATCATACGGTACGTGCATTGAATGACTGAATCACTGTTTTTAATTGAAGGTTTATGCTGATATTATGTTAATGTATATTTGTACGTTTTAATGCGAGAATCACAAGCGTCAGCCGTGGAAATTTTTTGGAACATGTTCATACTGCACGTACTTTACATCGAGTGAATTTATTACGAGTTGTATTTTTTAAAATACAAGTATGTTGTTTGAAAATTTATGAATGCGAAAAACAGTACGTTATATTTATTACACTTTATCCTTCTTCACTTTCTCTTTTTAAAGCTCTCTCTCTACAAATATATATATATATATATATATATATATATATATATATATATAAATTACTGCTATAGAAAAAACTAGATTGATTTATAAAAATGTTTTGTAGTGATAAATACACAAATTAGTTACAATTGTCTTCCAAATAATCTCTTAAACTTTATATAATGATCAATGCAATGATTTTTTCATCGCTGAAAGTAAATTTCAAAGAATTGTTCTTTTAATTTATTTCGAAAATCTTCTGTTCTTGATTATTTCTTTTATTTTTTATTTTTAAATTTATTTTGTTTGAATGTAAAAATACAGGGTTATCCAAATGTGACGCCTAGATTTTTTTTTATTAAAAAGAAACATTTGTATATGCTGGTGTATAGAGAAACATGTGTATAATTCCTTTTGTTTCTTTTTAATAAAATACAAATCTAGGTGTCACATTTGGATGACCATATATTTAGACAGTCAACTATAATCCAAATTTTGAGTATAATTAATGAAATTTTAATTAAGCATTCAGTTATTGATTTTTGAAAATTATTAGTTCACAATGTTTCATACTTAATCGAAATTTCATTCAAAAATTAAATTATTTTTTATTAATGATTATTTTTTATTGAGTGAATTATTAAATTAATTATTAATTAATTAAAATAAATATAAGGTAATGCAAATGTGACGCGCCTATATTTGTCTTTTATTAAAAAGAAACAAAATAAACTATACACATGTTTCTTTATATACCACCCTATATACATATTTTTTTTTAATAAAATACAAATCTAGGCGTCACATTTGGATGACTCTATATTTTAAATAATGAAGTTTAAATTCGTAATTATACATATACACGCATACACATATAAATATATATATGAGAGAGAGATATGATATATGAGAGAGAGATATAGAGCAAGACTTATTTATTAAGAAAAAGCTTTGATGTTTTTCTCTGTGATTATAATACGACATAATTTGATTTTTTTTATCTTTTCTCGCTTTTAAAATTATGCTTGTTTCTCAATTAACAATAGGAAAATCATTTAGTTTAATTAAAATTTTGATTTATTTTATATTTTTCTATATTTTATAGGTTGAAATAACAAGTATAAAGTTTAAAATAAATTAAGATATAAAATTAACTAAAAATTTATTATTTACTTTATTTATTACTTTATAAATAGATTTGATGCTTTTTTATGTTTACTTAGTTATTTATTAAATTATTTAAATAATTAATTATTTACATTATTTCTCAATTTATTCAACATTTATATAATTATAATTTTATTCCTTTTCAATATATTCAAATTAATGTATTTTTAGAAAAATCCTTTTAATTTAGATTAAAAACCGAAAACAATAATTAAAGATCATTCCTGACTGCAATTTTTGCTATCTAATCTAAAGTTTCAATCAGATATGCTGTTATTGCAATTATAATAAAATCAATCAAAAATATATAAACATTTTTAAAAACTCATAAAATCCAAAGAAATAAAAAATTTAAATTAAATACCAAACATCAAAAAATTATTAATTTTTATTTTATTTCTTTATAAGTAAGACATTTTTTTCATTATATATATATAAATATATTAAAACAAAAATATGTTAAAAAGCATTTTTAATAATCCTTAAAATTCAAAACAACGTCTTTTAATACCTTTACTGACTTATTTATATTTGAAAAACACATAACTTTGCTAAAATCATTACACTGAATGGTGGAATTAAAACCGCTTATTATATTTTACAATCAATAAAAGATTGATTTCCGTACACTGAACTGTGTTTATACTGAAATCCTTTATACTAAGCAGCTGGGTACCCTAAATAATTGTTGTTCATATTGGGAAACGTTTATTTAATATCGAATGTTTTGCTACCAAGTAATAAATATAAATGGGATTTTGGAAAGGTCGTTTGAAATTGCTGCTTAATTAAGGATTATATGTATATATATATATATATATATATATATATATATATATATATATATATATACGTACATATTAAATTGAAAACATGAAAATGAAATAATTACTTTATAAAATGTTTTCCTGTGTATCGATTTTAAATACTTCATTTTTAATTAAATAAATAATATTGGCATTTATTATTGATAATTTATTAGGAAAATTTATTAAGAAATATTAAATTGCATTGTTATTTTTTTATTTATTTATTATAGTTAGTATTTTTATATATAATCGAATTTATAAAAAAATATTTAATTACGACAAATTAAATATTTTGAAAATACATACACAATTATCTATCTATATATATATTTTGTATGTGTATAAAGAATAATGTATTCAACTAAATAAATTTGTAGTCTATATTAAAATTACAATAGAAAATTTTTATAACGAATTCAGTCTACCGTATATAATTCTTGGAAATCAGAAAAACTTAAAATAAAACTTGTTGATTGACATTCGTTGTCATTATATCTTTTAAAACCTAAACATTTGTTGTCACTACATTTATCAGAATCCTACATTTTGAAATGAAAACGTCAGTTATTTTTTTCGAGTTAGGTAATATTATCCATTCTTTGAAATGCGAAGAAATATAATTTATTGTTTCGCAGATACCTGAATATTTTAACTATGACATTTTTCCATTTAAATATTTTATATCAAATATTTGTATAGAAAACATGTATTAGCATAATTCAATATTTTTCTTGAGTAAAATTTATTTTTTTCAATATTTTTAATATGATTAAGTCATCTATATATTTAATGATTAAATAAGATATTGACAGTTTAAAATATATTAAAATAATTAGAAAAATAAAATAAACACTGTTCACCAGGATAAAAATAACAAACTAATTTTCAAATCACTTTTTAATTTTTTTTTAAAATTATTATTATATTTAAAAATTAAGTATTTTTTTTAGATTTAAACAAAATAACTGTAATCGTTAATACGCAAAAATAAATTGATTAGATGAATGAGAATTCATCACTCACTAATATTACAGTTGCTAGGAAAATATACATTTTCCTAAAAACATATACATACAGGCTAGAAAAGCAATTATTCTAGGTATATTTCGTTTGTGCTTTAAATAATTTCGTGAACTTTTATGAGACTAATTTTAGAAATATTTAATTTCTGCTTCATTACTTAATTCTATGTATAGCATCGCTTTATATTTAACATCGTACAAATCATTTTAAATACATCAAAGGATCAAATTTTAATATGAAAATGTTTATGGAAGCAGAACGTTTACTTTTTCATCTACAGATTTATACCTGAGTCTAAACGACTCTTGAGATTAAACATGTCTTCATATATATATATATATATATATATATATATAATATTAAAATTTAGTTTACTGAACGACGACCTTTGACATTAAATTTATATATTAATATATAACATGAGACACGAGTGTTATTAGAGAGTATTTTACACGTTGAGTAAAATATGTTGTCTCTAAAAGGGATGTTGTTAAACATGTTATCGTTATAAGTTTTAAAGAATAAAATATATCAGTGAAAAAATATGTAAAAAAAAGAAAATTGTGTTAAATGGCATATCAGACTAGTTAATTTTTAAAAAATATTAAAATTAAAAATATATATGTAAAACTCTTGATTGAAATCTTTTTCCTAATTATTAACCGCATATTTATTTCGACTAAAATAATTCATTACGAAAAATTAGATTTCGAATATTATTTTCAATCTTTGTGTGTTATTAAAAGAATTTTTTTTAAATTGGAATTAATAAATATTTTTTTTGTTTAAAAATTCTTGTTCGAGTAATACAATAAGGATATATTTGAAAGTTACAAAAATCGTTTCAGTTGTTGTGTTGATCTTGGCAAGAATATTTTTGTGTCACACTTGAACACACATAAAAAAGTTTTTAGTATTCTCAAACGTTCTGTATAAAACAGTAGGTTTTTGTATTTTCATTCTATTTGTAGATCTTTTGTTATATAAATATCTTATGAACACTGCAATTTGTAAAAACAATGGAAAATTTTTTAATCTGTAGATCTGAAATAATATTGTGATTAAAAGTAATATACATATTTATTTTTTTAATGAAAATAAATATTTCATAAATGAACATAGGAATTTTATTTTTTTTAATAAATATTATTCATATTTAAATTATTTCGAAATAACGAATTAATAAAAAATATATTATTTTATAAATTAATAATGTTTACAAATCAATTAGAAATTGAATCAGTTTAATAAATATTTTACTAACAAAAAATATAAATTCTTATATGAAATTGAAATTTTATTTACATTTTCGCGTTGGTTTTCGTTTTTTAAAAATACAATTTAAATAGAAATTCTAGTCAGAAGTTTGTAATAAATTAACTAATTTCAAAATATTTTAATGAAAAATATTGGTAAATTTGTGGATTATTAATTTCTAGAAATTAAATTTAGTAGTTGATTTGTGACTACAATTTTTTATAAAAATGATTATAAAATATAATAAACAAAACAAATTTTCTATAATTCATGATTTTTATTTAATTATTGAGTGCTAAATTGTGCCATGATTTCATAAAAAATGTTTTGAAAAATATCATCATCTAATTGTATTAATATATTTACAAATGTGAGTGTTTTTAATTTTGAAAAAATATTAAAGTACAAAAAATTGAATACAAAATTTAATAAAGAAAGATTTACATTTTTTATTCTTCAAAAGTTCATAAAAGTATTTAGAAATATCTACGTATTACTTATTTCAATTTATCCCTCAAGATGGAAGTTGACAACCTCATCTCGTAAAAAACATAACTGTCACAAAAATCTTACAAGAAAAATAAGCTAGCCTTGTCAAAGAAGCCAAGATCCTACAAGGACTCTAGCATCGGAAATAAATTATTTAAATTTAGAAATAACTAATTTTTATTTTTTAATTTTTATATAAACCACAATACACTATTTTCTATTTTTTTTAAATGAATGATTAATGTGAGATTTTTATAAATCCAAAATTATTTTAGTCTGTTCTTAGAACTTCTATCAAAATAAAGTATCATTTTTTACAAAGTACAATCTATAAAAATTAAAATTAACTTATATAAATATTTTGAAATAAAAACGTAATTATTTATATTATATAATAGAATAAGTTTCAAACTTTATTTATTTCAAAAAAATAAAATGGCTTTGTATAAGTAAACATTTTTTTAAAGAGATATTTTAGTAGAACAAATATGAAAATTTGTTATTGTTTCGTTAAAATATCATTGTTCTTTTTACTTATTTCTGATTATAAAATAATTTTACACACACATTTATATATATATATATATATATATATATATATATATATATATATTTATTCGATACAAATATTAAACTTTCATATAAATCGTATTCTCCTTTTTTGGAACTTTTCTACATTTGAAAACAACTGTTGTCAATATATCTCCGTCTATATCATATATATGATGACATTTTTAAGCATATCACTGTCAGAATGCAATATAAACATGTTTCATAGAACCACTTTCTGTTTCTTCGTACTTTTTGCAATATAACAAGCGACATTTTTATAATGTGCTTTGATTTATGTTTATAGCAGTATGGGGAAACTTCGTGGTTGGAATTTTGTTATTTTTTCGTTAATGTTTGTAAGGATTGGATTTCTTTATACAACTTGGCATTGTTTTTTACGATACACACATACATACACGTATATATATATATATATATATACATAAATTACTTTAAAAACTAATAAAAATATTTTTAAATATATTTAAAATTTATATATATATATATATATATATATTTCGTAAATAATTTACATTTCTGTATAAGATTTTTTCAAATTAAGAGCAAGATATTTAATAAATATCTTGAAAAATCAAATGTTTTTAAACACGTAGGAAATTATATATCAGATTTTTCCATTAATTTATGAGAATTGAGATGTCCGAAATGTGGTATAAATTAATTTCTAATAAATTAAACTTTTATTGTTCAAAAGTATCATAATATAAATTAAGCTTTAGTTTTTAAAATGTTTAAAAAATTTAAAATTGAATTTTTCTATTTACAAAGTAAATATTGTTTTTTTTTTAAAAAAATGATTAGTTTTAAATTGGATTATTTATTTAAAAGTAATTGTATTTTGAAAATAAATTTAAAAAAATGTTTTAAGTAAATAATATATATATATATATATATATAAACAGTTCGTCGAAATGGACTGGAAAAGAAAAGCACTGAGCTATTAAAAGCGAAAATTTTGAGAAAATTTTTCATTCAGCAGTGAACAAAATAAGGATGATAATAGTGATATAGTATGTGTGTTTATTTTTAGATTTATTGTCTGGTATTTCAGATTACATATATTAAATTTATAATAATTAAAAATTAAACTTTCGTTTATCTATATTGATATTTAATTTCTTTGGTTATATTTGAAAATTAGTACATTTTGTGTATATTTCAATTATATATATATATATATATATATATATATATATATATATATATATATATATATATATTGTAAAAATGTTTAAATAATCGCGATTTATAAATATAGTCAAAATATCTTCATCAAAAACAAATAATATCTTTCAAAAAAATCGCCCGTCATAGATCAGAACTTATTTTTAACTTCTCAATGCCGTTGAGTCAAGACCGCTGTAAGCTATAATCTTATCATCTCACCACCTACACGGACATTGTCATTTGACACGTCACCAACTCTTTGAAGATGTCCAATAAGCTATTTTTTAATCAATTAGAATGGGAATCACATTTGTAAACATAACGTTGAAAGAACATTCTAAGATTATATTCTCAAGCATCAATGTCAAAGATCAGATTGTTATAACAATTGATTCGTGAACGTCAAGAGAAAAAATTAAAACTAATCAGTTTCGATGACATCGTTATGCTGAAACTTCCTGTCAGAGTTTGCTATTCAAGTTTTTTATCGGCTGCGAAAAAATAATATTTTGTGTATATACATGTTAACGAAGTCAACTGCTGAAAGCGTTTTCGTTTTATACAAGTTATCTTTCCGCATGTTATATACATAAATTAATTACCAGATCTGTTTTGGATCAATCATGTTTCAAGGAATATTTTTATAATAATTTTATTGCAAATTAAATTCGAAGTTATATAGTTTTTATTATACCTATTGAAAATCCAATAAAATAAAGCACATGTTTAAATAATATACCATGTAGACATTTATGATACTGAAAAGAAATATTTATTCGAATTTTTACATAATTTTTGATTTTTAATTAATTTTCTAAAAATATTTAAAAACGATTACATTTTATTTATACATTAATTAATTTTTATTATACTAATGATTATTATTGATTTCTTGATAAATGGATATCATGGTAGATTAAATTCTTATAATAATTTGATAAATAAATTCAAATAAAGAATAGTAATTTAATACCCATTAATATTTTTGTCAATTTTTCTTATTTGTTTTTATTCTTATTATATTAATCTGCATATTTATTTATAATACAGTTTTCTAAACAATTGATTTATGTTTCATTAATTAATTAATTATTGTTAAATTATTTTTGCCCGTACTTATCATGTGCATGTATTTCGAAAATAATTGTCATTACTGATTTTGTTGTGAATAACACAATTATTTTTTTAAAATTGTAATGTTTTGTAATTCAGCCGAAAATTATTTTACAATGAAACAAATCATTTCTTACTAATAAAAATAAAACAAGGCTTGAATTGTTATCGATTTTCTATTTTAATATATTCATAAATGCTATTATTAAAGAAGATGGTGGTTTTAACATGCAGGAATGTTCATACTAGACAGGAAAATTTTTATGAAAAGTTATATCTATACCGATCTGTTTTTTATAATTTTAAAATATAATTTTAATTTAATTCAATTTTTGATAATAATATTTATTTTTTAAAATTATTACTATGGTAGGTAAATCATAAATGATTTTAATAATTGGGTTGAACTTGCGATTTTTTCTTTTTTAATTTTTAAAAAATTTTAATAATTCAAATTTTCTATTTTACATGAATAAATTAATTTGTAGAAAATGAATGCATGTAAGGTTTTTTTGATCAAATGTTTTTTGTATTAATTTGTTAAATAAGTAAATGTACATTAAAAAATAAATATACACACACACACACACACACACATATATATATATATATATATATATATATATAATAAGTATTTTATCTCCACTGCTGGTTAATAATCTATTCTCAAAATTTTCATTTTGATGGGTAAAGTACCCTTTTCTTGTATTCTATTTCGACACTTTTTATATTTTTGCCTCATCTATCTACAGTTTTTTCCTAGGTATTATATCTCTAGGTTTTCAAATAATCTTTTTTTTTGTCTATTAGTGGTTTTCTCTTTTTGTTACAGGTCGGATCATTTCCATTTTAAAATTTTATTTTTTGTTATAACATTTATATCTTTAGTTTTTTCTGATCCACTTGTTTCTTTTCTATTTAGCTGTATTATTTCTAATGTGTTTGGGGCCGTTGAATTATTTTGGAATTGAATATTAATTTATATATATATATATATATATATATATATATATATATATATATATATATGTGTGTGTGTGTGTGTGTGTGTGTGTGTATTAACTCAATTAATGATGTATATATCTGTTATATGAAAAAATACACTATTTTATTTGAAATGCATTAAAAAAATGATCTATTCTTGACAAACTAATCGTTTTTATCTTAGTATACTAGTAGATTTAGTTAAAAATACTTGTTCAGTTTTTAATTATTAGAAATATATAAAAAATGATTTAAGTAATATTTTAACATTTATTTTAAACGAATATATTTTTTTCAAAATGCAAATAATATAGTTTTCTGCAACTTTAAAAAAAAGTTATTCAAAGATAACATTTTATTATTTTCTGATCTTTACAGGTTTCTATATTGAAAAATTATATCTATGCAACTCAACCATCATTGATTTTCTCCCTTGTTATTTTAGATATCAACCAGTATAAATGTAGTTGTTGATACGAATTTATACAAGATGGCACTAAGTAATAAATACATAAAAATATTGACTTATGCCTTAAATATTTAATTTTAATAAATATATAGTAGTTTAATAGAATAGTATTTTAATTCATTAACAATACAACCAGTCGATGAATATATAAACATTAGAAATATTATAACTCCTTATATTTCATACACTCGTTTGTAACAGTGGTATAAAATAGGTTTATAAAATGATACTAACTTACATTGTCATTCGAGCTTTAATTTCATATTTTAAGAACGGTGTCAACACTTATCAACTGGAAAATTGATTAAATAGTTAATTATATTCGATCTTGGTATCGTTTTAATCTTATTAATTAATTTATCATTATTAGCTAAAATGTGGCTTAAAATATTGTATATTTAATTTTTGTAATTATTATTTTTTTCAACCATCTTGATTTTTATTCTCTCTCTCTCTCTCTCTCTCTCTCTCTCTATATATATATATATATATATATATTTGTAATGTAGTAAAAGAAAAATATTTATAAAATTATTAATAATTCTATATAAAAATTGTTTTTTATGTAATGAATATGGATTTTTAAGTCAGTCTTTGGGAGATTTCCTGTTTTTATGCTAATCTTTCTCTACGTTTCTTTTCTGTTTTTGTGTTTATGTTCATCTTATTTTATGTTTATCGATTGCCATACAACGAACAATAGATTACCTGCACATAGTAAAAGTTTTAAATTATGAGTATAATATATTTCAGATAGCTGTTTAGTTTTATATTTGTTTAGTTTTATATAGTACTTTTATTTGTACAGAACTATATATCATCGACGTAGTAATATATAGAACAATTTTAGTTTGAAATCCGTCACGAGAGCATATAAAAAAATTTAAACGATATTTGCATGTTGATAAAGTAAAGAAGTAAATGAAATGCATCACTGGGTAAATACATTAAAACCGGTATAAAAATTTAAAATGTCATGTATCGTACATGCTTTTCGTTTCCTAGTAGTTTTTCCATTATATTTAGTCATGATTAATGTATTGGCCTATATAATAGAACACAATTTTGTAACTTTGAAGCTGATAAAAGCTACTGAATTGAATTAAGTAATGTGTAAGCGAGCTAGAGAGCGTGATTCGAATTCCGAATAATATTTTTCTCTTCGTTGTCTATATATATGAAAATGTCTTCAATGATTTACTATGTAAATATTTTGTATTCATGTTCAGGCTCAAAATTTACATACAGACTATGGTAATTTCGACCCTGCCTACGTGTATTAGGATGAGGCGGTGGGGGTCATGATATTATTTTGGTGCATGAGTCTGTTAAATTGGATGCAGAGAACGAAGTTTACTTTTTCTGCAACGGTTTATGTAAAAAATATATATATTCCTATCACATCAACAGATACTTAGATTGTGCTTTTATATCTTCATTTCGATATCGGTGATGGAAAATTGAAAAGAACTTATCAACAACTTATATATTCACGGCCACCACATATATATGTCATTTTACCTGTTTTATAGTAGATTTTACAATTTATCCATTTCTTTCAATTTGAAAATTATTATATATATATATATATATATATATATTAGGTTTTTACACATAGAACATTTCAATTTCATGTAAGCTAAGTTTATTCTTGATGTGGTATTAAAATGTTAATTGTAATGTGATTTATAACTCTCTTCAAATTGCTTATTTGGTTTTTAGCTCTATTTGTTTGGTATAATAGTAAATTGACTTTAATATAAAAGAATGTCATCTCATTATTACAAGTTTTTAAGGACAGTGTTGAATAATTAGTGCAGATTTTATCATTTAGTTTTTTTACAAAGATAGAATTTCTATTTTCTTTGAAATTATAGAAACTAAAAAAAATAATTTATATTCATTAAAACAAATTGTCAATTATAACTGTATTACTTTATATATATATATATATATATATATATATATATATATATATATAATCAGGTAAATATTTTTTTTCTAAGAAAAATATGTTCGAAAATGAAAATAAGAAATTTTGATCAAAAAAGGAGTGATTTTCTAAATCAGTGTTTTTTTTGTAAAGAAAATTAATTTTATGTATAAAAATGTTATTTTAATCATTGATTTGATTTATCAGATACCTAATATTTTATTTTAAATGAAAGAAATCCATTTTTGAACATTTCCATTAATTACGAAATTTTCCTTACTATAGGTCGTCGTTTTTTTGGAGTAAAAAATCGATTTTTTAAAAAAATATTAAAAACCATATTTTTTTATTAGAAATCAATCATTTTATTAAAAAATAATCAATTTTCACTTAAAGTAACATTTATTATCAGAAAATGTGATTTTTATAAATGATAATTGATTTTTAAATGATTTTCCATTATTGATCTAAATTAAAAAAGTTGAAAAAGTAATTATTATTTATAAAAAATAATTGATTTTAATTTAAAATGTATGTAATTTTTTAGAGTAAATATTATGATTAAAAAAATTGAAATTTGTTGTAAGAAAATTTTATTATTAATAAAAATAGTAATTTTTTAAAAAAGTATTAATTAATTGATAAAATCATGATTTTTCTTAAAATAAAATTCATTTTCCATTCAAAAATGTGATTTTAAACAATAATTTACGTAATTGAATAGCTGATCTTTAATTTTATACGAAAAAAATGAAATTCTAAAGATGTTGATTTTTTGCGAAATTTTCCATACTATAGGTCGTTGTTTTTTTGAGATCAAAAATTCGATTTTTTTAAAAGTTCTTCAAAGTCATTTTATTTATTAGAAATCAATAATTTTACTAAAAAATTATAATTTTTCATTAAAAAAAACATTTATAATCAGAAAATGTGAACATTATAAGTGAAAATTGATTTTTATTTTTTTCTATTTTTAGTTTGAATTGAAAAATTTGAAAAAATAATTGTTATTCTTAAAAGAAAGTTGATTATGATTAAACTATATATACTTCTATTCTGAATAAATATTATAAATGAGAAATTTGAAGATTTGTAGCAGGAAAATTTTTTTATTAATGAAAATAGTAATTTTTTGATAAAATGTTATTTGGTTGGTAAAATCAGAGTTTTTTCATAATAAAATTAATTCTATGTTAAAAAATACGTTTTTAATCATCGATTCACGTTATCTTAATGCTGACCATTAATTCTATGTGAAAAAAATGAAATTTCAAAGATTTTGATTTTTTGAGAAATTTTCCATACTATAGGTCGTCGTTTTTTTTGGATGAAAAAATAATTTTTTTAAAAAGTTATTCAAAATCATTTTTTCTACTAGAAATCTATTATTTTACTAAAAAATTGTCACTTATCATCAAAAATAATATAGATTACTAAAAAATGTGATTTTTATAAATGAAAAATGATTTTTAATTATTTCATATTTTTTGCTCAGTTCAACAAATTAAAAAAAAATAAAATTATTTATAAAAGATGATTGGAATCGATTTAAAATGTTTACATTTATTTAGAATAAATATTATAAACGAAAAAAATTAAAATTTTTTTTAGTGAAAATAGTTATTTTTGATCAAACATTAATTAGTTAATAAAATGATGGTTTCAATATCATAAAATTTCTTTTTTTGCTCTATAATGCCATTTTAATCATGGATTCGTTTTGTTTTATAAATAATCTTTAATTTTGGACGAAAAAATTTAAATATGTTGATTTTTTACAAAGTATTCCATACCTAATTCGTTGTGTTTTGGTATAAAATTCAAAAAATTAAAAATATTCTTTATAGTATTTTATATTCGAACGTGATTATTTTAATAGATAATAACATATAATTTACATTTACAATTAATATAATATTTCCAAAATAGTACATTAAATTTAAATATATGTTTGTTTGAATATTAAAATAGAGTAAAAAATAAAAATTTCATAGTAAATTTATTATAGTCGTCTGGAGATAATGGAAACTTGGGAATTTGGTTATTACTGCATAAAAAGATAAAAGTAAAGTTTTAAGAGCATTATTTTTAAGCACATAGTTTTTTATAGTTAGATTTATAATGGCGATAAATTTATATTCAAAGCTGTGACAGATAGTTCAGGGATTATATAATATATACATATATATATATATATATATATATATATATATATATATATATATATATATATATGCAAAAGTATGTGTATGCATTATGGCTTATTAAAATAAACCATATTTTATGTTTGTAATTTTTTTGAAAAATTATTATTTTAAAGTAAATGACAGAAATTGTTGTTACAAACAAAGAAAATAGAATACTCGAAATGTTTTAAGCTTAACAATATTTCTTCTGAGATTAACTAGATAGATTTATGCGGAAAATATGATATTAATACTACATTTCTGAATAATGCACAATAATAATATTTTTCAATGAATTAAAAGTTTAAAACTGGTATATAGTCAAATAATATATCATGTATTATAAAAGTATAAAATAATTAATCACTTACCTTTCATGATATTGAAATAATAATTTGAAACTGATTTTCAAAAATCATTTTTTTTTGTTATTCAAATGAATGTAATAAACTTGAATGATAAAATAAACATTTCAGATAAACAATATTTTTAAGTTAAAATTCAAAATATGAAGAAATCAAGTAATATAATATCATAGTAAATATGAGAATTAATTGGACTTTAAAATATTTTTTTCATTTTATTGATACCGTGAATTTTTTTACAACAAAATAAAAAAGTTTAAAATAATATTTCTTTAAAAAATTCGTAAAATTAGTATATATATATATATATATATATATATATATATATATATATATATATATATATATATATATATATATATATATATTTGAATCCAAAAAAACTATATTTTATCAGATTTTCTACAATTAATTTATAATAAAAAACTTTATGATTTAAAATTTCAATATTGACGACTCCTGTAATATGAATTGAAAATTCTTTCATCTGATTTACCTGTTTTATTTTTTATTTCCAAACTATTTCACTATCAAAGTTCTAAATATAATAGTTAACTCCTTGTTAAAAGTAAGAAAAATGAAAATTCCTTTTTCGAACTGTTATTATTAAACCATAGTATTTTTTTTAAAAAAACTATAATATTAAAAGATAATTAAAATGCGAGAATTATTAATATCGATCGTAAACTATATTTTTATTATTTAATTAATTCATTTTGAATCTACTCATTTTTTGGAATCCGTTAGTACCAACTTAAAACTCCCATTGTTAAAGATGTTTTAAAAATAAAATTGCACATATACGATTTTTTCTTTATTTATAAAATCACAGTAAAAATATACAAACTTAATAATTTATATAGAAAAAAATAACATTTAAAAAATATTTGAAATAATTTTATTTTTATTAAATAAAAAGAATAAATATTTTACTTACCTTTTTTAAAAAAAATAATAAATAATTATATCTGTTGGAAATTCTGAAACAAAATATTGTGTATATGCTTAACATCAATTTAAAAATGTGTTTTTATTCAATAATGCTTATTTTATTAGTGAATCACATGCTATTTATATGATTCAGTCAGTTACTACAATAAAATTTTATTTAGTTTAAATGATCATCATCATTAGTATTATTATTATTATTATAAACAACAATTACGCAACAGTTTATTAGAAATATGTTTAATACCATCCATCTGATTTGACACGGAATATTTTTATATTAATGACGAAATAACATTTTATCCTAAGAAATTAGTTTATGTTATATACGTGTATATATACTATTTAACATCAACGATGTTCAAATACAATAAATATTATATATCAAAATTATATACGTTCCGAACAAAAAACGATTCTGTGCAAAATCAGACAGTATTTGCATGAATGGATGGGTAACAGTTTGATTTTATTTATTTAATATTTTTATTACCAGACACTGTACCATATATATATGTATATATATATATATATATATATATATATATATATATATATATATATGTAATTTACAATTATCTTCTATGTGACAATATAAAATTGAAAATGTTCAAGTTTTTCTTAACACTGATAATAAAAATATTAAATTATGATTATTTTGATATTTAAATTTATATAATTACAGTTATTGTAGGATTTTTAGAATACATTTCAATATCGTGTGTTAGTAAAATGACCTTTTTTTACTAAAACTGTGTATGGATCTTGGTTTTTATTTTCATGTAAAATCAACAAAATATTTTATTATAATTTGAAAATATTTCAAATATTGTTTTAAAATATTAATAATAAAATATGTTTTATGCATATATTTATATATAAAATAAATTTTATTACTAAAATATATTTAATAAAAATAATTGACAGAATGAGAATTGAATATGTGAAAAAATATCTGAAGGAAATAAATAAAAATGATAGGTAAACATGTGTTAAAAATAAGCAAATAAATAAAAAATAAAATGTTTAAAGAAAAATTATAACTCATAAATGAAATTAACATTAAGGCTAGTTTTTTTTAATAAATTGAAATTTATTTACTTGATAATTATTAGTATGAAGATTATATAAGTTTTTTATAGCTCACTATTCAAATGATTTGATAGTGAGAATTTTTTATAGAAAAATTAAATGTTTCACCGTGTGAAGTTATTAATCTCCCATCGGACGATTTCCCAAATGACGGATAGAGGAACGTTCACCAGTTATGGTGCGTATTGGGAAAAGAAAATACCGAGGGTGAATAAAAACTAGTTTAATTCTTCAGGGTTAGAGTTAAGATGATAGGCTTATACTTTATCATTCATAAAAAAAATCATCTAAAAAAAATCTTTAAAAAAGTTGCAAAAAACAATGAAGTCTTGTAATTTTTTTCCCTGATATATATATAAAATATTTCTGTATATTTTTTGAAAAAATATTTGAGGAAAAATTGTTTAATTTTAATTGAAAATATATTACTTTCTGTGCACTTTGTGTACTTAAATTGTTTTAAGTTAAGGACGATTGAAATTAAAATAATAACCTCGAGTTAAATAATATACTTTTATAAATATGTGTGTGTATTTTTTTCATTTTTAGTAACATTAATAAAAATTAAATGCTAATATTAATTTTTATAGATTTCATACAGAAAATTAGTTAGTTTCAAATGTGATATTTGATATATTTTTTTAAAAATTTAGAATATTTTAATTTAATATAATTTTAAATGGAAATCATACACACAACCCATATATGTATATAGGGTGTCCCAAAAATGTATACACATTTTGATTCATTAGAAATATATATGTGTATACATTTTTTGGATTCCTGTATATATGAATATAGCCACATGTCAAGTATAATTGAATACTTTAAACTTTTTGTAAATTAAAAAAGAGTAGATGTTAGTTATGGTTATTTATGAGAAGTAATTAAATTTCAAAAACAAATAGCATTATTTTTACGTTATTGCGTCCTTATAATTATAATTAAAATAAAAATAATTAAAATAAAAATTAATATACTTTTTACAAAAATATATAAATAATAAATAAATTAAAAGTTTTCAAAAAAGTAACGAATTAAAAAATATATTTGACTAAAAAACAGGTTTGAAATAATATTTTTTTAAAAAATTACCTAATAAATAATAATTTCGTTATCTGTACCTATTACCAAAAAAAAAACCTTAAGAATGTACAAAAAAAATCCGTAAAAATGTATCCTTTGCATTACACACACGAGTAACATCAGTGTGACATGTACGCTTTTTCTTATTTTAGTAAAAATATGAAGCTTTGAATGTCGTGGAGCTTTTATACGAGAAAGCTACTCCACTGACAAAGGAACGCGTACAGAAAACTCTGTATACGCGCCAAATAAGTGTTTGAAACATCAGTTCTCAATCTATGGTACGCGTTATCACTGATGGTATGTGAAACTTTTTAGACGGTACGTGAAAAATGTGTAAAATTTGAAAATGTACGTTTAAGTAAACCGCAAGAGCGGCCCTGTGATGAAACGCGTTCTCGATAAAATAAAATAAAGTGGTGCACGTAGGTCAAATAATTTTCAAAGTTTACAACATATAGTGATGCAAACTGGCAGACGTCTCTAAGTACGCACATACATACACACATATAAATATATATATATATATATATATATATACAATTTGAACTTATCACACATAAATATATCTACCAACTTGCCGCAAGGAAAGAAACTATAGACTTTTATGAAAATTTCCGTTTCGTACAATAAACGTATATCTATTATATTTTATTTAACGTCAGTGATAATAATGAAACAAATAACGTATATTTTAATGATATCGTTAAGCAGAATTATGTGGTGTTTAAGGGTTGAAATAATGTAACACTGAAATAATGTTGATATTAATGATATAGTATTATAATAGTTATTCGTATTAAAACTGTATCATCAACATCAATAATATTTTAATGCAATAATATTATAGTGCTTTGTTTTCAAGTCATCCTGATATGCTATAAGACTTGACATAGAAAATGTGTATATATATATATATATGCATATAAATAACAAAAAAGAGAAAGAGAATTTATCTATAATAGAGTTTAATTTTGCATTTGTGCCAGAGGTTAAATATTTTTCTCATAAATAAAATTTTAATAATTTATTTATGTAATAAAATGTTATAGATTTTTAAATTGCTATGTTATTGTGTTTTGTAATAGCAACATTTTATTTAATAATTAAAAATGATATTTCATCGAATATAAATTTTTGTATGTAAGGGTATCTTTTTGAATGTTAATTTATATTTATTTTAATTATATTAAAAGATTTAAAATTAAAAGATTTATTTACTTTTTGGTAAAAAATATAACTTTGAAGAAAGTTTTTAAGTTTGTGTTAAATTTTCGTAATTTGTAAATTAAGTACTAATCAATTAAGGCTGTTCAAATTAATTAGGCATTATTAAAAACTTATTTTACAACAGATTGAATTTAAAAAGATAATACGATTTTTCAAAAGGTAAATTTTTCAAAAGTTTTAATTGGAACAAACAATAGAGTTACATATATTATAAATTATTCAAAAATTTTTTTAATCAATTATTTTTAATCAAAACTGGTTATTAATATAAATTAAATGTAAAATTTATTTTTGAAAGCACGGAGTTTTGTAAAAGATCAAATAATTTATTTGAGATAGTCTAATTTAAGTGCAAAAAAGAGTGGTAGAAAATGATGTTTATATAAATTTTAGAACGTTAGGAAAAAGTACATGGTTTTTATATTATCTTTTATTAATATTAAAAAATAAGGGATATTAAAAAAATTATTAAAATTTTGACAATAGTAGAAAATAAAATTTTGTTAATACAAAATTTTGGTATAATTGAATGTTCATGAATGTGGATTTAAATATTTAAAAAATAGATTTATTTTTTTAGTAATTATATTTTTATTTGAAAAAATAAAAATAAAATTGTTAGAAGGTTTGAAAAAATAATTTCTACTGTTTCAAAATGCCAAAAGAATTTAAAAATGTTATTTTGTATCAAATTTGTTTAACTTGTAAACGTATTTAAGAAATTATTGAATGGATATATATGATATTTGAAAAAAAATTGTTGAAGATATAAATGAATCCTAATCATTTTGTTAAAAATTAAGAAAAATCAGATAAATGTTAAATGTCAATTTGTAGTACTTAAAATCGTGATTTATATATTAACTTTCTTTTACTTTTATTATAATTTTAAATTTTCTCTCTCTCTCTAAAGTATAGTATTTATTAACGTTTCAACTTGAGAAACAAGTTGTTAAAATAACGTGTTCATATTTAAAAGGTAAAAACGATAATTCGAAAGAAAAACAATTTATTATATAAAAAAGATCCTTTGTATTCGTTTTTTTATATATCGAAAAAGACAATAACGAGCTACTGATATAAATATAGAGAATATTGAACCGGATATCGTAGCAAATTTCCATCGTTTTTAAAACGTTCAAAGCGGATATTGAATCTTCTCTGATTCAAAACTGAGTAAGTTACTGTCAGTAAAATATATTATGTATTTTTTCTTCGTATTTTCCTTAATAGCCTGTTAGAATTTCTTGTATTCTATATAAATTATAGATGCGAAATATACATATACATACATACATACATTTATATATATATATATATATATATATGTATGTATACATATTTATATATATATATATATATATATATATTTACCTGCTAAGAATTTAAAATTATAATTTAGTTGAGCGTAATTTAAATCAGTTATTGTTTGATATTTTAAAATAAATTTATTTTGATTAAAACAATAAGTCTTTAAGAATATATATATATATATATATATATATATATATATATATATATATATATATATATGTTATTTTCATTTCGAACGCTGAAAAAAATAATCGACAAAATAACAAAATATATGAGATACTCGTATATCTTGATATTAAATGAAAATATTTAAGTTGTACATTCAGTGAACATATTGAATTTCATATACACATTTTTTTGACATATGGCGGATTCAATTGGCTTTTATGATATCAGAAATTTTTGCTTACAATCGCTTCGAGCGTTCTATCGAACACATCGATTTTTCTGTCGTAGAATACAAAATGGCACTGAATATAACAGACGGAGAAAATGTTGTCTATTGTGAATGTTCAGATTTCTAACAATGTTAGGCTCAAATTATTACTAATACATTGAAATATTATTCGTTTACTAAATGATTTCGCGGCTATTTGTGATCAATTAGGGAATGATTTAGATTTAGTGATGAATGTAGTTGTAGTTGATCTTAGCTCATTGTTTATATATTACAAAATGTAAATAATCTCCAAAATTAAATTCAAAATTAATAATAGTTAATGAATGTGAAAAAAATTCTTTTTAATAAACAAAAATTTATTAAATAAAATAAAATTACTGAAAATAATAAATAGATATTTTCTAAAAAATAAAATCATTTGATTTATATTTTTGCACTATTATTGA
The DNA here is from genome assembly GCA_029203775.1 of Neoneuromus ignobilis. Taxonomy (NCBI): domain Eukaryota; kingdom Metazoa; phylum Arthropoda; class Insecta; order Megaloptera; family Corydalidae; genus Neoneuromus; species Neoneuromus ignobilis. The sequence goes on along the minus strand of CP092091.1, from coordinate 10,871,717 downwards.
AATTTAAATTCACTTAATATTCAAAATAGTATTATAGTTGCTAAAAAGAATAATTAAAAAAATAAAATTTGAAAAAAGTAGATAATAACTAGTATACTGGTTGTTTCATTTTGATTTAAGAAAATAAACTCAAAAAATATTTAAGTTATTTTGTACTATTCAGAATTTTGTTAATAATGGTGACTTTTTTTGGATACATATTTTATCCAAATAAATTATAATGGAATAAATAATAAAAAAAAACTATATCAGTATTTTATAAAAATACTAACGGATCCATACACAGAATTACTACTATCTAAGAAAAACTATCTATGGTTCAAAGTGTCTGATATGTTTACAATGATTTGTCTGTTAGATAAAAAATTTTCTTTTCTTGTATAATGTCGCATTAAGTGTTTTTTTTTATGTACACGCGATTTATTACTATTCATATTGTTTTATAGAAAGACGTATATTTTAATATTATTATTAAGTATAATGATAATATAACAATAAGTTTTTGTATTCACTTGAAGCCAATCAACAAAATTTTATCACTTAAAATATAAATATATTATGCATTAAGATCAGTTTTTACAACGTATACAGAAAAAATAATATAATTGTGCTGTATTTATACACTTATTTATTTCAAATATTTGGAAATGAAAAAAATGTTTTAAATATATATATAAATATATATTTAAAAAAAATATACTAATTAAAATTTTTAAAAAATTCACATTGCATTTATACAAATGATTTGTTTAAATTCATATTAAATTTATTAAATAACATTTTTTTTAATAATGTATTTATTTTAAAATATCTATACATAGTAATTTGTATGAATGGTCTTAATGAAATTTGTTCGTTTAATTTAAAAATAGTTTCTACTTTTAAAAAAGTAGAAATTATTTTTTTTGTCCTTGTATATCACTATCTTTAAATGATTAATTAATAAAAATTATTGCATTAGATGAGTGAAACATCCAATATTAAATTATTATATAAAGATTAAAAAGTGGATAAAAATATATTTATTTATTATAATTTTTACATTTCTGAAATAATAAATATTAATTTTTTTTCTCACCATTTTATTATTATTCAGTTTTAAACTGATGAATAAATAAAGATAAAAGTTTTCATTTTTAATATAATTTATCATTCAAATAATAATTGATTATAAAACATAAATAATAAAAAGAATATTAAAAAACTAATCCAAGTATTGAATGTGTATTATTTAAAATGAATAATTGAAAATTAAAAATATAATTTAACGACATTTCTTTTGAAATTTTAAACTAAAGAATAGTAAAAGTATTTTTTATCTATTAATCCTAAAAATATTGTCATTTGTATATTTGCAATTGAATATAAATCTGAATGTGTTATAAAATATTATTTATGTATTTAAATTATTTAAATATTTAACGATAAATAAATAATATGACTAAATACAGCACATATTGTTGTAATATGACTTATTTCAATCGTTCCATTATTTATATGTTAATGAACACTGGACAATAACATCGTGATAGAATTTATCGAAAATAATATAAAATGTTTTCATGTTCAAAGTTAAACACAAACTGATTGATATATTTATCTCCCTTGAATTATGATTTTAATATATTTCATTATTTTTAGAGGTAAATTTTCCCTTGAAAATTTTATTTATTTCTATTTTTTTGAAAATCGTTCACAGTAATTTTTTTTTAATAAAAATAAATTAATACTAAAATATTTCTCTTACTAAACATTTATCAACTAAATAAATATATTATGTAACTAAATATTTTTATCTAATTGTGGGAGGCCTGTCATTTTATTTACAAATAAACATTTATTGAATTCATTATCTAGTATTTCACTTTTTGAAATTTTTTGTAAGGAAATAGTAAACATACTAAATAAATGCTTCTTATAAGTAATATTTTAATTATTGATTTTTATTTCAATTTTAAAATTCAGTAGATGATTTTTCAGTTCTGTATAATAATTTAGTAATTAAATTATTAAAAAACTACCTTTTTTATTTACAATAAGAAATAATGACTTATAAATATTGATTTAATTTTGAAATGTGCGAATTTCAATTTAATAATAATAATATCATTGTTTATGATTTATTTTTCATGCTATTTTCAAATGTTTAAGACAATTACAAATATAAAAATCTTACAATTAAAAATTATAAAATAATTTGTAATTTCTTAAGCAATTTTTCATCACAAAACATTAATTCATACTTTTTCGTAGCATTATATGATTTTTAGAATTTTCTATGATTTAATTTTATATTGATGTTTCTCAAAATGAATGTTTTTTAATATTTCTTTAAATCATGAATAAATTATTTTTCTAGCAAATAGTTTTACTAAATGATTTAGAATGATTTCCAAGAAATTTTTCTAGTAAATAAATTACAATAGTATTTCATACGATGTGTCGAAACTAAATTTCTAGTAATAGGTTAATACATCACAGACTAAGTTATATATTTGATTTAATTATTTATTTTGATTGTATTAATACTGTTCGAGAATATTTATTATCTTCCTATTATTAATAGAATACAAGTATACTTTTTAAAATATTTTTTTAAATAATTTACGGATTTTCTTGAGTATATTTACAGACTATTGTACAACATAAAACAATCATAGTTTTATAATAAATGATTAGTCACTATTTAATTAATTTCTATTGATTGTTTAAAATTGTAATTAATTAAAAAAATACCAGTTGATTTGTGATTGTTGATAACTGACGATACTAATTTTATCATAAAAACAATGATATAAGAAAAATAAAAAAAAATAATGAAACTTTAATTTTCTGATTCTATCACAACGTTATTGTATTTTAATATTTGTATGTACCTTTTATAATGTTCAGTATACACTTTCAAACTTTTATTCATATATATTTTTTTGCAAAATTAACCTGCGACAAAATTCTGTTTGTTTTCCCATTTTTTTAAAAACAAATAATTGATCGATTTTGTCGTTTAATGTGTAAAAAATTACATTGAACACACATTTTTAAAATTATATGAACACTTGATATCATATCTGAAATCATCAAAGCGAAAAATCAATTTGACTGTTAAATAATTTTGCTGTTTTGGAAAAAAACGTGGCCGGTCAACATGAAATTCAGAAAAAAACTCGTGTTCAGTTATGCGTATGTATTTTTTTTAAATGTTTATTAACAAATTTTTAACTGAAATGTCGACATCAATGTACAGCAGCATTGTAATTCGTATCTATGCACGTTCAATATTTAAATATACTAACATACAGAACAACTATTCACAGTTCATATTTTTTTTGGGAATTGTTGCTTATGATTTATTTATTTATAATAAACTATTTATCACTTTTTTTGAGAACGTACAACTTTAAAAATCACCGATATCATATGCCGATATTGTTATAACAAATATTTCGATTTCAAACGAAATTGAAATAATAAATGCATCCTTAAATATTAAAATTTATATAATATATTGTTCAGTCGATTTTATTAAGAAAAAAAGTTCTTTTTTATTAAGTACTTACGAACATATTTCAACTAAATGTATATATTTGTTTAAATACTTACTAGGTTAAGTTCTTTTTTAAAATAAAGTCCCTTTAAAGCCTTGCATGTGAAATAAATATTCGAACGGTTGTTGAATCGAAATCAAAGAACATAAAACAAAAATAGTTAAATTATTCTCAGAGTCTTGTTTCACTTTCAAGCACTTTAGTGTAACATTTACCGCCGTGATTTTTAAACTTCCCACCACTAGTACCCTTATACTATCTTTTACCACTGTTCTGCTCCTTTTGTCATACCGCACTGCCAGAATAACTGAGTGTATTCGAACGTTTATCGATCGACGGCGGAAACGATGTGTCCATTGTTGAAAAAGTCCCGATAGTCACGGACTTTTTATTATGCTTTGGATGTTGTAACGTCTTGCTCTTCGAGCAATAAGAACTTGATGAACTAGACGAGCCCATATCGGACACTCCGAGAATACCCTGATGAACGGTCGTACCGGATGGTAAAGTGCCGTAACGACTATTAAAATTTAAATGTTCAGCGTACGAGTATGGCGCTTGCTGCGGATGATTGCTCTTGTGACTTTTAATCGTAATAGGAACGGTTTGACCGGCGAATGCTTGGTTCACGGATGAACTTTGTAAGCTCTGGTTCAACGGGCCCGAGAAATCCTGATCGATAAGACCAGGTATGACTACACTAGATGTTACATGTAAACTGTCGACCTTCTCAGAACTATAACCGGATGTTTCATTATTCGAAGCGCATATGTCGGGTGCAGATTTGTTGAGTAATAACGGGCCATCGCATCCTTCTAAATCTTGTTTCGCGTCGCTTTTCGTCAAACGATTGTTGACCGTACAAATACCGCTATCGTATTGACGTGCGCTATGGTAATTTACAGAACTCAAAGGATATTTCGAGCTACAGTGCGGTAAACTTGAATGACCTGCATGACGGACGAGATATTCGTTTGAAAGGTGTTGGTGTTCTCGCATCTTACGTTCTGCACCAGGAACCATAACACGGACCTTGAATAATTTAAAAACCATTAATTCATTTTAAAATATGCATAACATATGTACATTCATATACATAATTACATACATACATACATATATATATATATATATATATATATATATATATATATATATATAAATAGGTGTCTTAAATGAGACTGAAGGGTTTAGATATACATTTACTTGCGTTATCATTTAATATTTTTTACAGTTTCATTTGGGCCATCTTGTATATATATTAGTTAGGACTATGAAAAAAGTCATAAATATTTTCAATAGTAAAATAAAAAAAATATAATTTTATAACAAAATGATTATTTAGATTTTTTTTTATAAACTAATAAAATTTTAATGCTCCTGAAGATATAAAAAACCTTTCAAATAAATGATTCCTTTTTGATTGTTTTCTAGAAAATCTTTGAAATATTATCGAATTTTTGAATTTGTTTTTAAATTTATAAAACAGTTTTAATAGAAATATTTTAAATTTCTTATGGCTATTATTTATTAATATTACTTTTAATTGAAATATATAAATATTATTTGTAATAGTGGTTGTGAATATATCACTATTAGATAATTTATGTAAGGAAATAATTTCTTATTTGTTGTTTTGGAACTGTGGTTGATTCACTTTACACAAATGAATTTTAACCCCAACATCATAATAGTTTGAAGTGTTCAATAATCATTAATTTTTCACTTATTATTTATAATTATATAGTTTATAATTATATCGGATAATGCATTTAGATGGTGACGCCATCATCGTTAGAGCCTTTCTGTTAAAATCTCAAATTATACACTATATAATTATAAATAATAAGTGAACAATAAGTGATTATTAAACACTTTAAACTATTGTGGTGTTGGGGTTAAAATTCATTTGTGTAAAATAATTTCTTTCTTAAACGAATTGTAAATAAAGATATTTTTTTTTGCTTTCATTACTTTTCTTTTTTGAAAAAAAATATTTTTCATTTATATTTTTAAATTATTAAATAATATAAGTGAATATTGAACACTTCATAACCATTGTGGTGTTGGGGATAAAAATTCATTTGTGTTAATAAATTATCATCGTAATATCGTACTTTTATTTTAATATATTTAATGTTTTTTTTTTATAAAAACATTAAATTCATTTTAATAAACCTAGTAAATATATATATGAGGATAAAAAAGAATTATTTTCAATAATTTACAAAATAAATAATTATTTTAATTATAGAGTAAATGAAAATATAGGTCGGCAATATTCATAAACATTATAATTATGTAGTAAATTCCGTACGCGTAAATCATAGTGTGATTTATTAATACTGTAGCTAAATTACAAACCATATCTTCAACGGTAGGAAAACGTCTTAGATACGCAGTCATCGAGAGTAGCGCTGCAATTTCGGCCATGATAAAGGCAGCTCCGGCCGCGAAGAACGACCATCCGTATTTATAGTCGTAGGGCGGAGCGATTAGCGCAGCCGCGGCGGCCGCTGCAGCAGCAGCCGATCCCGGGGGCCCAGCGGCCCCGTTCGCTGCGGCGTATGTCGCGGCACTGTACGTCGCGTGTTGGGAGCCACGTGGCGGTGTCAAAGGACGCTCCATATACGCTTCAGACAACACTGACGCGAAGATTACCAGTCCGCTGCCGAGTGACAAGCCTGCAACAATGGAGGAATTACTGCTTATTATTGTTATTAAGTTTCAACTTTAATCACTTTATGCGACATAATGATAATTTACGAACTTTGTATAGAAACGAGATAATTGAAGATGCTGCGTAGATTTAAATGAAAAATTAAATATACAGAGAAATTGCTTTTATTCACTGGTAAATAATTTTATTTCGACATTTATCGATTATGGTTTCTTAACGCATCTCAATTAAAACTGTTATTTTTAAAAAAATTCAGTAGCATCAAACATTTTTCGATTATTAATAATTCAAGCGGAAATTGAGATATTGTATGCTTTTAGTAATTTTTTTTAGCGTAGTTAAAAGAATTTAGATATTTTATTCTAAAGGTTATAACAGTACACACACACACACACACACACAAATATATATATATATATATATATATATATATTAATGTTTTTGAAAAAAAATATGGTTTTATATTCATAAATATGAAAATAGTGACATCAATGAAATAATCGAAAAAAATATCTTCTAAATTCAGCAGTAAAATATAAAATCATATTTAAATTTAATAATTCTCATTATTTTTTTTAAAAAAACAAGACAATATAGATGTTATTTCCACGAGAAATTGGTTAATTAATTTTAGATTCGATTATTCTTTTAGACTTTAATAAATTTTATTTTTATTAGATTTGAAATTATTTCTTGTAATATAGCAAAATGTGAATTTATATATATATATATATATATATATATATATATATATATATATATATTTCCAAAGATTCTAAAATATTAAGAATGCCATTTAGTCTAAAATGAAATATGTTTTTTTAAAAAAATCATAATAATAAAAATTATACTTGATCTCTTAATCACAGGAAAAATTAAGGAAAAGTAAAAAAGGGTATGCTTTATATGATGCATATTTTTATTAAAAATGAATTAAAATTACATTTAAGAAAAAATAGATAATATTTGTTATAGAAATCTGAGTAAAATTAGTAATTCTTTCAGATATCATTTTAGAAAATTTCAAGATATTTTTAATTCGATTCAGGAAAACTTATAATACTCAAGTATATTAATCATGTATATATTGTGAGTTTAAAACATTTATAAATTGTAATCGATACATAAATTATAATAATTTATCAATATTCACTGTTCAAGAGCTTGAATTGAAATAAACATATATAATTTACAAGCCAAGTAATTGTATTACCGTGTAATTACATTACGACGTAATGTAATTTATTAACGACTGTTGGCTCATATAATGTCGTAACGAAAATGTTCGGAATTTACTAGGTCATTTCGTTGTTCGGTTTTATAGTTACACATCAAAGCTGGAAATAAATACACATAAAAATCCACACAAAAAAGATTACCGCGAAACATGATGACAATAAATTTAAATGACCGTTAAATGATATTTCATTTGCTGCCACCGTCACAACTGCCCCCCAGTCCCCCAGTTTCTGCTTGAAAACAACATATTGTGCCGTTGCCGTTGGTTGGCGGATTGGTGTGATGGTGTGGCGCCGTCGCAACGCGATGTTGCCAATTTTCCCGCGCGTTGACCGCGTGGGAAATAACGGCTTGAATGGTATGAGTCGGTGGAAACGCGTAGGGAAATTCTGTTTGCACAAACAACAATTGAGAAACATACAACGCGTATGGCAACGTTCATTTGTAAATAATAAATACAACATTGTAGCTATGAGTACTTCTGTCATGACGGGAAATACAAATTGCTTACCATTGCCATTTTGAAGTGTGCACCGTTTTGTCAATTTGTTCATATTTATTGACATAATGCCGTGCAATATTTTATTTTTGTTTTCTGCGTATATTTTGACGTTTCCAATTATTATATTTTCGTTATGAAAAATTGTTATCTATTAAATTGGTAAACGAGTGGAGTTATTGTTCGAGTGATTTTCATACATCTTTTTTATGAATTTTAATTTCTGTTTATTTCATATAAATTGCCACACTGCTACAACATATTATCCTGTACACGAAACCTTTAAGGTAATGTATGAGCTGCAATATTTTGCGAAGTGGTAAATAACGAATTGCTACATTGAGCTTTGCTGAAAACGTTTTGTTTAAAGGCCAGCTAATCCTCGTCAATAAACAACATTCACATATATACATACGATATATATATATATATATATATATATATATATATATATATATAATATTTATAATATGTGCTTGTAATAATAACAAATCATAATTAAATTTATTGTTAAAAGCATCAAAAAATAACTCAAGTTTTTTTACACGGACAAAAAAATATAAAATATAACGCAAAAGTTGTTTAAAATAATTTTACTATCTGTATAAGAATAAATAAGTTACATGTACAATAAAATCAGTAATAAAATTTACTAGCATTGTGTTTTAGACTAGCTGTGTATGAATTGCATTCATAATGAGTGCATATTGTAAAAAATATTATTTAATTCTTCCACAAATAACTGAATTAGCAATTTGTTAAAAGAGTGAAAATATAATTGCATTTATTAAATGTCTACATCGAAAGAAAAATGATTTTGTTATTAAATTTTTTAGTATGAACAATATTATTTTGATTTTGAGTGTTTGTGTATGATGATCTGAAAGAGATTTAAATCTTTTCTTGAATGATTTATATCATTACAGTACTACTGAGCACGAAAAAGATATTTTTAAATGAAGTTCTCCCTTTCTTTCTTTCTGTGTTTATATATATATATATATATATATATGTGTGTGTGTGTGTGTGTATGTACATCTATTCATTACAATATCTTTCAATTTATGAAAATTTCATAAAGTGTAAATATATTGATTTATTATTGAGTATTTATTATATGAAGCGTTAAAATAGAAAGTGAAATAACTCCATTTATTCATATATTGAGATATTTAAAGTTTTGCGTTTGAATGAATTAAAAAATATTGGAAAACGTTAATAATTTCAGGTTATTCTTAAAACTATAAACTTGTTAAATTTTATTATGTAAAAATAATTAATAAAATTGTTAGGAAAAATAACCGATTTTTTTTAGCTACAAATGTAGTTATTCTACTTTATTTTTTAACAAATTGAGCGGTTTTTTTTAGCGGAATAAGTCCATTTATTCATACATTGAGATGAAGGTTTGTGTTTGAATATAACGAAAAATTGACTTTGAAATATTTTTAATTATATTATATAAAAATTTATAAATAAACAATTATTATTTATTTATAAATTTTCCAAAAAAATTCATAAAACAAAGAAATTTTTCAAAAAAATAATCATAATTTCAAAATGCAATTTTTTAAATCTTTTGATTTCATTTTTTTACATAAATATATTTATTTTTAGTTATATTATAACTAAAAATAAATGTATTTAATAAAAAAAGATGAAATCAAAAGGTTTCAAAAATTGCATTTTGAAATTATGTTAATTTTTTTGAAAATTTTTTGGTAAATTTATAAATAAACAATTATTGTTTATTTATAAATTTTTATATAAATAAAAATATTTCAAAGTCGATTTTTCGTTTAATTCAAACGCAAACCTTCATCTCAATGTATGAATACATGGAGTTATTCCATTTTCTAATTTAACGTTTTTGCGATAAAATTATAAAGAAAATTTCATTTGATTAATTTATGGGTATATTGTACATCCTCGACTGTGTTATTATAAATATAAGAAGAGGACATCTATGTCTACCTAAAACTGTCATTAACTAATTTTTTTCCAAAAATGGAGTTATTTCATTTTCAATTTTAACGGCTCATATATAAGTGAGTGATATTGATTCGATTAAAGAATATATATTACGCACATACTCTTCCCTTTTAGTGTCGATTGGAAAACGAAAGTTATTATTGCTATTTCTGTAAACATTAATTTAAAATCTGTCTGAAACACTTGTATATATGATAATTTGAAATAAACCTTGTTAATTGAATTTTCAGTAATTATATCGAACTGACTTTATTTTTTAATATAAAATCTACAGTTGATTTACACAGACAAAAAAATCTATGCAAATATTTAGTATTAGAATTTACAGCGTCGCTTTTAATAGATTACATACAATATATAGTCTAATATAATAACTTGTACTATGAAGTTTTTGAATAACAACTAGAACACGAATAGCTGTGGTGTTGAATATTATCACATCATGATAAGACTGAAAAACTTTTATGCTTTATTTACGCTACCCGATTTCAATGGGAGAGCTGTACGCGATGTAAATTTTCCTCGTTAAAACTTTAAACTTAGGTTTTGTTTTTGTAGATTTTTTCAATTTTAAGTTACGAAACTAATGAGTAAATGCTAAGTCATTATAAAATATAAATCATATTGTCTATAAAACATTCAGTGGATGATATTTCATTTAATGTTTGTTTTCTTAAGGACTATTGATTGAAAAATAATATTTATTTAAAATTTTCTAAATACATTCAAATACAATACACACACACACAAACATATATATTATTCAAAATCATTATAAAAAAATATAAACATGTAATAAATTAAAAAAATAATATTCAAAGAATCTAAAAAATTCTTACCAAGACTCAAAAATCTCTAGAGTTATTGAATGTTTTAATTAAATTCGTCGAGTCAAAAAAAAAACCTGTTCGTTTCAACGATATAAAACCAACGATTTCAATTTAAAAAAGAATTAAGTGATAAACAAAATCCACTAAAAACACTCCTTTTTGTAAATTCCATCATTATTTAAAGTTTTAACGACCCTCTCAGTAAATCGTAGCGCGCTCCATCATAACAGTGTCATGGTGTGCAAGTATACTCTTTAAATATACCTTTTTTGCTCGAAACGCACGGCCCTTACACTCATTTTTAACAAAAGCATCTCGCATTTCATTAATCTCTTCACTTGGAGCAATGTAAGGAAATAGTCTTGCATCTCTCGCGCACCCCTTGCGTCCATACGGCAATTATTTACGACAGAGGTGAAACGATCAGTTATTTTTCTAGAATACTTAAAAAATATGGCACGAGTCGGCCAACTTGCATTTGATGTATACCTGCAATAATGTGTAATACATTTCTTAAGATCGTACAGAATTTTTTAAATCGGGAGTATATTTTTATTTGTCTGAATAATGGAAATAATAAATGTCATTTTCAATTTTTAACACATTTTAATTATATATATATAAATAAACAAAATATTAATAAAATGATTCCATATAAAAACATATTATTTATTTTTATTTACTCATTTCAAATCAGCAATGTTGCATTTAGAAAAATTTGCAGGTGTTTAAAAAATTTTTCTTCTAAATTTTTTGGTGTTAAAATTTTGTAAAAAATATATTATGTTTTTGATTTTTTCAAACCGTTCATAACCGTATTTCTTTAAATAATACTTTCAATTTAAAAGGTTGACTTTTTCAGTAAATATATATTTAATTATAAAAAAATAAATAATAATGACATAAATAGAAAAAATATGTTACAAATCTGAATTTATATCTGTTTATAAATTCAAATTAGTTTCATTTTCAAATACTCGCCTCTTAGATAATTTATTTGCAAACAGCATTTTCCATTTACAAAAAAATTGAATCGACAATTGTCATTTTTCATCAAACTGTTCAATAATTGATCTCACAATCGCATTTCAAATTCACTTTTGTTGTTATCAATACAAACAATGTTTTGAATGGAAAGTTTGAACTTATCGTCCAATATTTGCCATACATCATTTATGATTTCATTTTCTCTGGCTAAATTAACATTTAGAACAGGTATGTGTAATGGGTTGTTTTTGTTGAATGTTTTTTACACATTCAAAATATTTCTTTTTTTTTGCCTTGAGGATTTTTTATTCTATTCAAAAATATTTATTAAATAAAATATTAAATATAAAACTATTAAAATTATTTCTTAGAATTTTGATTAAATATTTATCGAAAATAAACACTGTTTTATTTTAAATCACTTTAATATAAATTTATTTAATTTTTTTACATTACTTATCACCATAAAACAATTGTTTGAATCTGTTAGATTTTTTTAAAAATATAAAACATTTTTATATATGAAATTTTAACTAAAATTCTATATTGCAATATTTTATATACGAAATCAAATATTCAAATATTTAAAATATATTGAACAATGGTTGTAAATTTAATAAAAATGCACGTAAAGAAATCTAGAAGAGATATTGCAAATGATGGTTTTCGTAAAAAGTTAGAACTGTACAATATTTCCTTTAGAACCAAACGATTCGTCACAAATGTGCAAAATGTTCTTATATATACCTCTATTATCCACAATATATGTTCCATTTAACCATGCAAAATTTCTTAGAGTTATATCACTTGAAAGTGCATGGCACATATGTGTCTCATCGATCTGTGGTGACAAATTGCAATATTACACATATGGCACGTGGTAACGAACGTACATAATGGTCGTTGTGTTTAAAATCGAAGTAATTAGAACCAACATTTACATAATTATCATTGGAATTCATTCACAATACAATATGTGTGTTGAGATTTATAATATATCTTTTATGCAAAGTCTTTGAAAATAAAATTAAAATTGCCTTAATATTTTATTAATTATAATTCAATATTTAAACAATTATGAAAATAAATAATTTACAATATATATATATATATATATATATATATATATATATATATATATATTATTGAGCTAGAATATTTCTCATTATTAAAAGAAAAATGTATTGGAATCAAATAATATATATAATTTAAGTGGTAATATAATATAACATTTTTTTCAAATTGTGAATTCAGTTGTCAAAAAAATATATTGTACGAGAAAGATTCAGCTTATCTGATAAAGTAAACGACACAGTTGGTGTCAGGACCGCTTATCATTCGAAAGTTTGTGATTTGAGTCAAATCGAGATTTAAAACTGAAAGCAGTAAAAGTTCGAAACTAAAGTACTATATTTCCATGGAAAATATATCATTTTATATCAAAATGTAATAATATTCAGACTTTTATAGTCAATTCGATGTTGATGAATAATTCTTGTGAAAAATATGTTCGCTCATATTTTGAGATTTTTCAAACTTCTAACTTAATTATTTTTAAATCTTATTTTATATAAATCACTTTTTTATACATTTACATATATATATATATATATATATATATATATATATATATATATATATATATGTATGAATGTATAAAATAAGTTAGTGGGGAGAAATAAAAAAAATTAGTATCCAATTTAAATCAAATATTGTGGAAATAAATAATCTTTGTAGCTGTATTTGATTTTATTGTCAATAAAAACACTTGATGTGCTCATATACATATACATAGACATATATATATATATATATATATATATATATATCTTGAGTAGTTTTGTATTTTTCTAGATATATGCACATATATTATGAAACATTTATTGCATCAAGTCGACGGAATATTTTTTACGATACGAAATTTCCAAGAAGTCTGAAATGTTTACAAAAGTAGAGTTACCAATGACTATACACTAAAAATGCTATGAATAAACAATTGATAGAATTCTGACCTTGTTTTTGCGAATCGTTTTTCATGTTTTCACACCGAAGAAAATGCTTTTATATAAGAAAAGAAAATCATAACTGATTCAATAGTGATCGATTGACGTCGACTCTATAAAGAAAAATGTATTTTCAATTTCCGTTATACGTGAAAATTTTTAAAAACATTATTCACTCCATTTTAATATGGAATTATTATTGTTGAAGCTAACTATAGTGTATACGATGAACAACATGTTTTGAAAACTTGATAGTTTTATTTGGATTCGAATCAGACATGATATTTCAATCAGAAAAACAGAATCGCGAGATGTACTTTTATAACTAGTCATTTTTTAAATGTTTGAATTGAGGTTATAGAAAACAGTTTTGTATTTTTATTGAAACATTTATAGTTAACAAAATAAATTAAAAAAATATATTACAGTACATATTTATTATAGTACTGTAATTGCCTAAATAATTATTTTATTTCTAAATCAATTGAAAATATTTTTAATACTGTGTTTAAAATCTAATTGAAAATATTTTAAATAATCTTTTTGGAAATTTTGACAGATTAGATGATTTAATGTTATATTAAAAAATGCTTAATATAGAATTAAAATAAAATATCTATATTTAGAACTTTAATTTTATTTTAATCCAGAAAAATTATTTATAGTACTCTTAGAACAGTTTATATATATATATATATATATATATATATATATATATATATATCCATTGTTTCTGAGTTCGAAGGATTCAGATTGTAGTTGGAGATTTACACGTATTTTCCGGTTAAATATCCTGTATTAAGCAATAGTTCATTGATTATATACAAGTGTTTCAAATAATCTTTCTCTCTCTTTCTCTCTCTCTATATATATTTAATTAACAATACATTTAATTGTAAGTACATAACATTTTGACAAGAATAAAAATGTCAATGTACTAAACAAAAATGTTAAGAAAATCATTTTCTTCTGTATAGACTTCATACAAGTGTTAGGATTGTTCTGATACTTACACGTTTTATGTGTATTTGCTCATTAGTGTCTTCTTAAGAAACAAGAACTAAGTAGAGTGTAAATAATAATGACATTCGTGCTAGGTAGCATGTAAATTTTTCTCTACGAGACATTTTTTTGTAATACTAACTTATATATTTTTGTTACAGAATTCATAAGAGCTGTTAAAATGAACAAATGGGGTGAGTTTATATATTTATTATCTTTTGTAATTATTATTTTGTACTGGTATAATGATTTGTTTTTAATTTAAATGTATATAGTTGAATTGAAGTTTTAATTATAATCTTTACTTAAGTCTTTAAAAATATCACAATCGAATGTTTATGTCAATATTTAAAATTATTATTTATAGTTAAATATTTTGTTAAAAATACTTTTAGAATTACTTAAAAAGGATTTGAGTATTAAAATTTATTATTATTTTTTTAGGAGGAAATTATTTCAATTATTTAATTTTAACTCAAATATTATTTGGACTTATCTCGAATATTAGAATCATGAAAATATTTTTGATTATCTTGTAAACAATTTCATTATTTATAACTGTATATTGTAGACTGAAAAATTTTTCAATATTAATTTTTAATTTAAAATATTAATATTCAGAAATAATATTATATAGAATTTTTTAAATATAATATATTTATATATATATTTGTTTATATATAACTAAAATATCAATATTTTATTAAAACAACAAAAAATTTCTAGTAGATAGAATATTGTAACTACCAATATATTTTTAATAGAACATTTATTTTCCAATATAGGTGATTGACACGCGTTATATGATTTAATATGGGTTTGTTTTCATTTTTTGTATATATATTTTTTATGGTATCGTATTCGTATCTCAGTTTTTAAAGCTGCTAGCGTATTGGATAAAATGACAATAAATCTTACAATATAATATTGGAATAATATTATCATATGTTTATATTTCGTGAACATGACGTATTTTATTTCAAATAATATTTATTACTTGTTTGCACGTCTTGTTAGTTTAAAATTAAATTTACGAAAAAATTAAAAAAATGTATTCTACATAACATGGTAAAATAGTCAATATTTTTTTTATATATGTACATATAATTTTAAATTTTTACACAAATAAGAGATAAAAATTAATAATTACTAAATAAAGAATTAATAAATATTCAGTGAAAAAGATAACCTATTTTTATGTACATATTATTTTACTTTATATATATATATATATATATATATATATATATATATATATATATATATATATAAGTTGTATCTGTTTCAATGATAAACGTTCCTTTGACCAGCATGTTGGAAAATTGTGAATGAAAAAAGAATATTTCCACATCCATTTTCCACAACATATTGTTTCAACTCTTCATCGGTTTATATTAGGTGTACTATTACTATTTGTTGGTTGGTATTCACTGTTTACTTTAGTTTAGATACAAATTTCCTCTTCAACTAACAAAGTATCAACTTTACACAAGTCAGTGAGGCGTGCTAAACTATTTCACATCCATTTATCGTTGCGGATAGAATGTTAGTATGAGAAGGAAGTGTTAGGTGGTACTGTATGATAATGCCATCTATTGGTTGCAGTAACTAGTTCGTTTATGATATTCCTGCTCTTACTACTATTTCTGTTCCTGCTGCAATGCAGAAGGAATATTAAATTTTCATAGTGTAACCGATGAACTAATAATTCTGACGAATGATTCGTTTTATAGGGCGTGTGTTCTATATTGCAGATGAAACTGAACCAAATGCATACAGAATTTTAAATAGATTCTTCGTACTCATATATATACATATATATATATATATATATATATATATATATATATATATATATATATAGCAATTAAATAACGACGTGTTTCTGGTAAAATGTACTAAAGATGTTCATTTTTATTTATTGTGTAATTTTCATTCTTTATTTTCATATAAATAAATTATATTTATATATAATATATATATATATATATATATATATATATATATATATATATATATGAGAATATGTATGTTTAAAATATAGCATGAATGACATTTTTTTATTTTCGGCGTATAAAGTAACATTGGTATGCAGATGAATTGTTCGTTGTTGATAAGAATAAAGGTTACACAAAATAAAATTATATATATATATATATATATATATATATATATATATAATAAATGTTTTAATGAAAAGAAGGGTGTAAAATAATTCTAAAAACGTGCCAAATTTTAAATTAAAATCTTGAAGAGGCTTGAATAAAAAAGGAAATGATTATAAAAGAAAGAAAGAATTAAAATATGTCATGTACAAAAAATGATTATAACAAAATAATTGTGAAATAAAATACTTTAATCAAATGAAAATGGATAAAGAAATTCTCATTTTGTTTTTAATAATTATATAAATTCGAGATTTTTATAATTAGAAATTTCTTATTGTATTCAAAAAAAAAAACTCAGTCGTTTAAAATTGAAAATAACACAATTGACTAGCTTGATAAATATTATTTGTATTTGAATTTCTGAAGATTTTAAAATAGATAAAGTAATATAACGTTTAAGTTTGTTTAATTGGCACGTTGAGTATTGTTTATGTAAAATGTAAGTAGTTTAAAAATTTCGTATTGCACGATTGATTGATGGATTTAGTAAAAATAAATGATATGAATATAACGATTTATAAATTTTTAATTGAAAATTCTTTAGAATATAAACAGTTCTTATTTTTTCCTAGAAAATTATAGTACTGTGAATTTTTTTATTAAAAGACCAAGTCAAAATAATAACTTTGATGTTATATTTGTTTATATGTACTTATTTATATTCAGTTTACTCGTTGCAATATTTTGGTGAAAATTTCCAACATCTGAACGAAAAACTTAAATAGTGTTATAATCGATTACTCAAGTTTTGTAAAGATAGTACTTAGTAATTAAGTGTATATATATTACTTTACAATAATTTCTGATGAAACGTTTCTCGAATAAATTTAGATACAAACGCAAACATACTCACTCTCACAAAAGAGACGAGCGTGCATAAGTGAATTAAATCCCCCTCTTTTCTTACAATAAACAGGGCTTAACCTCAGTACTAGGTGTAGTATTCTGTAAACAATGCGATAACGTTTTCAGCAGTGAGACATAGTCGCAATGTAACTTTTGTGTATCGCGCAAGAGTGAAACGCACTCACTCTTAATACGATTCATGCGATTAGAGAATGACTGGGTATTTTAGTGTTTATTTCTAAGCTTCTGTAGCTCAAGAAATTGTAAACACAAGGAGCTATTCTCGGACAACGCCGTGTATTGTCATTCAGAGAGGTAATCCTGATAAGATCAAGGAGACGGGCGTATTGTTTGTGTATGTTGTACGAATATTTTGTTATAAACAATTTTCATCTTTTCTTTCAAAATAAACGTCTACGTTCATAATTAAAATCAGCTTGTTTTATTTTTGTTAAAGCAGCGTACAAAATATGTATCTTTTTATTTCTTAACTGGAATAAAAGGAAATTATGAACGTTGTCAGGCGTACAGTAACATTTTTGTGAACAGATGTGAAAAATATAATCTATTTTTTCTTCATTAGTTTTTTCTATAAAAAATTATCTCTATTGTTTGTCTCATGAAAAGGAAAAATTATAGTTAGGGAAATTCAAATTAAAAACAAAAAGAAATATTTTTTTACATTTTATTCTATAAAACTGAAATAAAATTTCTATTATTATATATATACATATATATTTATTTATTTATGTATATGTATGTATGTGTGTGTGTGTCTATATGTGTGTTTTAAGATAAATAAAAGTCCCCTAATTAAGAGGCGTAAAAAGTAATTAAAATATAATCTCAAATATGAACGATACTTGAAATTGATTTTGAGGGTTTTGCATAAAATGTAAAAGTTCGAATGAATTTTGTATTTTTTTTCAATCGAAATGATTTTGTCACTTTATATATATATATGTAAATGATATAGATAAATAAAATCATACTTTAAGTAGTAAATTGAAACCTTGTGCAGGTAAACATTTTTTTGTGTATATTTGTGGTTTTGTATCTTGTTGATAGCGCAATATCTTTCTGAAAAGAATTTCGTTCAACATATAAAACGTACAAACGACTAAAATGTATGTTTGTGACACATGTTTATCAGTTCGTTCGGTCTCTGGCGTCTGTTTTTTATTTTGACCGACCAGACGAATGACATTATAAACAGAAATAGTGTCGTTCTTTAGCCAGGGAATGTTTTTTTGTTTTGTTTAAGAAATGGAATATGTTTTGAAAATTGTGGTTTCTGGTAATTAATCAACGTTCATTTCAGAATAAATATGTATGGCTGTTATTATATCGTTTTTAAATGAAGATAATATTAATGAAAAAAACAATTAGAAAGGAAATTGTAAGATATAAAACTAATTATTGAAAATGTCAAAATTTGACATACAATTTTATCATGACAATAAAAATAGAGTATCATATATATATATATATATATATATATATATATATATATATATATATATATATATTTATATGCATGATTTTTTTAAAAATATTGATTTGAATTTATGTTTCATAAATCTATCTTATTATTATAATTAATTTTGATTAAAAACACATACGTAAAATGTAATTTAATTTCTATATATATATATAAGTATATCAAAAATACATAATTTATTATTTTCATTTTTGTTTTTGTATAAATTTCATAAGAATATAGAAAATTATGTAAGAAAATTGTAAAATTAGTAAAATTGAGCAGCCCTGTATATATATGCACATATATGTACATAAACTATAGGTATTATTAAGTATAGATTACACAAATGATGTTGCTATTTACAATTTACATTAACAGTAAATCCCAAGGATGAAACCTTCACTAGTTAATTACTTATTTACCAATATGCATGTTTGAAGTGAGGGCGAAATAACATTGAATACTAAATAACAATTTAATAGTGTGTTATAAACATAAGTAGTTATTTTGAAAATAAATGTCAAATAAGGGTTACAGTAAATATGAATTTAATAATCTACTGATTTAATCGATGAAGAATCAATGAAAATAATTACTTTTGAAATTAATCGAAATTAATTTAAAATAAAAATTAATAATATAATTATTTAATAAAATTTATAGGTTAACAATTTTGAAGTACATATATTTGTAAATTATTGCAGTTCTTAGAATGATTTTAAATTTTCAGTAATTATTTAATTTCATATTCATTGTCCATAAAATTCTTGATGTGAATAATAATATTTTTTAACAATAAAATAAATAAATTAGTTCTCACTCAACTTTCTTCTTCAAATTAATTTTTTCTCTGCTTTTATTTATGAATAGTATTGATTTTATAACTGTTGAGAATTTAAAAAAATCTTATTTTCCTTTTTTTTGAAAACTTCTTCGATTTTTTTTTGCATAATTCAATAATCTAAATATCTTTTTTTTATTTGTAAATTTATTTTTTATTTAATTGAAGATAAAGATTTTTGCCAATATTTTTCATGACATTAAAAAATTTTAAAGTCATTTTTAGTATTTTATATAAAAATATTCACTGATAATTTTGAGGCAAAGATGCAAATGGTATTTATATATACAAGAAGTGTTTTTTATTAATATTCATTAAATATATTTAATTGATGGATAGAAATATTCATCAGAGTTGATATTTAAAGATTTTCGACGATAACGCTTCTGATATAAACTAATAGAAATTTTTCTTCAAGAAAATTTTCTACTTTCCTTCCTATATCAAGGAACACACGTTGATAGTAAAGTAACGAGCGATGAACATTAGTACCTTACAATTAGATATTCCTGTAAGCTGGAATTAAACAAAGGGCGTTTCCTTGTGGCTATTGTTTTAGCATGTAATAGTGGTTACAGCCACAGCAGAGTCCTGCTGAATTGCCTCCTTCAACAGGTATCACCTCACAGCAGCCTGCTTAATTAACAGCAGGTAACTCTAGCAGGGTCCAACGGCAGCAGTGCTGTCGTGGGAATACGCCCGGTGCGCTAGTATTTGTGACGCTGTTGTTCTTGTAAACGTACACCGTCACTTAGGGTAAGTGATCTTGTTAGCAAACTTCTGAAGGTATTGACAAATTTATTTTGCGGTGGAAAATTCTACATGCAGATATTGTTCGCTTTTTTATTTACGTTAAACAAAAGCTTTGTCTGCGAAAGTATTTCTATAGCTTTATCATTCTTGTTTTCATTATATGCAAATTGAATTAAATCGCTAATAAGATGTATATTCGTCTCTCTCTTTTTCTTATATATATATATGTTTGACTAGAATTTTATATAAATAATGTTAGTATTATAAAATATTGGTTTGGTATTTTTTAAAACAAAATAGTTTAAAATATTCAGTTTTAAATTACATACTTACTTTAAATTATGATTTGTTTAAGCTATTAATTACAAACAGTTTCAATTATATTAATGAATTAAATTTTGTAAATATTAATATTATAAAACAATTTTGCTATCAATTTAATTTTTTTTGGGGTTTTTAAATAAATGCTTCAGAAGTTAAAATGAAAATGAAACAAAAAGTATTAAATTAATTATTCTTTTTAATTTTAAGCACATTCTATGGCATTATGATGAAACACAATTTTACTCATATGACTCTCATGACTTTGCTTAACATAGTGCATTCATTCACTTCAATTTTTAATCATTTTTTTACATATATGTGGTCCAATTTCATAAATTAAACGTTTAATGTTTATTTTTAATGCTTCTGTTTGCAGTTTATCATCTTAAACTAATAATTTCACATAACCCCACAGAAAATGATCTAATGGAGTTAGATTACATGATATTGGAGGTCAATTGATGGGTACATTTCGTGAAATAATGTACTCATTAAACTTTTATTTCAATAAGTCTATTGTTTCTGCAGATGTATGCACATAGTATAGAATTGTTAAAACCATATACCATGTAAATGATTTTCAATCATTTTTGGAAAAAATTGATTAATCATGGTTTAGTAACGCACTCCATTTATTGTAACGTGATATCCAGCTTCATTTTGAAATTTTCAGTAAAAGGAGCAATCTTGGTTTCATTTCTTGCATTTTTTAGTCTTAAAGGCAGTGCTGTATTATGTAGAGTAACTGCTGTACATTTGGACGATTGTGTTAAGTTTAATGAAGAGCACGTTTAGTTTTACGAACCGAATATTGATTTTTTAAATAATTTTTTACAATTTTAAACGTTTTTGAAAAGTTAAACGTTTTATGATAATTTTCCAAACTATACTGAGTTAAAATGTGAAATACGATTAAAAAATTCAAACATGGCTGCCACTAACTGTCAAAGTGTTGACATTTTTATTGGAAACCCCTATATTCTTGATATAACAATAAATTACTTTATCTTACATATACCTTTGAAAATAAAATACTAAAAATATATTCTAAATATATACATAAACCTTCGAATGTATATTTTATTAAATTTAATCCTTTAGTTTTTCTAAAAAGGCTTATACTTGCTACAAATGTAAATTTAAATGAATATAACGAGTTTTTAATGTTAATAATAAAAAAAGTCTGTATGTGGAAATTAAAAATACGTTTCTGTATTAAAATATAAACCGTATGAAAAATGTACGACATTTTGTTTACGTTCTTGTATGCGAAGCAATTTTCTTACAAAATTAATATAATTGCATAAATTTGTTTTTATTGAGCATGTAGTTCTTTTTTGCAATATTCATAAATACAAAGTTCACAAAAAAATTAACGTAATTTTTATGTCGAGTTTAGCAAGGGAAGTGTTGGAACGATAAGAAGTTAATAAGAAAAGTTTTCTTATAATTTTGTTCAGAAGATTAGGAGCATTCTTTGTAGTAATGTATTCAAAAGCAACGGCTGATGAAACTTTGAGTTATTATGTTTTGCTGCAGTTAAGAGTTTATAGAAGTTAAAATACATTATATTACAACACATAAACATTTCGTTGTAACTTGGAAAAAAACTAGTACGCGAAATTTAATAGAACAAAATGGTGTACTGTTTATATATACATTTGTAAACACCTAAAAACGAAATGTTATGATTTTATTCATGACATTTATTTGATATTAACAAGAACACTTCTTATTTATTCATTCGTTTAAATTGAAAATATGTTTGGAATACGGTTAATGAAAATTTTAATAATATAATTTTGATTTATAAATATAAAATCATGCTGTCAACATATATGTATATATAAATTATTATAAAATTTAACTTTTACGAATTGATTATTATTTAAAATACCAATATTTTTACAACATTAATTAGTAATTATTTATTATTGATTCTTGTTTATATTACATATATTTATAATAGAAAAATTAAAAGTATATTTTAAATTTTTTACTCTTTCTATATAGAAACTTTTGGAATCGTTATTGAAATGCATATAAAGAAATTTAAATGAATAATAAGAAATTATTAAACAGTTTTAATAAAAAAACCTTAATTTGAGAGAATTATATTTTTTTAAATCGAAATAATATTTTGTAATACTACTAATATATTTTTTTACTTAGTTAAAAACGAGAATTTATAATTTTTTGATTATTGCCTATTTTCACTAATATTTATAATAAACTTGTAGTTCTTGTATTTATTAGTTTAAATCTTTTTTAAACATATATATATATATATATATATATATATATATATATATGATTTTGTTTATAATATGCTTAAAAATATATGAAATGTAAATAAATCATAAGACAATACGTCATCGTATCGTAATAATACTGTAACCTTTATAACTTAATTTCACTTTAACTTTGAAAACATTGAATCCTGTTAAGCCACCCTTGCAGTTTAATGTTGTTTCAATCCTAGTGGAAAGAAGAATCTGTAAATCAATAAAGTATAGGCTTCGTTAATTCTACAGGGTACATTTAAGCAATGACCATTACAACTCTTTTCAAATACATGTACAACAAATACAATTTGAAGATTTTCTTTAAAAACAATAATATTATTTATTATTTGATAAAATTTGTTATGAAATGATTTTTTATTTGACGAATATTGTTTATTTGTTAGTTCTGTAGAGTTTAATAATATTTTAAAAGATATAAAATAAAATTGAGAATAAAAAAAGTAAGGTTGAATGTTAATTTTATTTTCAATTAATATATATATATATATATATATATATATATATATAGAGAGAGAGAGAGAGAGAGAGAGAAAGAGAAATGTAATAATAATGGATAAATTTATTATTAAATAAAATAAAATTTAATAAAAATATAAATTCTTAAAAATGACAAATTACAAAAATGTTTATTATTATAGATTATTATAGATCTAAGAATAAAAAGGAAATGATTGAATAAAATATATATTTTTAAAAATACTTAAATAAAGAAATATGAGAATGAAATATTAAATAGATATTTTTCAGTTGATAAATTTAAAAAAAACAAATACCTTATTTTAGTCGAATACTGAATAAAAACTCTTGAATAATGTCCGTTATTGAAAATATCTTATTCATTTTGATTTTACCATCGTCTGTTTTGTTGATAACATGACGTCTCGATCATCTTCGCATGATTCTCTTCAGTGGTAAACTAGAAATTTTCATCGTACGTCTAGTTATATATCATGTATCTAACAGGATACAAGATATATAACCAGACATATGATGAAAAATTTCACTCCATTTTACGAAAAAGACCACGAGAATTTGATCGAAACGCCAACTCGTAAACAAACGCAACTCCGCGCTGAGAACCCTTGAACAGATCGATTTGTTTCACAATAACACCATGTTGTTATGGTATGCTTATTTTACTTGGAAAATCATTCTTTGCTTGTTTATCCAATCAATTAGGTTTTATATCACCTACACTTTTATTAAATAAATACAATATTTTGATTTTAATCGAAGTAGTAATATGTGTTTATTTAAATAATTTTTGAATATATTTTTTCATGCATTTTTATACTCAGATATACCTTATTGTTTAGTTTATAAATGAGTTACTTGTAATTTTAATAATCAAAAATAATATTTTCTTCATTTAATTATACATTATAATTTTTTATTAGTCTTAATTTTATTTGTTGTTTTCGAACTGTGGCTAATTAACTTTACACAAATGAATTTTTAACCCCAACATCACAATAGTTTAAAGTGTTCAATAATCACTTATTGTTCATTTATTATTTATATTTATATAGTCTATAATTATATCAACTAATGCATTTCGATGACGACGCCATCATCGTCAGAGTTTTTCTCTTAAAATCTCCATAGAAATACATTAGCCGATTTAATTATAAACTATATAATTATAAATAATAAGTGAACAGTAACTGATTATTAAACACTTTAAACTATTGTGGTGTTGGGGTTAACATTTCATTTGTGTATAGTCTTAATTTGTCAAGTGTTTATTAGTCTCAGTAATTAAAATCGTTTTAGAAATAATATCATACTGAAGTTAATTGATTGAAAGATGAGGGTGACATGATTTTATAATATTTGGATCATGATTTGAACTGTTGACCTATTGAGTAAATATCATGTTCATGTATCAAGTATGATATCTTTCGAAGGTACGATAAACATGATTACGTATTAAAATATACATTAATATGTTAACTTCCCTTAAATATCGTCCCCTTTATATCAATAGAGTAACAAGATGCTACACACTGACACGAGGTAATGTAGATTATGATAAAATGCATGGTGCGGGGTGTGAAAAGACATCAGCGGAGCGTTGAAGCGGTAAGATGGAGGTGATGAACACATTGTGATTATCATGAGAGACCTGGGAAACGTTTCTGAAGCATCGCGGTATGTTCTCACTAACGGCGGGGTGTTAATGCATCGATCATACATAATTTAAGATTTTCTTGTTCCGCTTCTCTTTCCCACCGTTGAAAATTACGAGATTTTGTATAAATGTAACCGTGGTAACACCCCGCCCGTCGGCTACGCTGTTCTGTTAGTAACGCAATGTTGAACCAATTTTCGCAAACCGCATTATTGAATTGTTTGATTTATGAATTGATTTCGAAGTCGCCCTTATTAGATTTTTTTCAAGATAAATGAATTATGTTCAAGTCGATTTAAGATTTCTATTACCTTTGTTTTCTTTTCTCATAAAGACTTTTGTGTATATGTGTGTGTGTGTGTGCATTCGTTCGATCTTTCTCAAAAGAGTTTATCACAAATATGTGAAATTACGGGTTTTAACGTCAGATTCGTTCTTGACAGATCGCAAGATTGATTCGTCAAAACATTTTTACAATTTTGTTTATAAACCATAATAACGTCAGCGATGAATTTTGATTTATTATAGGCGTTTCACTAGTCAAGCACATGAATATAAATTTAATAAAAATGAAAAATGAAACGCATACATATATACATACATACACTTGCACATATATATATATATATATATATATATATATATATATATATATATATAAATGCAAAAAAGAAACAAAGAATTTACAGAGATGAAGATTGATAAAATTATTTTAGGAATAAAATAAAAAAATGAACGAATCTAAAAATATAATAAATTCAAACTATAATGACTTTTTAAAATTCATCATTTAGAATAAATTAACTTCAATTAATTTTATTTGGGTGATAAATTTGAATTCATCTGTCTATAAAATGATTTAATACTCATTCGGTAGAAGAAAAAAGATAAAAGTCGAATTTTACAGAATTAAATTATTGATTGTGAATATCATGTGCTAGTATAAAAATTTATATTTAGTTTCAAATATTTTTTTCTGTATTTTTTGGATTATATGTCATTATTATTATTAATAATAATATATTTATATATAAATAATTTGGAATATGTAATTTAAAACTAATCTGTATATAAATGTATTTACAATTGTCTTAAAATTTATTAAAAAATATTTCGTTTGACAATATTCTCAAGAGAATTGATAAAATTTTGTTATAAAATATTTTGTTTTCTTTATCATATAATCCTTTCAGATAAAAGTGGTGGTTTTTGTAAAAGAACAAAATGTTTTCAAATATTCAAATTATCTTCAAACATGTGTGCAATAAATCACAGATAAGCTTCTGAAAATAAGTATAATCGAACATGAGTTGGATTTGAATTGACGATTGTTTGAATAGAACGGTCACGTTAATTTGATGGGCTGCTGAACTCGGATCCCGTGGGAAAGGATCATTTGATGTACATATGATTGTGTCTGTGTATATCTATATATGCATTTACAATATGTATATATATATATATATATATATATATATATATATATATATATATATAAGTTCATATATATTTAAGTGTTTCTAATTTTATAAATTAATTCTTCATAGAACGTAGTTGAATATTTAAATAAATATTTATTTATTATAGTACATTTGTAATTATTGTTTAATTTGAAATTTAATACATTTATTTATAGTATATAGAAGATATTTCTAGAAATGTAATCTATAATGATTTTATTTTCAAAATGGTAAATTCTAAAATTAAGTACATTTTTTAAAAATTGAGTGTGTTATTTTTTCTGGGGCTTCTAGCAAAATATTTTAGCAAGTTTTTTTTTGTATTTAATTAAGGGTATTTTTAAACATTTACAGTTTTTGTACCCGACTATATTTTTTAATAGATGTTTTATACCTATATTTATATATTGAGTATTAAAACAAATACAAATATATAAAAATGTAAGAAAAATATCAAACCGAATAAGTGTTTAGATATTTTTTTGTATTAAAAATATATTTTAATACTAGATAAAACAATTAATCAATTTATAAATAGTTTTTAATTTTATAATTAAGCCATAGTTGATTTTGAAACTCATGACTTCACAATATATATATATTTAGAAATTAAAATATTTTATTAAAGTGGTAAATATTAAAATTATAGGAGTAACAATGTACTGTTAAGCTTTCTAATAATAATATAAGTACTGAAACTAATATGAGATGTAATATTAGTGATATATAAGTAATTATTCACTTGAGACAAGAGTACAATAGATACAAGTATGAAAATATAAATTTTCGGTATTTTTTGTGTATATAAAAATGTATCGATTTGAAATTAAATTTTGTTTTTGATATATACATGTACATACATCGTCATATTATCTTATGTTGGACTATTTCTGAGAAAAATCAGCAATGACTGTACATATGTATATATTGAATATATGTTATTAAAATATTAATTTAAATATAAATTATATGTTAATATCTACTACAAGAGAAAATTTTTCATTTCGTTTACGATAAGAAAGTTTATGTTAGAAAATATTATAAATACACACCCATATATTTCCTCTTTCTACACGTGTCATATATATGTATGAGTATATACCTGTGTATACAAATAAGTATATATGTAAATATATGTTTGTATATACAAATATGTAATTAGAGAAATGATATACAAAGCTCAGTTCATAATACAACTTTGAATTATGAATATGATGGAAGAGAATGAAAATGAGGTCTTCAATTTCCATAATATTGCCACGAGTAACCAAATTTAATTGAAATCTGTTATCCAAGGTTACTTGTCTAGTAGATAGGATTCATTTGTACCAATCATAGTCTGTTCTAATTAATGGACCTCACAGTATAATTAATTATGTAAGCCGACTGGCGTTGAACTTCCACTGTCAGCATTGATTATGTACACTAGTAAATAACAAATAACACTTTTGTTGAAGTATATTTATGATAAATATACTGAAGGTGCTGAATTTCGGAGAAATTCGATGCGACGAGATAAAAAGTGACGAATTTCTTAATACTGTTGATATATTAGTAAACAGATTAATTAAAATGAATTTTGAAAGATGACGAAATCATAAATTAATGTGATGATATGTCCAATTATGAAAAAATGTATATAAAATACTTTCTCAGTATATATAATTTTAAGATAATAAATACTTTTTGTTTTATTTCCATTTAAATTTCTAAAGCGCTTATTGGAAAATCCTATACAAATAAATAATTGTTTAATTATACATTTTCTTTTTTCAAAAAATGATGAAAAATAATTCTTGTATCTTCGTATAACATTTATTTTTTGTGTATAATTATTTCGAATAAGTAATTCATGTTTAAAGAAATAAAAAAGTAAAATTTATCAAAAGTATTAATAAAAATTATTACTTATAATATTATATAAACATTATGTATTTTTTATTTTCATTAAATTTATACATCAAATTAAATGAAGATGTATATTTAGGAACCAACTATAAAAATAGTATGTCTTAATACAAAAAAAATTGGATGAGGATCGTAAACAATCCACACCACTTGTGATCTTTATTACTTCCACCACTCGTCAACGACAGCAATCCGACCACTCCGTTATCTATCCTATCTTTTGTAAGCATCTTGACAATGGCGTTGTTAGTACGACGCTGACCCACGTGATACCATTGTCCGATTATCACGTTTTTATAGACCGCACATATCGATTCCTTATACGTATGAAAAGACCAAAGTTCGAGCCCATCAGAAACACTTAACACTGATAATTTTATCCTTGAACAGTGCGAGAACAGCTGTAAACTTTTGTCATCTGGATGTTTGTACGAGTGGAAGACAATTATATTTCGATAATCAGTTGATAAAATATTATTCAATTTTTTATATAAACACACAAATATATAAATAAACGTTTATAAAAAAAATGTTTAGTTTTTATTTGAAATATAGAATAAATTTGTGAATTAGTTTTTTTATGGTAATTAAAAAGATCAAATAAAAGAAATTGGAATAACATAGATACAAGTGGCATAAATTATATAAAATAGAATTGCAAAATAAATTGTTAATTATATATATAATATTTGTTTTAAATGTAATTTGAAATAAAGTTAATATCAATTTACTCAATTATTATATTAAATGTTGGATAATTGAAATAAATGTACTTTAATTTAAAAGCATTATCGTTTAAATTAACGACATAATTATATACAATTTTAATGAACAAGATATTTTAAATAGTAATTAAATTGTTTTTTGAATTCGATTTAATTGTAGCTGTACGAAATGATAAAATGATCGAATAATCATATGCAAATCGAATGATGAATTCATCTAATTGGAAAAGACTAAACATTAATTAACGTTAAAAGCTACAAATTACTTTTAATCACATTTGTGTGTTCTAAACTCGAAACATCAAACTATCCCGCGCTAATTTAAACTGAGTTACAAGTTTCTAACATCAGAGTTGCAGACCAAAGACATTATTAACTGTCAGTTCTTAGCAGGAATGTTAACACCGTTATATGGACCAGTCATTACTAGCTGGCAATATTCTGCGTTCGACCGTTGCTGAGGTTACACCGGTTATACCGATGTTGCTTACTTGTTACTATGAAATCGTTCTGTCGTTACCTAAAATACTCTTCTGTAATTGTTTTCGAACCTTTGCTTCTATACACATCCCCATTTTGTGTTTCACTGTCAAACCAAATGTTGTATTTTTCCGAATGTTAGTGGTAATATTTTGTTTAACTGCTAGGTTCTTATCTCTTAAGAAGTGTACTACAATTTTTTTTTACAAGAAGTCGTCATTTAATATTAAATGTTTTCTTTGTTGTGTTTTATTTTCGTTTAGTTTAATATACATTTCATTTTTTTAAAGGAAAACATGGGCATTTATGAACATTTATAATATTTCAAATATGAAACACACACACAAATAAATCAATGATTAAATATTATACATACAATTTTAATCTTACAATAGTTTATATTATTTTTTTATAATTAAAGCAATGAATTATAAAATATTATAATAACATAATTTCAATTAAACCTTAAAAATAATTTTGTAAATTGATAATTATAAGTATTTTTCTTTAGAAAAGTTTATTTGTAGATAATAAACAATATTAATATCTTTTTAAAAATTAAATTGGGTGTTATTTCCTAATTAAAATATAAAATTATTTTGACTACATACATATATATATATATATATATATATATGTGTGTGTGTGTGTGTGTGTGTATAAATACGCCTCAAATATAGAGTTTATTATATTTATAAAAATATGAAAATCCAGTACAAAAAATGAAAACTTTTATAGATAAATTTTACTTATTTCAGAGGTGCGAGATGTTTAATGGTCTCGTTAGCTTGTAGATCAAAGTATAGTTGATGAAGGGCCAAAAATAAATATAGGAATACTAAATATACATAGTTTTATTATATATATATATATATATATATATATATATATATATATATATATATATATATATATATTAATATTTATCAGCTGAAGTTAAAATTGCATTTTTATTGAAAATTGTAATTTTATTTTAAATTATAAATTTATGGAAAATATTTATAAAATATATCATATCAAATTTTGTAGTTTGTTTTCTAGATCAATTACGAATAAGAATTTTAGATAAGTAACAGTTCATTAAAATTAAAGGTTATAAACAAATTATATTTATTCAATCAAATAAATTTTGTTTACTCAGTGTATTAAATTATTAGCAAATCAAAATTCAATATCAGGATAATTTGTTAATGATATTTGTAGACATATAATATACAGCAGTCATTTTATTGATGTGATTTTAAATATGAATTTTATATTATTTTAATTTTGAGTAAAATAATGGGATTTATATTTTTAATATACCATTTAAAAAGTATATATTCCATGACAATTAACAAATATTATTAATAAATATTTTTTTTGATGAGAAGAAAAAACGAATTTCATTGAATTTATTAAACAATAATTAGAGTATTATTATATCTAATATACGAGTATTTTAAGTATTTGTAAATTAATATTCAAATAGATACAATAGTTTTTAATATCTTATTAATAAATAGACCAAATTAAATTATAAAATAATCAGTATTTCTTAAATGACAGTAGTTTCAATTGAAATTTATAAATTCAGATTTGATATTGCAACAGTTGACGTTGATGTACTGCAACCTGCATGAATGAAGTTTCAATATCTTGGACAATGTGACTGTAACAAATGGTGCTCATTTTGAGTGTGCGTAATGTTTGAAACAAACTTTGAGAGAATTTTGCAAGCAGATGATACACAGTATGTTTCTTCTCTGTCTTGTATTAAAGTTCTTGTTCACGTGTGATTTTAAAGATATTTTAGTAAAATTTAAAAACATTTAATATAATTTTTCTTTTATTCTCTTCCATAATTTCTTTCTCTCTCTCTCTATATATATATAATATATGAGTGTATGTTTGTAAATTTTATTGAATTTTTTATACATTTTCAATTTTTTGCTAAAAAATTGAAAAATACCTAAAATAGATTAAAATATGACATATTTTGTGTTATTTCTAAATGATAATGATCTACTAGAGTACAGGGATATAAAACTACTTGTTTAATTAGAGATTATCCTTTTTTATAATATACAACTATGATTTAAAAATGATTTTCCCTCATTTACATTTTATTATCGATTTGTAATTTACTTTAAAATTTTTAGTGACTGATATGTTGTTATATTAATAAATTTTAAATCATTTACTTATATATATTTAAGTAATTAATAGAATAAAAATTTGAAATATTTATTTAAACAATTTATACGATAATTAATTTATTTTCGTGTACGAAATGAAGTTTTTTCTGTACCTTGTAAGACTCTATACATAATACTTTGGAGCTATCTACATTCGTTGGCAAATAGAATATAAAAGTTTTGTAATTTATTATTTGAGAGCTACGACAGCAGAGAATAATTATTTTGCGCACAGTGTTGTTTTGACGGGAAGAACTCCAATCAGGATTTTACGAACGCGTATATAAAGAGATTATCTTCATATATGTGTTCGAAAAACTACTGATTACGTCATATTTATATATTGTTGAAACGATTTTCAATTTAATATACATTTCACTATTTAACTATTCAAGTGTTGACTTACCTTTATTCTCTTCTTCGAAAAATACTCGCGAATAAAATGATATCATTAATTTTCTTATAAATAATTGTTATATGAAAGATTGTTCAAGTATTTTTCCTTCCTCAAAGAAGTTTTATAAGTACATAAAGTACTAAAATAATCTGTTATCAAAATATTATTAATATATTTATTTTTAAATGAAATTTTTGCATATAATTTAATGTACAATTAATTAATAGTATTAAAAGTTGTTTCAAACAATATTTACTAAATCAATTTATTTGTTTTTATTTAATAAAATTATTTTTTTCACTCACCAAAATTATTATATGAAAATTTATTATTTTTATAAAAGTTCAATTACTATTACAGTATTAAATAATTAAGAACTTCATGAAAAGTCATAAATTTCTTTTAAATATATAATTTTTATACGCGTTAAACAGAAAAGTTCCATAATTGAATGTTCGAGTAATTTCAAATACAAAGAAAATAAAATCGTACTACAATCTTGGTTTTCAGTCTCTAATAAAATTATTCCATGTTTGTCGTAAAGCTAAATATTATTAATGGTATCACAACACGTATATGTTTTATGATAAATTAATGTTGTGGTTTGACCCAATTTCTTTGCCGGGCAAACTAATTCTCTTTAGTACAACTAAGAGTTTCCACAAAGTACTTATAAGATTCCACTTTTAGTTATATCCACTTCCTCCAAGATCGACACTGTCGCTGTCTAAGTTTCTTCGTACAGATTTTATGTGTATTGTAAAGCTTATACAGTCTGTATAAGCTTCGAGAAGAATTAATAACATATTATTTTGCAAAAATAAGTAGTTTTAGAAGATAAATTCATTATCTTAGAGTTGAATTTTCATTACTTTGTAGTAATTCATATTCCATATAAACTTTATTTATCTCATTGTGTATTATTTATATGAATTTTATATATATATATATATATATATATATATATATATATATATTTAATAGATTATATAAATAAATAACTTAGTGTATTTTAATAGAAATGAATAATAAATTAATAAGAATATTTTTAGGCAATTTTAATATTACTGATATTTAATACTATATGATTTTTTCTACATTAGAGATTTATTAATTATATTTTTGTTATATTAAAAAATATTAACTTTATGAAAAATCACATATAAATAGAATCTTTTAAACAATTTTAAATTAAATAAAATTATTAAAGTTACAAAATAATGTGACTTTATTTTTGTTAAAAAAAGTATATCTATACATTAAAATTATTGTTAATTTAATGATTATAAATTTTAATAATTTGTAATATATGTTCAAATTCTAATATTAATAAAATATAAATTATGTTGTTAAAAAATTGTAATTTTACAAATTCCAATGAAAATTTCGATAATTGTAATAATTTTACTATTTTTGTGAAATGAAATTATTGGAAATTAAATTGTTTCTATATTTAAATATAATAATTTTCTTATTGAAATATAAATAACTAAAATAATTATTAAAAAGTTTCAAAAAGTACATTTTTATAGTATTTGAAAAACTATTTGTTTCTAAATGTAAATAGATTAAATATTATTTATTTATGGAATAAAAAGATTTTTCTTTACAAAAATTTTATGTGAATGGAATTTGAAAATGATGAGTGCATAAACTCTCTCTCTCTCTCTCTCTCTATATATATATATATCTGTGTGTGTGTGTTTATGTATATTATGATTAATTTGACTAATTCGAATATTAATTCAATTATAATATTATACTTATTGAGGATTATGAATAATGACGTAATATTTAGAACCTAATAATTTTAATTAACGGTAGATTTAATAAATTTAAAAATATTAAATATATTCTCATATATTTTCAACGATTACTTTTATTTCCCGGTGCTTATGTAAAATCTCCTATTTATTAAATTTTTCGAAACAGTATATATACATATATATATATATATATATATATATATGTGTGTGTGTGTGTGTTTTTTAAATTATATTTTTAATCGTTAATATAAATAGAAAAAATCAAAATGGTTGTTTTTTAAATGTTGCATTACTTTTTATATTCACATGTGAAATTAAAGTAATATCGAATTTTGAAAAATGTATTAATAAAATTGTAAACTTGCTCGATTTTTATTACTTTATATATATATATATATATATATATATATAATGAAAAATATACACATCTGTGTGTATATGTCTACCATATGGCGTCATGGAAATGAGATCAGTAGCTACTTCAAGTTTACGTTCACGCTCGATTGAACGACCTACCCGAATAATGTACATTTTGATATCCTCATTGCCACCAAAGGATATTGGCGATAGTTTTTAATTTTTTCCGTCCGCTTTCTACATATATATATATATATATATATATATATATATATATGTATATATAAAATTTGAAATTCAAATTCACACATTAAAAAAAGCTCAAATAATTTTAATAAGAAAGATAAAGATGTTTTTATATATATATATATATATATATATATATATATATAACTTGAATTAAATACTTTAAGTATATTTGAGTACTAAACTAATAAAAATTAATAATGTTTTGAAATGAAAGTAAATAAATGGAATTTAAATTAAAGCTTATATTTGTCTCCAGACCTGACTTGTAAAATTATTAAATTTGTTGTTGTAATAATGTCAGAAATTTGTTTTAAAAAAGAAATTATGGTAGTTTTTGATTTTATATTTGTGAAAAGAAAAAGTGAACAATACTTTTTTGTCGTGCTCTTTTTTTGTCAATTTCATTGAATTTTTCCTTATTTTTGTCTGTATTCATTTTATTATATTCCGTTCTTTTATAGAAATTGAAATTAAGTAAAACGAAATCCAGTTTATGATTGTGGAATACAGACAATAATAAACAAAAAAACATCAATAAAAATTTTGGTGAATAGAAGTAGAAATAAAATTTTATTTGATATTTTGGAAGATTAGAGCTATAATTCTGGATGTAGGTCATTTCCATAAGGAAAAATAGTAAAATATATATTATACAAGAATATGTCGCATAGTATGAATAGATGTCGAGTACGGAAACTATTACAGATTTTAGTACAAGAGACTGAGGAAACCATAAAAAATCTTCAATGGAGTTCAGTCACGTGTCGAATACAAACTAACACGTATATGTTTCAGAACATATACTGCTAACTTAACAAATAGAAAACGATGAGTTTGTCGAAAAAGTATTACACTGCGCTTCAATTCCAAAATGAAATGATTACACTTTTTTATATGTGAAGTATTTCGACTGAATTAAAATGTAGCTGAATTCTGAGAAGTTTTAAAGCACTGCGTGAAACTTTTTAATGCGAAGAATTTTTTTCTGTCAATTTGAACAACTTGCTCCTACTACATTGCTTGTAACAGGGGACCAGTAAAACTTAAAAAAGATTTTACGTTCAGATATATATTTGTATATGTATTGAATCTACTATTGGATTACAAGTTTATTTTGCACATGACATATGTAAGTATATAACATAATATTATATATGTTTATAAATAAAATATATTCTTTCAAAATTTTTTCCATAAATTTTAACATAAATTTCGTTTATTGATATATCTAGTTTTATTCAATTATTTTTAAATACTTTTCTTACAATGAATCATTATTTAGTACCAAAAGACTTATTAAAAGAGTAGATAATAATATATTGTTTTTTGTTGATATTTATTTCATAATGATGATTTATGAGTGTGACATTAAAAAAATTCAACGCTGTGCTTTTAAATTGATGTATTATCAAAAAGTGAATAACAAATATTCCTTTAATATTTTTATAAAATCTTGTATAGTTAAAAAGTGATTTATTTACAAAATACTGAATTAGTCATTGCATCAGTTCGTTTTTTTAATTAATTTCGAAATAAAATAAAAATCTATCATAGTAAATAGACTAATGCAGCAAAAATGGAAATAAAAATTATAACTAAATTTATTTTTTTAAAAAAAGTCAGATTCTCTGATACTAAAATATTTTTTGTATTAGTAATATGCATTTATTGACTATTTAATAAAAATTAAACAAACAAATGTACTGAGTTATAATATTAACATTTATATATATATATATATATATAATAAAAAATTAAATTATGAAATTAAATTTAACATAAAATTAACGATTTGCTGTATTTTTATTATAACTGAATTAATATTTCAAGAAAATGTAAATTGACATCAGTATTACAGGTATAATACCTCGTACGGCGACGTTAATATCGTTTATTTTTCTTTAAACGAAAGCAAACAACGAACAAAGCAAAGTTATAAGATATTTCAATCAATAAAAAACATATAATTCCATTTTAAGAAATTGCAATGTGCAAACGTACGGTTTCTCCAGGAAATGAATTATTATTTATTATCAAATTTCTGTTCAAAGAGAATGATAATACCTTTGTAACGTAAAATCGTAGTCGAAAATCTTCGAGTTCTATTTTAAGAATCAACTTTATAATGACCTACATAAAAAGAACACATAAACGAAAAACAAACAAAAAGGCAGCCGTAAACAAATGACTATGCGACGTCGCCTACGAGCGCCTCTAGCGGAGCATTCGTGCGTGATCCATTCCCCGTGTTGGCCGTCGCTTTTAATTTTTAATTTTCACCGAGTCTCCAGTGTTTTCTTTTTTGTCGTACTGGATTTACTCGAAAATCTTTTACACTTTTCTCTCGTTTTCCTATTCACTGAAATTCGTTTTTATATCGAAATTTTACATTACTCTACATGAAAGAAAAATGTTATATAAATGCAAATTTCCAGAGTTATTTTTTATATATATTATATTTATTACATATTATTTATATAATTTATTTACTTAAATAACATTTACAATAAACAAACGTTTAAGACTTTATTTTATTTTCAACTAAGTAATATTCATTCAATAATTTATTGTGTCATTTAATGCATTTAATATTCATGTAACTTCAACAATTCTTAGTTTTATTTATCAAGTGTTTAGTCTAAGTATCTTAGAACTCTTTAAAATAAAAAAAATAATAATTTAAGGCTATTTAAGTACATTTAATGATAATAATGTAATTTGATATAAATTTATACTTGTTGGAAACTTCAAAATAGTTACTCAATTGAATTTTTTTTAAATAATAATTATTATTATATAAAATATATAGATGATAAAATAATTATATACATATTTGAAAAATGTGAAAATAGAAATATTTTTTTTAATAAAGTATGATAAATCAAATAATGCTTAACATGTGTAAAAAAATATTTAAAAACAGCATTAAATACATTTTTTATTTTTGGATGTATTGTGTATTTATTTTTCATTTAAGATTTTTGTTCAATATTGGATATTGTCATTTTATTTATGAAAAGCACGTTTTTTGCATAATAAAAATTTGTAATCATAATTTTTTTATTTGTGGATAATTTGGATTTAAATAATATTGCTTCCAAAATTTATTCAAATTGTTATTAAATTTTTATTTTTAGTAATTGTAAAAATATGTAAAATGTCAATTTACTAAAAATATTGCTTTATTCAATAAATAGGTTTAATTAGAGAAAAACAAACAAATAATTTTTGTGTTATTTAAAAATAAAATTATTTTATAAATATATTAAAAATATACTTGTTAATTTATATTACATTGTTATAAATATTATTATTAATAAAAATATATTTAACTGATATGAAGAATAATACATAACGAACATGTTAAAAATTCTTTCGAGAAAAGAGATTACTCATCTGCTTTTATGTCACTATAAAATGTGATTGTATTCCAGAATTTGTCAAGCGTAGTCGAAATACTGTATAAATCCCGTGTATAAATGTAAAATAACTTGAAAATATTTTTTCATTCGACCGCGTTGATATTTTAATACGTTAAAATAAATTAGAATATACACGAGTCAAAGAAAAGTTGTTAAGAAGTTCAAAATAAAACTCGCCAACACAATTAAGGCTATCTGAAAAGTCCAATTAGTCCAAAGGTTTGCGCTATTCACCTACCGAAATACCCGATTTACATATTTATGAACAGAAGAAAAGACTAGCTAAATTTAAATTCAAAGAAAATTTCAAAGATTATAAACTCTCGAAGAATAAATTCGACAAAAACGTCGAGAAATAAATCACTTTACGTTGCGACGTAATTTAATTGGTTATTGACAAATGACGAAGAAAATATTTTCTTTATATTTGTCAATAATCAATTGTAAGATACTCGAACGAAATTGAGCTTTATATATATATATATATATATATATATATATATATATATATATATATATATATATATATATATATATATATATATATATATATATATATATATATATATTTATATATGTATATAAAAGAAAAGATATTAGGATGTTATTAACTTTTGAATATGTAAACATATATTAATAATTATAATATTTAATAAGCATCATTTTATATTTATGGATATGTATGTGTGTGTACATATATATATATATATAAAATTTACAAAATTCATTTTGTTATCAATAAGTATGTAATTATTCTAGTTTTACCCTCAAAGATAACATCTTCTATTTCATTAAAAATGATAAACGCTTAGGGTGATTTACTAATGAGGGGTTTTGTAAAACAGGGGTTATATCGAGTTAAAATGAAATTTGGTGAAAATATTCAAATAAACCTATGATTGATACATGGAAATTAATTCTGAAATACTTAATACACACACACATACACACACACACACACACACACATATATATATATATATATATATATATATATTGACATTTGTGTAAATATGGTTATAAAAAAATAATGTTTTTTTTTCGAAACTAAAGAAAATTGAAAATAACATTTAATATAAACAAAAACATAAAAAAATAGATTGAAAAAATATTTTTTTTCAAGTAAATAAGTTTAATCATAAAATTAATATATTTTTAGGTGATGAAAGTTTAAAGAGAAAATTGATGAAATTTATATTAAATTATGCTTAAATCAGTTTTCTCTAAATAAAAATCGTTTTATGTTCGAATATGTAATTTTAATTATCGATTAGTCTAATTTTATGACTAATCTTTGATTTGAGATGAAAAAAATCAATTTTTAAAAATGTTGATTTTTTATGAAATTTTCCATACTATGGGTCGTGGTTTTTTTGGGGTCAAAAATTGAAAAAATTAAAATTTGTTACGAATCAGGGTTTTTTGCTATAAATCAATTATTTTAATAGAAAATAATCGTTTTTTACCGAAGACAATATTTGTTATTAGAAAATATGACTTTTACAACGAAAATTAAAAATTTCACATTTTTTATTTTTTTTCAAAACTAAAAAAGTTAAAAATAACAATTAATATTCAATAGAAATGTGTTGATTAGATTTTTAAAATATTTATTTTTGTTTTAAACAAATATATTTAATTAGAAAATTAAAGATATGTTTAAGAAAAGTAAACAAAAAAATGGAATTTGTAAATTTTTGCTTGAAACACTGATTGATTGTCTAAATCAGTTTTATTTAAATAAAAATCCTTTTTTGTTCAAAAATATAATTTTAATCATTGATTTGTCTCATATAATAGCCGACCTTTGAATTATTTTTTTTTTTAAAAAAAAATAATTTTTAGAAATGATGATTTTTCATGAAATTTTCCATACTATATATAGGTCGTGGTTTTTTAGGGTCAAAAATTGAAAAAAATTAAAATTTACAATGATTCAAATTTTTTTGCTAGAAATCAATTATTTCAATCAAAAATAGTTATTTTCTAACAAAAATAATTTTTATTTTTAGAAAATATAAATTTGGGATCTGAAATAAAGTTTTTAATAATTTTCGATTTTTTTTCAAAATTCAAAAATCAGAAAAAAAAGTTTATAATCATTATAAATATTATATTTTGTTTTAAAATATAAAGTTTTGTTACAAGTTGATATTTTCAGTTGAGAAATTAGATATTTGTTATAGATAATAATTTAAAATTGTTTATTATTAATTTCATTTATAAAAATCATCCTTTTTAAAGATTGAAAATGAAAAAAATTAAAATCCCTTATGTTTCAACATTTTATATAAGAAATATGTTATATCAATAGAAAATAACAATTTTATAGTAAGAATAATATTCTTTACTAGAAAATACGATTTAGATAGTGGAATTGATTTTTGATTATTTTCCTTTTTGTGCTCGAAATTCAAAGTTCAGAGAAAAATAAATACTTTATAAAATTGTCAAGTTTAGATTGAAAATTTATTTTTGTACTATTTTTATAAATATTTTCAGTAAAAAAATAAAAAAAAATCAGGATAGAATATATATATATATATATATATATATATATATATGTGTGTGTGTGTGTGTGTGTGTGTGTGTGATATGTGAGTGACTATTTAATGTGTCTTAATAATTGATATTTTGTTTAAATCATTTAAAATTTTGTTTTAGTAGTGAACAATTATTTTTATAATATTTGTTCAAATGATTATTTAAGGACTTTTTTTAATTTATTTAAAAGAATTAAAAGAATTTTTGTGTGTTAAACTATTATTATTTATACTATTTTTATCTAGTTTTATAGTTATGTATAAAAGATAATATCATCTATACTCTTTAAATTTAAAATATTTCATATAACATTTTTTTAAAAAAATATTTATTTAGTAAGTTTCAATGAAAAGAGTACAATAATAATTTTATAAAAAGTTCAAAACTCATAGAAAATTTCTATAATATTAAATATCATATATGTAATATCCACTTCCTAGTAAATATGAAAAAGTAAATAATGGAACAAAAGTACAAAGGAAAATATCCACTCGTACAACTTTCAAAACGAATAATTCATATATCACCTCATATAATTCCGTTGCACGGTTATTTGCACACTATTCATTTCAATTGTTCATCGATGATGTACCAATTAATAATTGTTATAATCTTCAATATTTTATCGCCACATATTGAACCATACATTTGTGTCATACGTTCTGTTGTACACATCAACTAAACAGACAATTTTGTTTATTGAAACTCCGACAATATACACGATACAAAATATTGAACGATATGAACACAATATGAAGCAAATAATATAGTTTTGTTGTATTTATCTTCTCGTATTGCTGTAGTTGATATAAAACGATGTAATTTATTTGATACGATAGATATTGTACCATTACATATAGCAAATTATATTTTCAACGTATATACGTTTACTTGGAATTATATTTTGTACTGTTTGATGAAATTATTAAAAAATATTTATATGTGAATGTTGATAAACATCGAATTGAAACTGTACGAGTATTATAGACGATGCAACTTTGCTTTCCAATTAAAATTACAATTTAAATATAGATTTTGAATTGTCATGTATATAAAATAAATAGCTAATTATTGAAATCTTAGCCAGTAATTTATCAAGATAAATTTTATTTATAGATCTGAAGCAAATTTACTTTCACAATAGTTACATAATAGAAAAAAATTATTAAAATCACACAAATATTCGAAAATAATTTTAGGTCTTTACAGAGAGATTATTATTTTAAAGCTGTTTTTTTAGGTTAAATAAAATTTTTGATAGGGATTCAATTTAAAGTTTTATCACGCTTAAAAAACACTCTATATTTGAAATCTATTTTTATTTGATAATATCTAAGCAGAAAAATAATTTTTATGTTACTTTTCTTGAGGATTTGGTTTCCTTTAAGTGTTGATCTCATAAGATTTTGTCTCATTCAGCTAAAATGTTTGTTTGTTATTGAGGTTAGAGATTATAATCAAGATTTTTAACTAACTTAAATTAAGTAGATTTAGATAATATAATTTTATAGTTGTAAATGTAATTTTTAATTTATTAAACAAGTAGCAATCATCATAAATACTAATTTGGAGACAATAAATATATGTAAGTGGATATTTCTTTATTTCTCTTTCTCTCTCTCTCTTTCTCTCTCTCTCTCTATATATATATATATATAAATTTTGAAATAAATTTAAATATTTGTTTATTAATATTCTTAATTGAAAAATATAGTTAATTAAAAAAATAAAAAATCGATTATTAAAAATAAATTTTGTTTTTTAAAGTTTTTGTAATATTGATTTATATTGAAATTTTATTAAAGATTAAAAACAGAGAATTGCGTTTATTATTTTTGAAACAGATTTATGATAATTATGTTGTGAAATAAACGTTTTTTTTAAAAAAAAATAATTTTTGTTATAACTTCACTAACTGCATACTCTTTGCAAAATAATTATTTGAATTTTTTCACATGTACTAATTTAAAGAATAATAAGTGAATTTTGTATATTTAGTATAGCCATACGTACATAATAGAAATGTGAACAAAATCCCTCGTGGCTATTAGTACATCTAAATACAAAGCTGCTAGAGTTCGTTGTACCAACGTTTCTAATGATTATCAGACACTTTGAGAGAATGGCGTACAATATGCTTCAATTAATATTGTACGACGACGATAAGGTTCTTTATTGTCGGCGTTAATTTTTATTATTGTTCCATGTGCACAACAGTATTTCCTTGTTTTATTCAATTCGTTCTTTATATATGTGACACATAGTGAAGATGATATTATTTTTAATTGGAGAGAAAAAAATGAGCTCGTAACATTTATGAGAGAAAGAAATGTGTAAGAGGTGAGTAAAATTGAACTAATCCCAAACGACGATTACGGTTTAAATGTAATGTCAGTGCGGTGCAAGTTGCTGTAGAATATTATGACGACTGTAATATTGTCCTGTTGGCTTCTAATACTTGCAAACGCTATTTCTACTGGTACTTACAACAGCCATTTCTACTGCTTACTCTATTCAGGCATGTACGTCTATAGAACAGCCCGCGTATTGCAGTCGCCTTTCTCCCGCTACAACGGGAACCATATCTAAATGGAATATCTCCCAGAGGACATATATTCCGGTGGCTTACTTTTACTGCGCCAGGAATTTTTACAATTTTCCGATGTCGGTCTATCTTTCAACATTATATTATATCTAAGACTGTTAGCCCGTGATGTTGGCAGGTGAACCGAGAGGGGGTCATCGCGGTCTTTTATACATGTCTGGAGAATAAGACGTATTTGTCTATATTATCGTTCTTACGAAGTTGACTTATATTTCCCTGTGCTGACGAGTCGTAAAATATGAACACCGAGCACAATGCGTACACGGCGAGAGAACGAGACGATGGTATTTTTTAAGAAATGAATCAGATATTTTTTTGTTTACATTCCTGTGAAATATATATATCGAGAATATAAAGTAAACACTATTTTTTAAACGTATCTTTTGTATAAATGGTGCCTTTCTGTATATATTTTTTTAGTATAATAAGTTTCGGAAAAATGAAATTTTATCTTTTAGAAAATGTCGCTAAGAGGATTGCGAATCTTCGAAGAATAGATAATAAAGGGGATGATTTGAGGATTAGTCGACGGTTCGGAAAGAAAATTCGAGAAATTATTGCTAAGAAGTTTTCAACTTTTTTCTTTGTTCATAGAATCTTCATTTTTATAATTCACTACTTACATATGTTTATGCTCAAGTCATATATATATATATATATATATATATATAAATTTAAATCAAATTTATATTTTAAATATCAATTAAAAGTATTTATTTTTATGAAAGAGTTTCAAATTTTCAAATTTTAGGATGCAATTATTGTTGATTTATGATAAATGGGTTGATTTCGAATAGACTTTAAGACATTCGTCATTTCTCCCTAAGATTATCTTCC
The DNA here is from genome assembly GCA_029203775.1 of Neoneuromus ignobilis. Lineage (NCBI taxonomy): Eukaryota > Metazoa > Arthropoda > Insecta > Megaloptera > Corydalidae > Neoneuromus > Neoneuromus ignobilis. Next base: position 10,827,161 of record CP092091.1, on the reverse strand, counting down.
GAACATTTTTTCTAAGGGAAAACGTAAAGAAAAACGCTGATATTTCAGATTAAAAGAGCTGAGAAGAGTGCTATTAACTTTATCGCTAATAAAATCTCTGTTTTTGATTGATTGTTTAGAGATTTGTGATAGGTTATATCCATAGCTTAGAGAGATTTTTAATTGACTATGGATGTTTATATAGCAATTAAATAAAAAATATTCTTGTATACTCAAATTGAAACTTAAAAAATATTTTCAAATTAAATCAAAATTTCTATTCATATGTCAAATATACACTTGCTATTTTTATGATATTTATTAAAAAAATCATTTATCAACATTTTAGTGTATTTGTAATTTTACTGTATTAATTGTCTAAAAAGTGTAATAAAACATAAAAACTATGTTTTTTAAAATAAAAAAAATATTAATTTAAAATAGAAAGTGCTTATAAGTTCACAGATATATAGAAAAAAATATGTGTTCATATAAATAATTGCAAACATATTATTTATATGAATTATTGTATTGATACGAAAAACTAAATTTACAAGTTTGATTAATGGGAATTAAATAAATCACGGTACACTGAAAATATTTATTGATAAAAAAGTAATAGAGCTTTGCTCACGTATCATATTGATATATTATCCTTATAAATAAGCCATCAAAAGTAAGCATGTTTATATACGTGTAGGAGAGTTTTAAAAATATCAAGTTCTAGAAAAAAGATGACATGAGTGTGACTTTGATGAACAACAACATAGTAGACCGATAAAATTATGAACATTTGATATATTTCAGTATATTTTATGAACTATACGTATATTAGAAAACCGACACAACACTGAATGAATTTTATGATAAATTATATATTTGACGTATGACAGATCATGTCATAATGCATGAGAAGTTACTGTACCGCAAGATGTGCGCCAGATGTATTCCAAAACATCGGACAGACAGCTACAAAGACCACGAAGACCAACGACTACAATATTTGAATTTAATCACAAATTAGTACTAGCTGTATATCACAACTTGGATGAAATAAATAGTGTATTTAATTTACACCTTTTAATTTGAATATTTTATCATCGATTTAACAAAAAACATGTTGGGATTTTTCTTTCCATAAAACTTACAAAAAACACATTTTCAATGATTGCAATTAAATCGTTTTGTTTATTAAACTTTTTAATATTATTTTGGGATAAAAGAATGAAACATTTATCAAAAAAGAATTCAATAAATTTTGAACTGTTAAAAATATCTTATTATTAATTTTTCAAAGAAATACTTTTTTACTGATATATTTGAAAACAAATTTTATTGAGAGAATCTAGATTTTATCATTCACTAAAAGCATTATTTAAAAATAAAAATAACTACGTTTATCCAACCTTAAGATCACAGCGAATCTGTAAATCTATTCAGAATCTATTCAATATATCTGCTTCGTGTATTCAATTTCGAGCAGAATGTCTTTTTACAGTATAATCGTCGAATAAGATTCATTACGATCCAACACTGTCAATCCAGCCCCTTTCAGGTCTCTTTCACAACACACCTCGACATAAATAGTGTCGTCCGTTGCCTTCGAGCTACGTGCGAATTCTATTCCGACGCCCCGCTAGGATTTATCTATTAGTTTTGTGTCGTATAATCGATTTGATATTTTATTTACTTTTAATGTAAACGGGTTTCGTTTAACGATTAATAAAATTTAATGAAAAGTTTCAATGTTTACAAAACAGAAACAAAGAAATAAATGTATTTCATATTTGAGTTTGAAAGACATATGTTTTTTTTTTAACAAATGTTTAAAGTGTTTTATGTAGACTGCTTATATATCATTTGTTATCTACTTTGAATGAATATATAATACAAATCCGAAGATTTAAATCTGACTCTATAATACTTTTTTCAAAGCATTTGGGGTTTAGATTTTTGACTTGAAGGAATGATTTATTATGTTTCACATTTCGAATCTCGTTCACTTAATTTACCGTATTTTTTTAGAATTCTGAATCAAATATCTGTTTACGTCCATTTTTACAGAAAAATTGAATAAAATTTTAGCATATACATATACATACATATATACATTTAATAATATTCGTTTTTAATTTATGTAAAGACATATTTATTTGTAAAAATATTTAATTTTGCAATTATATACTTTTTGAAATTAGTGTTTCTTAGCTTTAAAAATTAAAATTCGTTTATATATATATATATATATATATATATATATATAAAGATAAATATAAAGAGCTTTTTAATAAATTATGTAAAAGGGAATAAATTATATTCTTTTATATTTAACTTACTATAAATTTTTAAGACAACAAATTTTATATATTTAAGACGATTATTTTCATTATTTTGAATGTACTTGAATAAAATTAATTAAATTTGGTATATGTACATACAAGAATACATACACATGTATGTATGTATATATATTAATGTATATATTATTGAGAATTTGATAAATAGGAGACAATACGTAATCAATGGGAATTATGCATAATTGCAGGACGTATTGCAAAATCCCATAAATATTTGTGAATTTATCAAATTCACTGGTAATTATGAATATTATATACAATAATATTAAATAATCAATTACTTATATATGTACAAATATATATATAATCATCTGGTGATTTTTTGAGCTTGATTTTTGAACCTGGTGATTTGTTGAGTATGTTGTTTTTTGAGTATAGTGATTTTCTGAGTCTGGTGATTTTCTAAGTGGTGATTTTTCTGGTGAAAAATCACTTGACGGAAATAGTCAAATATGATGACTTTATATGTGTATATATATATAAGTTATTTTGTATTTTATATTAAAAATGTTTAATTTTTTTTTTAAATTTCAGAATCTATATTATAACTTCTTTATTTTTATATTTTTTAACAATATAAAATTTTACTGTATTTTTATATAAAGTTAGTAAAAAAATATTAGATTAATTTGAAACAGTTCATTTTTGTGTGAATATGTTCAATCAAATATATGTAACATTGCTTTATTTACAATATGTATTTATATTTTATTGTGTCTGTACAATGCAAGAATTTCTCGTACATGGCTGCAGACTGCATTTATCTTTGAAATATTTAAAATCTTGCAGTTAAATTTTTAAAATCTTTTTATTTCATTTTTTTATATGAAAAACAGTTAATAAATTTGCCTTAAACATTTTTATGTGAGTTTTTTACTTATGTAAGTTTATATTATATTTTTTATGAATAGAATTTTTTATTTATTAATGTATTTAATTATATATTTTTATATGTATTTTACATAGGATAATTGAATATAAAAATTACATTTATATAATTATATATATATATATATATATATATTAATTAATTAATTTTTATAAAAATTTAGTTCTAAAAAAATTCATTCTGAATAAATAAATACTTTTTTATTCCTCAATATATTATATCATTCTATCATTTATATTGAAATTCGATTTTATTTTTACATAATTTTACATACTCTTTTAAAAATATTTTATATAGAAATATGAATAATCGTTAATTTATAGACATTTCTGTCACTATATAAAATTGAAATTAGATAAATATCTATCAAGTTAAAAGTTAATATTTTATTTTGTATGGTATTAAAGTTTCATGTTAAGAAATTCTTTATTTGCCAGATACTACAATTGATATTGTTAACATTTTTCTAAAAGTAAATTAAGAGCCTTGGGTATAATATTCTAAAAATATTTTTATCATACAAAAAATATAGATCTACAGTGGAAAACTTCAACATTCAATGATAAACGAGTATGTGTAAATTTGTTAGATTAAAATAAATTATATGTTTTTCGAGAAAAAGCATATAAATACTTATACATCGAAAAAATAAACAGATATTTTAATGTCTGTATATATATATATATATATATATTCATGTATGTATGTTTGTATGTCTGTTTTGTGTGTGTGTTGAAATTAGCATATATTTATATTACGGAGTTGTATCTGCATATATTTATATTACTTTACGTAGTTTTTGGCTGAAGTTATATATGAGTTTTCCTTTGAGTTTGAGTATTTGTTCGAATGAGTCATAGTAAGATATAAAAATGTACATTATAGTCAAATACAGTTACGTATGTACCGTACATTTCCAGTAGTGGTATTGTGTACAACTGCGAGCATGTGCAACTCCTACGAGACTGAACAATATTGCACTCTATTTTTGTGTCGCTTTATTGATATTTACTGCAAAGTTCGCTGTAAATTATATTTTATTATGAAAGCAAGTCGAGGATTTATCATAGTTTAGAGTGGATGAAGACTGTGAATGGATTTGACATGAAAATATTGTGATAATAAAACGTCAAGCCTTTATGATTTACGGTGTTTTTAGTCAATTGCATCTGGCGTGATATACAGTGGGGTGTGCACTCAGTTTGCTATTTGAGATGTTCATGTATAGCGTTGTTATGCAAGAAATTTCAATCAAAAATGCAACGTGTAACGTGAACAGATTTCATACACTGTTGTGCTAGTATGAAAATAACTTGTATATGTCTTACGTAATCAGAATCATTAATTAACTCGTATGAATAATTAAACACGGTTCTTTTTGCCCCATCGACTAATTAATAATTTATCGAGACTTGATTGAGTACTCCTGGATTCCTTTAAGAGCAGAGAAAAAGAGATAATTTAAAAAGTTCATCGAATATTTATCATTTTTTAATAATATGCATGAACATAATACATACACACATTTACCCTTCTGGAAAATAAAATTGAGAGAAATTTTAAAACGTTGTAAAATATTTTACTGTTTTTTACAATATCATCTGTGATTATTAATACTTACCTTTAATTTAATAATTCAACCTTGTTAAAAAAATAATCATTAAAATCATAGTAATTTCAGACGATTTTTTTTAAAAAACTTTATTGTTATAGAGCACATAATGATACATATTTAATTATTTTATTAGATAAAAAAACCGTTTAGATTAATATTTTACTCTGAATTTTGTCTAATGAACCGTATTTAAAATTAAAAATTATTATAAGTACTTTCTAACTTTTTATTTTTTTTAAAATTATTATACTTTTAATATTATTGCGCTTTTAACTATTCATATATCAATTTAGTTGTTGTTTCTGTTATATTTTAAATATATAATTTTTATTTAAATAAAATTGTTATTTAAACACAAAAAATACGTTGTTTTAAGTCAATAAAAAATGTTTGATGGACGAATAATAATTATGAGATTAAAATAAATATTAATCTTACACTGCAATGCAGTGAAGAGTTAGATTTTTTTACTAAAAAAAATTCATTATTATTTTAAAATTCCTAATTTTCAATTCTAATTAATTAATTAACGGAATGTTTTAAATATACATTTGTAAAATATATTTTTAAAAATATATTATAGTGAAAAAATAAAACTTCTATCTGTGTAACTACAAACAAACACACATGTATATATATGTAAATGTGAAAAGAACACAGTAAACCAATACAATTTAGAAACAATGCATTAAAATGTGAATAATATAAACTTTAATCAACGTGTAATGCCGATATCGATTCGAACAAAGAAAATGTAACATCTTAATTCTTAAAAAGGGGTTAAGTCTTGGGATTAACACCCACAAACCACTAAATTATTGTGTTTCTGAACAACAGCCAAATGGTTCAGTGAATAGGCGTACAATGCGTAAGGCGAAGTACTGTCTTGGGATGTAGTTGCATGAATTAAAACATTTCAGTGTTAAAATTCCTTATAGCATTTATTTTAATTCATAATGGAATACATTTTGTAAAATTATGTGCATATGTTGAACATTTCTTATATAATTAAACTATTTATTTATTCTTCTGTTATTAATTTATTTCAAGTTGGTTCTGTTCTAATAATTAAACAAAGCTTTTTATTAATTGTCTTGTATTATATAAAAAAGTTTTTTGATAAATGTGTAAAATAAGTTTATTTCTACTTATTTTAATAAGTATATTATTTTTATTTTAAAAATAATAATTTGTTTCAGAAGAAATATTCGAAAATAACAATAATGAATTTTTAATTGAAACTTTTGGAAAAATTAGTATTTTCTCTAAATAAAATTCATTTTATATTTGAAAAGGTCATTTTAATCATTGATTCACTTTATTTTACAGCCAATCTCTAATTATAAATGAAAAAAATCAATTTTTAGAAATGTTGATTTTTCTTGAAATTTTCAGGTTTTTTTTTGGGTTCAAAAATTAAAATTTGTTCTAAGTCAAATTTTTTTGCTATAAATCGATTATTTTAGTATAAAATCATCATTTTTTAACAAAAATAATATTTGTTATTAGAAAATATGATTTTTATAACCAAAAGCCAAAGTTTAACATTTTTCATTTTTATAAAAAAATTTTAAAGTCAAAAATAACAATCAAATATTCAACAAAAATGCAATGACCCTATTTCAAATATTATTTTTTGCTCAAAATAATTATGTTTAATTAGAAAATTGAAGATATTTTTAGGAAAAGAAGATTTAGAAAAGAAAATAGCGATTTTTTGATTAAAGCAGTGATTTATTCTCAAATTCAGTTTTATTTAAATAAAAATCCTTTTCTGTACAAAAATATAACTTTAATCATGGATTTATCCTATTTTATGACCGACTTTTGATTTTAGATGAAAAAAATTAATTTTCAGAAATGTTGATTTTTCTTGAAATTTTCCATACTATAGGTCATGGTTTTTTTGGGATCAAAAATTGAAAAAAATAAAATTTGTTCCAAGGTAAACTTTTTCGTTATGAATCGATTATTTTAGTAGAAAATAATCATTTTTCAACAAAAATAATATTTGTTATTAGAAAATACGATTTTTATAACCAAAAGTCAAAGTTTAGTATTTTTCAATTTTATTTAAAATTCAAAAAGGCAAAAATTACAATCAAGTATTCAACAAAAATGCAAAGATCAGATTTAAAATATTTATTTCTGCTCTAAATAGTTATGTTTACTTAAAAAAATTAAGATATTTTTAGAAAAGAAGGTTTAGAATAGAAAATGGCGACTTTTTGGTAGAAATACTGATTGATTGTTTTAAAATCAGTTTTATTTAAATAAAAATCGTTTTTTGTTCAAAAATATAATTTTAATCATTGATTTGTCTTATAAAATGGTCGACCTTTGATTTTAGATGAAAAAAATTAATTTTCAGAAATGTTGATTTTTCATGAAATTTTCCATACTATAGGTCGTGGTTTTTTTGGGGAGAAAAATTGAAAAAAATTAAATTCACAAATATTAAATATTTTTTTGTAGAAATCAATTATTTGAATCAAAAATAGTTATTTTCTATCAAAAATAACATTAATTATTGGAAAATATGAATTTGAAATCTGAAATTTAGTTTTTAATAATTTTCAGATTTTGCTCGAAATTTCAAAATTCTAAAAAAAATAATCATATCGATTAGAAATACTATATCACTTTAAAATCTGATATTATATTCGAAGATAGTATAATAAAGTAGAAAAATGGTTATTTCTACAGGGCAATAATTTTATAAAAAGTAATTTAATAAACTTGTATGTTATTAATTACTAAAAGATAAATAATGAGATAATAATACAATCTTCTACTTTTATAATAATATTATTTAAATTATAACTCATTTAATTATATATATATATATATATATATATATATATATATATATATATATTAAATTGGTTATATATAATTTTTAAGACAAAATGAAATTACTATCGTTTCTAAAAGATTATTGTCTGTTGTTTGAATTTTACATATTTACATTCAATCGTGAGATAAATTAATATTCATGAATTTAGTTAATGAACGAACGAGAAGAAGAGTTATTAGTATCTATGAACTAGATCAGTTTATTAGAAAAATATTATTTGACGATTTATTTACTACAAAAATATTATTTTAACAAAAAATACACTAAGACTATAAATGTACGGAATTTTCATAGTTAGTAGAATATATTTAGTGAATAAATTATTTATAAAATGTGTCTTATAAATATTAAAATATTTTCCAATGTTTGAATTATAGTATAACGTGGTTATTATTATTTAAAAATAATAATAATGAAATTATGTATTCTTTTTTATAAATTTTATTTATAAAATATTCTTTTTTAAAAATATAACATATTTGTAACAAAAATACATTTCATGAAGTTTATAAATAAAATTTATAAAAATTAATAACATGACTCATTTTTCATCAATAAAATTTACTCATAGCTAAAATATATTTTGGAATTAAAACTATTAATATTAAATATTTGAATTAAAATTAATTTTCATAATCAGAGAACCTATTTTACGAATAATAGTAACTTAAAATGGTAAATACGATTTACTTTATTAAAAGTAGTATTTTAAAACATTATTTCACAATTTTAATTAAGATCGACTTTCGAAATAATCTGAATTTTCATTTGGCCATAATAGAAAATTGATTTTAATTTGACTAATTTTCTTATATATTTTAGTAAAGATTTTGATGAAGAAATGTTTTTTAAATCTTAATAGAAGAAGATAAATGAAATTGTTTAAACCATTGTAATAATTATGAATGATAGAATTTATATATATATATATATATATATATATATATATATATATATATATATATATGTATGTAAGAACGTATCTAAGATATCCATTCAGTAAATAAATATCAATACTAGGCGGTCAGTTGCTCTTTATGTCACCAACAGCTACAATACACCGTATAAATATGTGGGTAAATGCATTGGTACTCACGTTGCTTCGTAGCTACATCACAATTCACTCTCGTACTGAAATTGTATTACAGTTTAGTGCAATTACATTTCAGCAACGGGTGAACAGGGGTCGTGCAGAAATAGACCAATCCAATTTGCAGAAATGCGCGCACGTTCTGTTGTTGGTTGAAGAATAGAAAGAAATAGCTTTAATTGTATCAAAAACAACAATGAACGGGACAGCATTACGAAAAATAAAAAATTGAATTTCTTTTTTGTGCTTTCGTTTCGCCATTCACGTCGGGTTAACGGTTAAATCTTTCTAATTTTGTTTAAGTTTATTCACTTTAGTCGATTGAATGTCTCCGAAGAGAAATGAAGTTCACCTATAAAGTAGAAAAAAAACGTTCGAGATTATCTTCTCCCCTTTATATATATATATATATATATATATATATATATATATATAAATTTTCTTATAATTTCAAATATGAAATAAACAAAAAAACAGAAATGTTAAAAGATGCGTTTGTATATTTTTATTACACCGAATTATAATCTGTCATTTCAATCCATATAATTTTTTCTTATTATACGTTTTTATAGAAATGTAATATCATTAAAAGACCCATACAATCTTTTTATATAAAGTTTATTACTACATTAAAATACGGAAGTCATTTTTCTCTGAAGAATTTACGATAGTCTCTTAAATCTCTTTATGGCCAGTTTCTGTTCAAGATGATAAGTCACGTACGAAATTATTTATTTTCGCCTGAAATGTGTAAGAACAAAACAAGTGTAATAGATTTTTTAGTGTTTCTTTTTTAATACTTATAACAGTCTTATCTCATATTCATTAATTCATGTTGAATTTTACATTGACGACACAAGACCAGTTAATGTTTTTATGACATTTTTAATACGAGAATGCGTTATATATTCCTGTTTTCCTCGACTTATATTCCGTATTTGTGTCGATTATTTATAACAATTTAATTTTATTTAAATAAAAGAATATTTTATTCGAAAAAGATTTTTAAATGAAAAGAAAAAAGTTGAAAGAATTATTTAAAAATATTGACTGAACAAGAAAGTGAAAAATTAAGGCACATTTAATTTCAATTACTTCTATTACAAAATGCTGGTAGATTCAGTGGTCAACATGTCAGACCTACGGGTTAAAAGATTGTATCTTCATTGGATTAAATAAATTTCAGTTAAATAAAACGGTCTTGTTTGAATCTTGTAACAGTGCTTATGTCATTTAGTTAATTGCTATTTAATTATTTGTTAATTATTTATGTCTTGTTTGTAAAAACTGTTTGTTTAATTATTCATATATCAAATGGTTTTTAATAAATTGGTTTTTAATGGAATTTGTACCATATTTTCAATATATATATATATATATATATATATATATATATATATATATATATATATATATATAGGATGACTCAAATAAAAATGAAAAATATTAAATTATAATAAGCAAGTAAATATATTTTTAAACCCTTCAGTTTCATTTGGGATCCTCTCTCTTTTTTCTCTCTCTCACTCTCTCTCTATATATTGGGGGAGGGGAGGTGAGTCAAATTTTCTATTAAATATTTGTTTCAATATTTTCAATTAATTTTTTGAATATCACATTGTTTTTTTTTTATTTAAACACCACAATAAGCAGGATTAGTCTTATGTATTACGAATTTAGTAATATACAATAAAAAAACAATTTCAATATTGTTACTCAGTATCTTTAATTAAAAAAATGTAGTAAAATTATTGTTGTAGCTGAAAAATTGTCTTAGAAGTATTTTTAGAGTTTTTAAAAAATAAATAAAATCTGTAAAGTAAAAATACAAATAAAGATTTTTGGATAAAACAATTTTCATTAGAAATAGAAAATCATTAGAAAAATTTATTTAATATTTTCTTTGAGTTTGAGAAAACCATCTCTATGATTAATAATGAAATAACATTTTTAAAAACCAATTTTAGTCAATAAGTAAATTATAATTTATTTAAAATTTTAGAATTTACTGAAAGATATTTAGTACATTTTGTTGATTTAAAAAATAATTACAACATGAATTTTTGAATACTTTTTGAACAAATAATCTAATATATTGTTTAATGAAAAATTAATAAACGAATTTGTTTATATTTATTTTATAAATATGAATTACTAAGCTAAGAAATATAACAATTTTATTTAAAATGTAAATACATAAAAGTATAATAATTTTATTAAAAAATTATTATCCTAACTGCTTTGATTTATATTTTTTAATATATATGTATATATATATATATATATATATATTTTAAAAATAATTTATTTTTGAGTGCTATAAAGTAAATATTATTCTTTATTAAAATTACAATCATTTACAATTGTAATGAACATATTATTTAATAATATACTTTTTATTTTTCCGTTTGCTCTTATAAAACTTTACTATATCTAAAAGTTTGTTCGATAAACTTACAACTGTATCTATACTATAGAATTTAAAAATTCCATCCGTATCTTATTTTCACTACTGCATCTACACCTGCAAATGGAATTACTACTTAAAGTTTTTCTTGTTGTGCTTTCTCAGCCACGATATTGTTATAACCGCCATTTACGAAAGCTTTTTATTGTTGTTTGTGTTTTTCTGCATTTGATGCGCCCACTTCAGCCAACAGTGATGTTGTTTAAAGATGCATATCTTTAAAGGTATTGTGTGCACCAATTGTTCAAAGAAGTAAGGTTATCTTATTTGAAAATGTATATCCATTGTTCAGATTGAGATTATGTTATATGAGTTGTATAGAATGATAACGTAAACGAATTGAAAGAATTATTTTTCTTTTTTTGTTTTCCTTTTCTTGCGTTTTAAGAGAAAAATGAATTTTATTTTCAAAAAATACTATCTAGGACTAGATTATATAAGACTAGATTTTTTTAATCATGTATATATCAATAATAATGTCATATCATTTTTTTATATTGTTTGCCCTTAATTTTAGTCACAATATCCTGAATAAACAACAGAAAAATTATATTGCATTTTTAAATTCTTTATCAAAAGTAAATGTATGTGTGTATGTACATGTGCACGTGTATGTTTGAATTTGATTATTTTTGTTGATTTACTTTTTTTCTTTCTTCATACATACATACACACACATAAATACAATATATAGGGTGGTCCAAATGAAATTGAAGGATAATAAATACATGATAGTAAGCAAATAAACATATTTCTAAACCCTTCAGTCTTATTTTGGCCACTCTATATATATAATTAAAAATAAATAAATAAGGCAATTAAATCATATATTTAAAATTTGTTAAAATTCATATATTCATATATTTATAAAATTTTATTCATATATTTGTTAAAATACAGTTGTAAAAATTGTGTATTCTTACAAAAATAAAAATAAACTATAAACATCGATATTTCGTTAAATGAAACGAGCAGAGTTGAATCTATACAGAAATAACCAATTTTGTACCAGTAACGAGAAAGATTTTAGCGTTCAATCTCAAGATAAGGGATGATTCGGTAAATTTTCTGGAAAAATGATGTCGGTATCGTGTAGAGTGTGCATGAATCACGCTATATATAACTATAAATATCAATGGAAAGGCGATACTGAAAAATACAATACAAAAGTGGTTGAAGTCATTTCATGGGGAAATATAAACCACAAATAAAAATTTACATCCGCGCAAAGGCACACACACATAGTATACAAAAGCATATACGGGTCTATTGAAAGTGAACGATAAACATGTCACGGCGAAAACATAATGTGGAAATTTGGTGAACATTTTTGATTTTGTTTTCAATGTTTTAGAAATTTGTGTCCGATTTAAATTAAAATATTAATACAACGAAGTCATTCAATTACATATAAAATATATATTTATATAATATTTTACATTTTATTTTATTGACTTTAAATTTATTTTGTAAAATTTCTATCAATAGAATTTAATTTGGTTTATAAAAATCAAACAATAAAAATATTTTACGATTGTTTAATTTAAACTCCATATTATTGAGTATTTCTAAGTAGAAGATCATCTTTGAAATTAACAAAACGCAGAAAATATTAGTAGTTAGACATTTGAAATATTTAAATTAAATTTAAGTAAATAATTATCGAAAATTCAAAATTGAATGTTTTTAAAAAAGATTACGATTCTCAGTACTAAAAGCAGATATAATTTTTAACTTGTTAGTATTCAATTTTCCACTTGTTTTATAGCTGTTAAATTAATTCATACACAGCTTGTTTTTCACGAAGTTAAAATTTCAAATTTTAAGCTGAAATTGTGATGTGATTGACGTTTTCTATGTTTTGCAAAAGTCAAATGAATCCAATATGTGACACATTGAATGATTGAACATGGAAAGCGATTAAATCGTTTGAAAAATTGAAAATAAATCAACAGACCTGGAGAAAAATACATTTGACTAAAAGAGGATTTAGAAAAATTTGTATCATTTTTTATATACAACAATGTTATTTTTTATTAAATACTGTAACGTTAATTATTTTAATTCATTTTTTAAAAATATTTTTTTAAAATATATTTGGAATTTAAAATATACTTTTTTAATAACTTTGACAATTATATATTAAATCATTTTATAAATCTTATTAATAGTTAAAAAGTAGTCTTGGAATAATTTAATCACTTTTTTATTTAATAAAAAAATAACTTACTTTATAGAAATGTGCATACGAAGTACAGTAAGAAAAGGAAATGAAATATTTAATAAAGAATATAAAATATTGTAATATATGTAAAATATAAACAATTTTCTAGTACATATATATATATATATATATATATATATATACATATGGGTATATACGTACCTATGAAGATATGTACGTATTGTGACTTTATTCAATAGACATTTTGTTCATTCAATTTTGTTATTCAGGCAAATAAAAATTTTCATATCATGCATGTGCTTATGTTCATCTTATTCAGTACAGACAGAATCTTTGATAGATCTTGGGTCTCTACTCGTACTGACGACATATCACGATAGCGTAATTGAATTCTTTCATGACATCTTATTTTCATCTATCGAATGTGAATCATACTATATATATATATATATATATATATATATATATATATATATATATATATATATATATGTAAATATAAAATAAGATACGTGTGAAACATATGCGTATATAAGCAAAAAACCAAACAAAAAATTATCAGTTTTGAAATCGGATCGAACAGTAGAGCGCAAAATGTAATACGAGTAATACATATGTATACATGTTTGAAGGAAATATAGATATAAGGAAACCCTAACTATATTTATTCAACGTTGACAAATAACCTCTGCAAATGTTCTTCGTCTTCAGATTTGCGAATCAGCAACATGAATTAGAGTAGGTCACGTTCGGGATCGCACGAGAGGACCCGACGGCCGAAATAACAGTAATTTTTACTGGAGGATCAACAGCAGCCGCGCGGTCCCGGCTCCGGCTATAATTTTCCACTGGTGCAGTCGGGCGACGTAATCATATAAATCTGTTGAGGTCTGGCACCGACGTAAATACCGCGAGCGCGCTGGGTACTGTGTACGATACACGGCCTCTTTCTTCTCAATGATTCTGCCATTTTATCAGATACACATTACACGAGCAAACAAACACGAACGAACAACAGCGCGAGGGTCAAAAAACGAAACTGTGCAGATGAGTTTGTTCGCAAGAAATGGTTTCTCTTTTGAACAATATATATATATATATATATATATATATATATATATATATATATATATATAACCACACAAGAACAATTATTTATATATATATATATATATATATTTATATGAAAAAGTAATTTTTGATTTGTAAGGTTGGTTCCTGAAATGTTTATTTCTTCAATTATATTTTTGTCATTGGAGAATTATATATTGTGTAAAAATAACATTTATCCTGCACATACTATGGACTATATTTTGAAAAATAATAATACTCAAAAATATTTTATAAATAATTCCTTATTGAGTGTGTATTATTTTTTTCTAAAAGGTACAATTATCTTGTTGCTCTTGACAAATTTGAATATATTTTTAATGAAACTTTAACTATACAATAATAAATATAACTTTTTTTTGAATTAAAATAAAAAATTATAATTTATAATTTTTCCCAATTTGTTATCTAAAATAAGTCAATATAATCGAAAACTGTACAAAAAATATCCTAGTTCTCGATCACAAAGGGTTAAATTTGTGGTATTTACAATCATATAAGTAATTACAATTATGTATATTTATAATCATATGAGTGATTATTTATTTATTTATTTGTTATAACAATATTATTATTTTTTGACATTACTAAAATTTATTGCTTACAAAAAATTTATTAAAACAAGTTTTTTTTAAAAAAATAACAATAAATACAATAGAAAATTTAATTGATCATTTTCAATATTTTTTAAAATATAGGTTGTTTTTAAGCGTGACAGAACTTAAATTGAATCTCTATTGAAAGTTCTATCTAACCTAAAAAAACACTTTATATATATATATATATATATATATATATATATATGATATATATGTGTATAAATGTATGAAAAAGGTGTTTTTAGGTTAAATAGAACTTTCGATAGAGATTTAATTTGAAGTTCTATCACGCCTAAAAAAATGAAAATATATTATGAAAATGAAAATTTATGTATATATATATATATATTTGAATTTTTTTAATAAAATTTCGATAGATATTTCTTTGTGATAAACTTTTTGAATGATAATTGTAGTTCCTATAATTTTTTTATATAAATCTTATTTGCAGTAAATTTTTTCTGGTAAAAATTTTAGTTCCTTTCCCCACATAAGGAATTAAAAAAAATTAAATATCTATCCATTTTTTAATCTTTAAATTGATTAAATAATAAAACCATATATATATATATATATATATATATATATAAATATATATGAGGGTCGTTTGATAAGTATGGTAAAAATTAAGAAAAACTAAATTGAAAAATTTAATTAAATTAATTAATTAAATGAAACGATAAATAAATTTACCACACTTATTAAACGACCCTTATATATATATATATATATATATATATATATATATATATATATATATATATATATATATATCATATATATATATATAAATGAATGAAACCATTCATATATATATACGATAAATAAGATATATATATATATATATATATATATATATATATATATATATATATATATATATATATATATATATATATATATAGTATGTACTTTTGTAATTGTATGTATATTTTCTAGCCAGTGGTTCTAAGCAATTTTTAACAATTAAAATACATGTTTATTATTCAAAATACAGAGTTTTGCTACAATTAAATAATATAATCTCTTTGTTTCAGTGAAATTCAGTGCTCCCAGTTAGAAGAAAATTTCAAATGTTCAGTCTCTTGCTATTTAACTGCATTTAGTTCACTTTATATATGTAGAAAGATGTCATCAAAATGTAAGTAAAATGATAATCATATTTAATTATTATGTATGTATTTAATTGCAGATGGATATTTACTTTCTCAGTTAACAATTTTAAACAATATTTTGTGTAGATTTTTTTTCAAATATTTTTCACATTTTTTTTAAATTTTGTATTAATATCTTCAACTTAGTATATTATATTTGATAATTATTTTCTGTGATATTAATTTATTAAGTAATATTTTTTACCAAACTTATTTTTTTTAACTAATAATGAATATGATCATAAAGTTTTTAAACTTTTCCTAATTCTGTCTTTCAATAAGAAATTCTGTTCTTATTAATTAAACTGTATTGAAGAAATTAAACTCTTATTAAAGGAAAAATTATTAAGTTTTATATATATATATATATATATATATATATATATATATATATGTCTTTTTTCTAATTTCTAATATAATAAAATTTGCATTGGATAACTATTTTATTAAAATTAAAAAGTTTATAAATATGTATATATATAATATTAATTTTAATTATAATCGAAAATTATTCTTTTATAATAATATATGATGGTCCAAATGAGACTGAAAGATTTAGACATACATTTCTTTCTACTATTTTATAATTTACTCTCTTTCATTCTCGTTTGAGTCACTTTGTATAAATAAAATTATTTATATGCTGATGCATTCATTAAATAATTTTTTAAAAGTATTTTATAATCTATCTGTATTTTTAATTATTCCAAATTTATTTTTTTTATACATAAAAGATTTTATTGCGAATAAAATGATATAATATAAAAAATGTCAAAAAAATATAAAAATCAAGACTCGTATTTGTTATGATATATTTAATATTAGATACCATTTATCTTGACAGTAGTGTTAAACAGAGTGAAAGTAAAATTCTTCATCATATTGTGATAACTCAGTCGTGCTTACAATTTTCGTGTAGTCAGTGTTATTTTCTTTTTTATAAAAATAAAACTCCAACTAGTTGCATGTTAATATAATGTATTGGAGTTTTGTATACATACGTTTAAATGTATGAACAAGTCTGCATTCAGAACGGAATTCATATTAAAGTAGACAAGAATGAAATGTCTTCATATGTATACGTACACTTATATAGTGAAGTATCATTTGAAACAGAAATGTTCTTATGCTCAAAATAAATATCATGGAATTGAAATGGAAATATTTTACGAGCGACATGGATATTAAACAAATAAGATACTATGTTTTATTTTTTTATTTCAAGCTCAACTGCGAAAAATGGAATTCACTTGTACTTAGAGTAATTAATAATAAATAACATGTAACTTTATATATATATATATATATATATATATATATATATATATTACTACATTAATTCATTTTTTATTTTTCATATAAATTTCTTTATTGTATATTTTTGAGTAAGTGTTTTTATATTTTTTAAATAAATAATAAAATAAAATAAAACCTGCTAAATGAAACTAGCGGTAATTAAATATATAAAAAGAGTTACATACTTTTATGAATTTCCAGAAATGAAAACAAATAATTTAAATATTAATAATTTAATATTATTTATGTTCACAAGAATTGTTTTACTGTTTACACATATTATATATAAAAATAATACATTTTATTTCATTTTTGTGTCTTTAAAAATGATAAAAGACTTTTTTCATATTTTTACTATGATTTTTATTTTTGTATTTTTTACGTAAATATTTACATAATTATATAGAGTAGCTTATATATAAAATAACATAATTTAATTAATAAAGTCAGTAAAAAATGTTTACTTTATTAGAAATATATTTTGTTGAATTTTTAATACTCAATTGAATTTTTATAAATCGTGATAATAAATTTGTTAAAATTAATCTAAATCAATTAATATATTACAGATTAAAATATATCATTTTATAGTTATTCTAAATGATTATTAATATTTTATATGACAATATTGAGAATTATTGAAATATATTTTCTATTGTCTATATTCTTTTTCTTAGTAAATGTACAAGTTTCGTCTAACAATATTGGAGGAATTTAGAATAAAAAAATGTTAATACGTGTGTTTTTTTAAAATCTTCAAATGTATTGACTTTTTTATGTTCAGAGAGTTTTGAAAGGTTTTGAATAATTGATAATCTAAGGGATTTAGATTTAAAGAATCAAATGGAAAGTGTGAGAGAGATGATATTTTGTTTTAAATCTCTTTTATGTTGTTTTCGTCAAGTTTGACCTAATAATATATACATATGTGTGTGTGTGTATGTGAGTATATATATTACTTTTGTTTAATGTCTTTTAGTGTACAAAAATTGTTATAAATTTTATGGTATGAAAAAAGTCTATTAAATACAAATTTTTTTCTAATATATTGAAATATTCATCAAGTAAAAATATCTTTAAAAAAAATATAAATTCGCAATTTCAACGCAATTTAATTTGGACGCAAAAAAAATTATAATTAATATTATAGATTTGTTTTTTTGTGTTGAAATAAAATACAAGTGTATTCAATAATATTTAGGTAATTTTTTCATTCATATTATTTATGATAAAAAGTTTTAATTGTTTTAATATTAAATTAATAATTTTTCTCATTTACTAACTATATAAAAATATTTCATTTTAAATTAATTTTTGATTGCAATTAAAATCACGTAAGTCGATCATTATTTGCCTCTGAATGTTTTTTGAGTTATAGAAAATTGAGTTGTGGATATTTTTGTATTTGATAAATTTCAAGTTACAAAAAAGTACATATACAAAAGTAACTATTGAATAAATTATTTATTTTAACTCATAGCAGAAAAAAAATAAAAATGAATTTTAAAATATAGAATAATCTATATGTAAAATTCTTGCATTAAATTCTATTTCCATGTGAAAAACTTTGATTTAGAGAGAAATTTCCTGTAAACCAAATAACTTTCATATTTTCAATATTTCATAACCACCATAAAAATAACAAGTGGCATATCCAATCATTTCGGTTTAGTTGTCATAATTTGATGTAGCAATTATTGAGATAATTGTCAATCGTAATAGCTTCATTAGAAGTTAATATCAGGTAATAAATTGTGCTTTTGAAATCCCATTAAGCATAGTGTATAACCTACTTCAGCTATTATTCAGCTTTAAACGTTAGTAATGATGTTTATTCATGTTCAATTTACAAGTAAGACCTCTGAGTATTATTTACAAATTATATATCTTTTGTCACCAGTCATTAATTGATCTGAATATTTTCATTATGTACACTTGTTAGCAATTAAGTGGATATTGTTACAAAATTCTCAATTATTATTTTTTATAAGTGAGATATTCATACATAACAGTCAATTATATTTTAATTTATAATTCATATAATATTGTTATTTTCCAGAAATTTACATTATTTCACTTTCTTGATATTTTGATTCAACACAAATTTAGAAAAAAATATATTCTTAATTTTATTTATCTTATAAATTTAATTTCTTATTTCCATGTTATTCCTAATTTTTATTCAATGATTGTCTTTTTTATTTTTGTTCAAAAATAAATAATTAGTTTGTATTTTTAATTGGATCTAATTTTTAACATATTGAAAATAGAACCGTTTTTACTAATCATTTCCAATAATAATAAAAATTAAAGAAGGAGAAGGATTAGTAAAAATAAAATGTTATTTCATATTTATCATCTTGAGAGAATATATTAAAGATTTAATTTTATACCTCCATTAAATGATTCATATTGGTTGGTTATATCATAAAAAAATAATTTAGAATAATAATTATTAAAATGTTTTTTTCTCCAACTGAATATTTTCTATTTGAATTCATAACTAGCTTACTTTTTCAATTATTGTTGTAATAACATTTTATTTAACATTAAATATTTTTATCCTCTGGAAGTAAATAAGTCTGTTTTAATATGCCTAATCCATTTAATATAACTCTTTTATAACTACTTTTAGTATATAAATTGTGCTGAAAAATAAATCTCAGTGACAAATATTTTTTTAATTTATATATATATATATATATATTTGTGTGTGAATCGATTCATATAATCCAATTTTTTCCACGAATCGTTATATATTTTCGTGTTAGTAAATGAAATATTTTTTTAAAAAATATATTACATGCTACAACGATACAATGTCACGTACATACATACATATTTGAATACGTAGATTTTTTTAATCTGCGCCATAGGGATTTCACATGTAAATTTATAAAATAATAAATATTTTCCATCTCTATTAACAATTTAAAAAAATATTTTCTTTACATATCTTTTTTATTTATTTTTTACAAATTTGTATTTGAAATTCGTTTTAAATTTCATTAAGTTTCGAAACAAAAATTAATTTAATATTTATTGAGAACAAATCATGTTTGGTTAACAAATAAAGATAAATTTAATTTTATAAAATATTTATTTTTATTTTTTGGGAAATATATGTATCTTAGAAAAATGTAAAAGAATGAATATAATTTCGTTTATTTAATAATTATTATGGTATTTGAAGAAATGTATATATATTTCAAATATTGTTAATAAATAATTTGAATTAAAAAAATGTTTATTTGAAAAGTTATAATATTGAATAAGGACAAATAATAGTCTTTTTTAGAAGTTATTACAAAAAAATAAAATATTTTTTTATTCTCTCTTTTTAGAAGTATCTTTAGTATAGAAATATTTTGTGTAAAATTTAACCAAAACATTTGTGTAAATTATTTATTTAGAACAATAAATATTTTACTAGCATCGTAAAAAATTGCAATGTCACAAACAGTATCGTATTATGCAAAATTTAATTTAGAACGTAAATATGGTTCAGCGACGAGTAAAAAAATTGTCAGAAATGATACTCATATTCACACTAGCTGCGTTTTGTTATTATGCATCGAAGAACAAAGGTTTGTTCTAATTATAAAGGCCAGGACATAGCGTGACTATGAGCCAAAGACTCGGTATAAAATTGTTGGATGAGTAGAGAGGTAGCTATAATAGTAGAGATATGTTGCTTGATAGAAAGAGACACACTTTAATTTCATGTTTGTTTGGGTATCAGGACGTCATGCTGCTCTTTTTGTATTCCTTCAGCAAGAATAAAATATGAAGAAAAATAATGGTATATTATAACACAACGCAAAAGTGATGAAGGTACGCTGTTCTGTTTTATTTCTGTTATTATTTCTTATGTGCAATATATCCTCATGTTAAAAATAACATACACACACATATATACATATATATATATATATATATATATATATATATTTGCAGAATCATCTTTATTTTTTATAAATAAAATTATCGACTTTTTAGTAAGGAAACGTATGAAAAATAATACACATTTTTACTTTTTCTTATAAATTTAGATATTAATTTTAACTTAGTTGACTTAGACAGTTTGAATAATCAGAAGTTTAGGTTAATTTTAAGATGAATTTTTTCCTATGTATATTTTTCTTAGTTAATCATTAAATAAACAAATTGAATCATTTTTACAAAACATGTAAAATATTTGGAAATATAATTATTTAAATCTCTGTTCATAAAATGTTTGTTCTAAAAAAGTATAGTAATATATAATTTTTTATGAATTACGAAAATAATATAAAGTTTTTCATTTAGTATTTACTAAAGAAAGGGTTTTGTTGAATTTTTTATAATTTAAAAATATATTTAGTATGTACAGATTTTTTATTAATCTATTTTTGCAATTATGAATAGTAAAATATTCGTAAATAATCTCATATTTTATTTGAAATAACAAAATTTGTACTATATGATAGTTTTCAAGTAATAAAGTGTAGTTTGTATGTACATAGTGACTGTACACATATGTGCAACAAAATGTAATGTCGATTTTTGTTGAAAGTTTAGAATATGCAGCTGAAAATTATTAAGATATATTTATTGTACTCCTGTTATTTGCAGTTGAGATACATAACCATTATATATATATATATATATATATATATATATATATATATATATTGAGTTGAAATTTTTTTGTATGAACAAGATTTAAAACAAAGAAAATTTTAATTATATACATACAAACTGTCAAGGAATATTCAATTAAGAATTTAAGCTATTTTCATAAAATAAATTGAAAAAGTAATTATAACTTTGTTTGAAAGTTGATGGTTGTCAAAATTTAGAGTAATCGTTACAAGTTTCAGTGCGCGTCAAGCATAACCTTTTACCTAAACTTAAATAAAATCAAAACAGTAAAATAAAAACATCCAGTTTTACTTTCTTTCGTAAATTTTGAAATTATCGTAAAAAATAGCTTTATTATTGATGTAATGTTGTTAGTATAAAACTTTATGGCAGTGTATTGACGATAATATTGAATAAATAACAAGTTTGTTTTGTGTTTTATCTGTTTGTTTCGATTTCGTTTTATTACGAATTTATAAAACATTTTCTTTTATTATTTGAAGAGAATTTGCGTGTTTTTCAAATGAAATTTCATTTTGAAAAACATAAGGTTATTTTTTAATTTTTTGGATAAATTTGTCATTTATTCAATATTCGTCTATTTTATTTTTATAATAATATTTATCATAAAATTATTTGAATATTAAAAATTGGTATAGAAATGATTTTGTATTACTGTTAATAATAATAATAATTTTATCTACATTTATGTTAAAAATAAATTATTCATATTTTTTAAAACAATTTAAATAAAATATAAATATAAATTTTTGTCGTTAATATTTATCGATTCTACACAATGAAATCACTTTCACATGATAAATCATTTGATAAGTATCGATCAGTTTTTTTGACGTCTCATTATTTTAAACATCGCTGTTCGCATCAACATTTATGGACAACATTAATTCTAATGAGACCAATTTCATAAAAGCTGATAAAAGCTTGATTAAACGCGAGTATATTAAGCGTAGCTTTCTTTTTGTTCAAACAATCATTGTAATTAGTGTGAGATATGTATTCTCATTGTACTAGATGAAAATCTTTCTTAAATATACTTTCTTTTTACTACACCTGTAGTAACTAAACTGACATATATTTCATGGTCTCGGGGACTTAATTCAAAGAAACAGACGACGAACATCCATTATTATAACATCATAACATTTATCTTTGACAAACAAACAAATCTTAAACTGCGAACTTAGAGAGCTTTTGTTCCCGCTAGCAGGTAATGTTTGGTAGCTCCGATGTCACTGGATCATAACCAGCTGGATCCATCAAGCGTTGTTCGCGCCAAATGTTGTTGTTTTGTTTGTTTTGTCTTGGGAGATAAGATGCACATAAACAGTGACGAAAACGGTAAATGCAACTGTGATTATGTACATATATACAAACTCATACATATCTATGTACACACGCACATACACACAAACACGCATATATATATATATATATATATATATATATATATATATATATATAATATATACAGCCACATACAAACACTTGTTATTTTAACACTGTTAAGATCAAAGCTCATTAAGCTTGCAACAAAATTGTTTTCTTAATGAAAGATAATATATGCTTCATGAACTAACTCAAACATGGTGTATAAACTCAAACACGCACTCAAGTATATACACAAATTTACGCACACATAGGTATATATAGGTATATATATTGGTATGTATGTATGTACTAAGAGTGCAAATTCGAAAAATATTTCCAATATATTTTAAAAATCTGTATCTCTTTAATACCTTGAATCGTGTTTTTAAAGAGATTTTTTTATTTTAGTTATTAAATAAAAAAATACATTTCACAAACATTTTGTTGATTGATGTAAAATCAATTCTTTATCAATTTTTAATTGTAATAATTCAGATTCTAACATTTTTAATAGTTTTTTTATCCCTTTTTATTTTTCATTTCAATTTTTCCAAAATATTTTATTCGTTTTATAAATTTTTTTAATACAATACATATTACTTATTATTCAATATGTGTTTTTTTAAAAAAAATAATATTAATGACTTACTCAAATTTAATACTGAATAATTGCATGTCATACTCAAAAATTACATTTATATATTTATAAGATATATAATATTAATAGAAATAAATATATCCTATTTCTCTTATGTAAGTTTGTATTTTTTTAAAGTTTAAGTTTTTATTTAAGATTGTATTCATTATTCAATACGAGTTCTTTAAATGCTTTTTTTTATCAAGATGAGTTTATTTTAAATTTTTATTTAAGTTTGTATTCATTATTTAATATGAGTTATTCTAAGTTTTCAAAAATTTAATTTTAATGGCTTACTTAAATTTAATAGTAAATAATTTCATGTGCCAATATATATATATATATATATATATATATATATATATATATATATATATATATATATATGTATATAAGAGATATAATATTAATGGAAATAAATATATCATATCTCTTTATGTGAGTTTGTATTTTTTTAAAGTTTTTCTTTAAGTTTGTATTCATTATTTAATATGAGTTCTTTTAATTTTTCAAAAATTTAATATTGATCTTTAATTTAAATTTAATAGTGAATATTTGCATGCCATGCTCAAAAATTACATTATATATATATATATATATATATATATATATATATATATATATATATATATATATATATATATATATATATATATATATATATATATATATATATATATATATATATATATATATATATATATATGCAAGATATAATATTAATGGAAATGAATATATCATATTTCCCTTATGTAAGCTTGTATTTAGTCATCTTGTTTATAATGATCAGATAATTAAATAATAATACGTCTTACGAATATAATCTTCTCATAAACATGTATTCAATAACATAAATATAGATTAATCGAATGATATCCTATTATCGACTACTCATCTGCGACATTGACGTTTCAGTAACTCTCTATAATATTGCACTAATTTATTGATAAGCCCTAATTTAGTACACAATATCTTTATTATTTTCTACGATTATTTCTTGAATGAAACATCCAATTTTATCCAAAAGTAATTTTAATTAATGTATACAAGATTAAATTTGAAATTGTATTCAAAATTAATTTTGTTATATATTTATAAATTTCATTTGAATTCATTTCTAATGCAAGTAATAAAGATGTCATTTATTTGAATATTCGCTAACAAAATGATAATAAATAGTGGTTTGTAAAGTTATTTTTAATGTAATAGAAAACGTTTGATAAATTTGAATAATACAATTGTTATAAGATTTCCGTTTTTATCTTGTTTGCGGATGCATAATATGCACTGAGTCCGGAATACCTGTGACAAGTCCTTTGTTCTTATCCATGAGTGTGTATCTCACGTAAAGTTATATTATTCTCATACAACAATATCACTTTACATTTACGGATTATTATTTTAGAGATGTCTAGTAAAATTTCTTGATATTTGTGTAACAGTGTTTGATATAAAATATGTATTTCATATTATCCTATGTATCCAATTTTTTATAAGCTGTTTTATTATACAAACAATTAACAGACATGTTTATATATATATATATATATATATATATATATATATATATATATATATATATATATAGTAGTATATTTCTTAATTTTAAAGTCAATATTTAAATATATAATAACAATAATTTATCAAATAGGTTTTTTTTTAATTTTTTTAGTTTCTTTAAAAATTTGTTTGAATTTGTGGTTTTAAAAAAAATATTAAATTAGAATACAAATGTAAGCAATAACAAAAAAATTAAAAAGTTAAAAAATTAAGTACAAATTTATTAAATAAGTTCATATATTTCAGTTTTTGTGTTAAATTGTGTTGTGTTATGGATTTTATAGGATTGTGAAAATGTGATTGAAAATTATGAAATGTCAATAGGGAAGTAAAAGTATGTTTAAACCCTTCAGTATTATTTGGACCATCCTATATTAATAAAATTATTAGTTTTTTAAAAAATATTTGACATCAAAAAAATCTAATTTTAAAATAATTTTAAATCTAATCAAGAATTGTAGTTAGTTAATATTTTTTTTGATAAATAAATTATCTCTTTAAATTTATTATCATAAGGTAACTCAAATGAGACTTAAGGATGTAAACCGTGACTAGAAATTACATCTCTCATTCTATAGTTTGTTTTAAAACATGATTTAAAATCAATGAATTTTTAAAAAATGCAAAAGAGATTTTTTTAAATAACATTATATTATATAACATTTTGAAATGTTTAGTGGAAAATTAATTAAAGTAATTACTTTATAAATATACATAAAATGACCCATGAATGTAGATATATAAATGATAAATATTTAGTTTGAAAAATATTATTTATGTACTTTGTTAATTATTTTTTATATTGTTGTAAAATGATACATATTGTGTTCGTTCGAATGATAATTAAAACGTGCTAGTAATACATGGAAAAATAATTTGCATTTAATATTAACCAATTTAGTTACAAATACGAGACACAATTGTTATCTCTAAACGTTAACTCTAATATGAACTATAAAATTGGACGGATTAACAACAAAAAAATATTGTTTACATCACGTAGATCGTTAAACAATGATTAACCTTTTTATGAGTGACCTTTATTGAACTACAACGCGTCACACAAAAAGCACCGTTCACTAAACTGCTCTTTACCCTGTATGCGTTCCAAAGATCAAGTGGTTAATTGTAACGTGGTCGCCTGACATACCCTCTCCTCAATCCTACCTCAACCTACTTCTAGTGACCATTTACCAAGTTAACAAAAACCTCCAGCCCTCCAACTCCTGCTTGCTTGACCGTTTGGCTTTGTAATTATAGTAATTGTGTGCGGTAGATGAATTTGGAGTGGATTTTAAATACGCCTAATTACGTTTGTGTTAAGTATTTGGTTGTACACTTTTAGCGAGACCTTTATAGCATATTTACATTATTTACAGTAAACGTTTAGCTTTTCGGTGCGCACTGAAGAATGGTTCACGCCACGAATAATATAATCTGAATTTATGGAATTGAAATTGAATTACGTTCGTCGTACATCGAAATTCGAGCAGATTCAATTATACATGCGTGATAACAAACGTAACAGATATTTGAGTCTTTTTCAATTATACGATTACGCCTGAATTTATATTAATATCGCATACTGTATCTATTAATGGAACATATTTTATACGAGTAAAAGCGTATTTTGTTGTTACTAGCTTAATAATTTGATAAAATTGAAATATTACTGTCGATATATATATAAAACGTGTTTTTTTAAAGGTGATAGAAATTTACATTGAAATCAATTTAAATTTATATCATGTTTAAAAGAACACTTTTGATATATATAATTTTATTAAAAAAATATTCAAACCTTTCGAATTAAAATCAATAAAAATTACTTAAGTGCTTAAATAATTGTGTTAAAAAAATAAACAAAATATTTATTTTATCTCAAATAAATTAAATTTAAATAATTATGTTTTAAAGTAATCTATTTATTTTTGGTCCCTTCAATATATATATTGTTCGAAATAATTATGTAAACTAATTATATGAAGGTTAATGATTATTATATTGTAGAATTTAATTAGTATATACGAATTAATTATAATGAATTAATTCAATGAAAGGGTATTAGAGAACAAATTTATTTAGGTAATTTCAAATAATCAAATAATGGAAACAAATTATTAAATATAAATGTAATTTGTTCTGTTACTAATTTTTATATAATTTACTGTAACGTTCTTTGCTAAATTTGTATTCTCATTAAGCTGAAAACCCCAAAACTCTATATGTATACCTGTCTGTAGTGTTGGTAATTGCTTGGTACAGTGTTCTAAGCAGTTATCGTTGTCGTAAACGTTGACAGTAATCTTACATTACTGTTAACGTTTATAAACAAGTATGTGTGTGTGTCACATTTGTGAACTGTTCATAGAAAGGTAAAGAAGTTCATTATTTTGTTCTAGTACTGTAAATGACACAGTATTTACAATATTCGGAAGTTTTCAAATGATGAACAGTTGTGAACAATTGTGTACAAAATATAATAATGATAATATTTTACATAAAGTAATGTGTATTTGACAAGCAGATATTGATTACTGTAATTAAAAAAATGTGATGGACTAACAATTTGGTTTTGACATATCAATGATTTAATATAGATTTATTTTTTCTGTTTATTAATACTTGTTTAAACATTCAACATACATACATACACACACACACACACACACACACACACACATATATATATATATATATATATATATATATATATATATATTCAGCATTTTTATATCCATTATTTTTTTTTAAATTTTTCATTTCAAAAATCCAGTGCCTTTCTCTTCCAGTCTATTTGAGATTTTTCGATGTGATTTACGAATTGTTTTATGTTTCTATCTCATCTATATAATGGAGCAAACCCTGAATAAAAATCCTCACCAATCCGTTTAAACAACTTGATGTGTATGACGTAGTACAAATGAAATTTACAATCATTGAAACTTTTTTTCTGCAATGAATTAATATAGGGTATCTGAAATTATACTGAAGGGTTTAGACATATATTAACTTGCTTACTATCATTTCTTATTCTGTCCTTTAATATTATTTGGAACACCCTATATAAGCTGCTATAGTGATTATATATATATATATATATATATATATATATATATATATATAATATAAATTTTAATTCTAAAAATAATAAAATATTTATTGTTAATAAATAAATTAACAGTAAACAATTATTAATCATTTTTTAAAAAATAATGAATAATGTAACTTAAAAGGTTATCTTTTTTTAAACAATAAAAAAAATATTTGAAATTCTCTAAAAATTAAGTGATATATTTTGTTTCACAACAAATTCTTAAAATATTATTGATTAGTTTTAAATTATATTTTTTTTTTAAAAAGACTGAATATTAATAACAAATTATATTTTTATATCAAAAAATAATATAACCACTTTATAATATTTCTTCATATTGTGACTAAATCTCCTTTAATTAAGGAATATTATGACTGAAGTATAAAAGTTTTATTATCAAAGATATTCGAATTTTTCTTACTTGATAATTTTATATAAAAATTAATTAGAAGAAGTAACGTTTTTGCACTATCATATACAAACTTATAAAAATACAGTATATTAAAATCACTTTAATATCATAAATTGCTTGAAAAATAATTTCAAAGCAAGTTGTTAAAAGTTTCTTATTACTTATTCAAACTAAAAAGTTGGAGTTTTTTAAAATGACCTAATTGTTTTAAATTAATCTTAGAGAATATTAAAAATAGTACTTTAATATAATTCTAGTTCTGATAGTAAATTAAATTATGTTTTACAGTTAATAAATATTCTATTCATTATGCTAATATATCTTGGGTACTTGGTTAAGTAATAAAAGTACATCTCATATTCAAACTTAATTAAATTGATGATGAAATATAAATCAGTTAATATCATAAATACGTTTTCTATTTGAAATTATTTTAATTAAGTATTTAAAAAATTATCTCAAGTAAAAAAATAAATTTTTAAAATTATTTTTATAAATATATCTTAATAACTGTATATTAGTTTTAAAAAAGATTTTATATTATACAATAACTCTTGATACATCAAATTAGTACGTACTGTGGCTATAATGTTAATTGCATCAAATAATTGTAGCTGTTTATTATTGTCATCAAATAATATCAATACATTTCCGCTCTGTAAAGGAAATTATAATTGCATACCCTTTCCTAGTTGAAATGTTCTCACAAGGCACTTAATGATAATAAGCTGAAGCCATGACAATTTTGCTTATCTATTTTAGAAATGTAAGATTGTTAAACGTCTGGTAAATGTTCTTAAAATGTTAATTAAAATTAAAATGTGGTTTTATTTAAACATAAATAATATATAAATATATTTTTATCATTTTTTATTGAAATAAATAAATTAATATTTTTAGTTCAATTCCTATGAATGGGTATTATAAAAAAATGGTTATTTAAATAATAGTATTATTAATTAGAAATATTTTAAGAATTATTTCGTACACCAATTTTACACAATTTTTATATATTTTTTAATAGAGTTGAATATGATTTTTCAAATAATCAAAAATATGGCATTTAAAATTTGTTGTTGAAGAAAAATGAACTTGTATAAAGTTTTTTTCTGAAAAAATAATATTATAAATTATATTTCAAGCACGATTTTTTGAAATTATAATTGATTTAAAATTAGTTATAGAATATTATTTATAAAAGTAAATAATAGTATTGAAATGATAAGTATTTTTCGGAAAATAAATTTTGTTACTTTATAGAAAAGTTATTCGTATAGGAAAATTAAAATATTTTATATGATTGAGATTATCTAGTTTTACTCAAATAAAATTAATTGTGCTTATATAAAACATTTCTCATTAAAAAAAAACTATTGAAAAACACATCACCAACTTAACGGTAATAAATTAGGTAACAAAAGAAAAAAAAGTCTTGGTAAGAGAGAAAAAATGCAAATACGTTTCCACGAATATCCAGTAATTTATTAAACGAATCTGCGTAATGAATACACATTTAAATAATCCTTACCACACAATCCCCGTATAGGGAGTGGTGAGACTTAGAGGAACGAAAACGGGTCGTACCCTTTCATTGCAAGACAAGTTTACAGAGAGGCGCGTCGACATCCGCGCTGGGCCAGCTAGTGTCAAGACATAACGAGCGGCTGGGGCCAGTAATCAGTGAGATATACTGTGCAAGTCTCGCGACGACCACCACCTAAACATTCTACGCTCGTGGAGTTTATGAACGTTTTAATTTATGTCATTTAATGTACCCGGCTTGTATTTGAAACAAGATTTAAAGTTCGTGGAACCTGTATATGTTTAGGTCTTGGATGAAAAAAAAAAATACAAATGCGTGGTGAAAAAATTAACAAATTTATGTTAATATCTTCTTGTAGGTAGATCTACACAACTACACACTCATGCACATAAATACACGTATATAATATGAGTAGAATGCATTATATCTTACTTTTCAAACGAAAAGCTGAAGCTTAGAAATGTACATTTATTTCTCCTATTTTTCTTTTATTAAAATACTTTAATCCTACATACTTTTTATAAATTCATATGAAAATATTTTAAGTATTTTTTTAAAAGTTAAAAGGATTTTATTGCATTATAAAAAAATAAATCTTAAAACTGATTTATTATATTTTGAAATTAAAAGAAATTACTGTATAATTGTGAAAGGAATTAATGTTATATGTTATATTTATGATTTTTGTTCTTAATACCATCATAAAGAGTTCCTTTCAATCCATTGTTGGATAAAATCCTTTTTTTTAAATTTTTCACTTCAATCGATTCAATGCCTTTCTCATTTAGTCTGTTCTAACGAATTTCCTTATCCCTCTGTCTCATGTATCTATGAGTCTCTTCCTAGATTTTCTTATATATTTAGGTTTCTAATAAATTAAGGAAAGATATAAGTGAATCAGAAAGAAAAAAGTTGCATAAGTGAAAATTTTAACATCAAAATGGATTACTTATATATTGTAGAAAAAAATGATTACTTATATAGAAAAAAATGATATGGAACCTATATTTTGAGATAATTAAAATTTAAAAAGTTATAGAGAATAAATTAAAATATCTTCTATTTACACAAATGAATTTTAACCTCAACAATAGTTTAAAGTGTGGTGTTGGGGTTAAAATTTATTTGTGTAAAGTGAATCAACCACAGTTCCAAAACAACAAATATTTTCTATTTCTCAATATTTTTTAAAAAACATAAAATTGATTAATTTAATTAAATTATAAATTTAACATATGAATGAATATAGTTTTTGATTGAAAAAAATAATTAAAAAAACTATTCGAATAATGAAACAACTACAAATATTTGACTTAATAGAAGTATCAAGCTCAATTTACCCTTTACCAAGTTGTAATTATCTCGAAAGTATTATTTTAACTTTCCTGTAACCAAACATATAATAAACTGAAAATCTTTCCATTACAAACTTGTCAAATTGCCATACCTTTTAAACATATTAATGTGAACAACAGACTGTTTTGCAAACTGAAGACAGACCCTATGTTGAGTGAATGTGCTTAGCGACAGTATCTAACACACAGAATGTAATTTTCAGTTTAATTTCATGTGTCGCCTGGCAGACCAGCGGTCGGTATAATGTGAATTCCAGCACGACTCGTAAATTGCTTAACGTTAAATTATTATTTAATTTTGTTTTGAGTTTTAACTCTAAAACCACCAGTCACAATGCTATAGACTAATGTTAAAAACCATATTTAATATAAATGAATATATCCCGGATGCCACGGATTTATTTCTAGAGAAGTGCGAGCAAACTAAAAAACAAACAAACGTAATGACTTTTTGTAATACAAATTTTGTCGCGTATGAAATTATTTTTAATATTTTCGGAATTATTTTCAAATGCAAATAAAACACACATCGTATAATATAATTTAAAGTTATACATTTGTTCAGTACTAAGTTTATAATTATACATAAATACATACATACATACATACATATATATATATATATATATATATATATATATATATATGCGAGTTATATTTAAATTAATTTTGAGATTAAAAAGCTACACAAAAACATTATTTAATTTTTTTGTAGATTAATACAATTTTCAGTAAAAATTGAAAGATTCAATTAAAATATAAATATTAAAATAAAATCAGTATTAAAAAGAAATGAATAAATAATTTATTCTATTGGTTGTCAATCGTTTCGGTTATTTATTTTACCAATTTCGATTTTAATTGAATCACTTATTATGTTTATGTATGAGGGTTGTTGTAGGAGATAACTGAATTTATTTTTTTGAAAAAAATTTAAACTTTTCATTCGTTTACACTATTATTTTCTACTTTTTTATATTCTTACTCAAAACATTTTAATTTATTGACTATTTATTTATTTAAAAAAGATACAATCACAGTAAATAATATTAAATTAATTTCTAGAATCTTGTAAATTTAAACAATATTTTTTGTTACAATCTGAAATATATATTGTATTGATTTATTTTTAAATTTCGTATAAAATTTAATTTTAATGCTTTAATATAGGGTCAATCCTAAATTTGTATTTTATTAAAAAGAAACAAAATAAACTGTATACATCGTTCAATACAAATGTTTCTTTTTAATAAAACACAAATCTAGACGTCACATTTGGATGATCTAATATAATGATATTTTAAATGAGGGACTTAAAAAATATTTTAATTATTTAATAAGAGAATATTGTATGATTTCCTTAATTTATTTGAAATAATGATTTAATTTCAAATAAAACAAATATTCTTTGAACGAAAGATTGATAATCCAAAAATTCAATTATAAGAATTAATTTAAAGTGTATTTTTTAAGATGCAGTATGAAATTTACTACATATTTATATGTACAAACATACATATATGTGTGTGTGTGTAAATTTCACATTGCACTATATTTTTCATATAATGAAGACCTGAACAAACTGGTCTTAATATGATAAAATAGCGTGGAACCCATTTAACCTTTATTTTCGTATCACATGAGCGACGTTTTATTTACACAGATAAAATAATATAATTTTGACAAAAATATGGCGACTCAAGTAACGTGTATTGAGGATAATAGCGAAATGAATTATCCTTCATTACAAAACAAGTCACTAATAAAATTATTCTCATGCAATACAGTAAACGAATAATGGAATTGTTAAATAAATAAAACAATTTATCTCCCGTCGTGTATGCAAACATTGTTCAACTCTATCTTTAACAAATGTATGAGAGTTAGTTGAAATTAAATTGACGTACATTAACTACCAACAATTGAAATGTTCTATATTGAGAACAGTCAACAAAAAAATAAACTATTATGTGTATGTAATTGGGTTCAAGCTTTTTTTGTAACTGTATGATTTTTATTTACGAGAACCGTAATTTTTTATGTGGATTTTATAATTTATTACACATTATTTATTTATTTATATATATAAGATTTTTAACGTTATCCCTTTTCAACATTTATAGCTATTAATAAAGCTAATTGTTCCCTTTATAAAAGCCGACATTACTTTTAAAGTTCTCATGAATTTCATTCTCAATTTCAATTCTCATTAAAACTTATGAAGAATATTTATTCTAAAGAAAGAGAATTTGTAATTATGTTAAAATTTAATTATATATAAATACTTATATGTACATATATATATATATATATATATATATATATATATATATATAAATTTTAAAATGGAAAAAAATACATTTTATTATTAATATTGAAAATTTTAGTTAGGAAATAATAATTAAAAAATGTGCATTTTATTAATTGTACTTTTTTATTTATAA